>CM049840.1:38549811-38669811 GCA_027422415.1 Schizothorax lantsangensis
CGCAGCCGCAAATCACTGTGTGGGAGTGATCTAAGGTCAGTACAGGCCAACGGATGACAACAAGGAGACGAGTCTTACCTAGACTTACCGAGCCTTACTATAGAGGAACAAGGATTGCTAGGATCAAGAACATTCTGGTGGAATCCCAGATATCCATTCACTCCAATCAAAAACGCCGTTACAGGAGAGTTGTGGACAAGAGTTGAGCAGACAAATTAGTCAAATAATAAAAGTAGACAGTGCTGTGCTAGCAGTATTCACAACCACCAGTTGAAGAACAGTACATCAACTGAAGGACAGACAGTTGCATTTGTATATTGCAAACTATTTCACCGACACAAGTGAACAAGGAGAATGGGACAGATTCTCGTAACATCAACCAAACTTTGTTGAGTCACGTGGCAGTACCTGACAAGATGGTAGGCTTTGAATTAACCAGAAAGACAAGACGGCTAAAGGACTGGTCAACGAGAGCTGTAAATTCGACCATGGAATCGTCAGTAGCTCATCAAATGGTAATGTACGATGCCCTGTACGGAAGTAAGAGTAATGTGAGCTTTTCTGATGAAAATTATGAGGCCAAGAGATGCTAAAATCTGACACTGCAGCAGATCTATTGAAGAAGAGTAAAAAGAGTAAATATTACATGTTGCAGATTGAGCGAGGGTTTAAAGCAGGTCATTGTCCGTGTTACGAGATAATGCAACCCGAGGGAATGATAAGGAAGTTTTCTTCTGTTTAATGTCACACAAAAGATTTTTCTCTCTTTTCCTTACCTATAATCCAAAATGAGAGTGGTGTGTTTTGAATCCTAGTGAATTTACACGCGTGATGTAAGCTATAAGGGTATAAGTGATCAAAAATGATCAAAAGGGAGGAGTGGTTATGGGAATTTTTTAAATTTAGTCTCATTTGCATTAATTGTACTAATCTCATAACATTTTTAATATACCATAATATGTGTTAATCATTAACTAATAACTAAACATATAATGATGATGTACATGTGCTGTGCATGAGGGGTGAGCATGTGTATGGGGTGATGTGCCACAGAGTAACATGATTGGCTAAGGTTTTATCTGTTTTCAAACAATGTATCTTTCTTGGATGGTATAAACAACAGGTGCTGGGAGAGCGGCTCACAGCTCTTTTTCCTCTGTGAATAGACTGATCATTTCTGCAGAAATTAAAGCAAGACAAAGACAAAACTCTGTTTCTTGGTTTTCATTCTCAGTCTTCACAATTTCATTAAATCAGATTTTCCACGACCATTTTTTGCCTGTGCAATTAAATATGCCACCTCATATGATGCCTGTGAGCTTTGGCGGGTGTTGTTTGTTTAGTTAGGACTTTCTTTTGGCTTGTAACTCTCGCTCCTTTCGCCGAAAAAATATACTGGTTTAGCAGCAAGATAGGGTGCTTGGTTTTCAAGTGTCGTAGCATTTTTACAGGCTTTTAGGCTTTCGTGTGCAAGCACCTCAGTGCACACAACACATTGGGGATGTTGTACTTCGTGGACGATGACGCATGTGAAATCCATACTGGATAAATTCCTCTCGATATTTTCGACATTTGAGTAAGGCTGATCGACTGCTTATGGATGTCCTCTTTATGCACAAGCCAGTTCTTTCCGTACCTGACGTCGATGGCCTTTCTGACGGTGGTGCTTCTCCGCTTTCCTCCGCGCCCTCTCTGCTGGCCTCCCGCGTTGTCATTGGGCGATATTAACCAACGTTTCATTTCAACAAAAATAATATCCTAAGCCTAAAGCGAAAAAAATTACCCTACGTGCACATGTCGGAATGTTTAACATGGTGCTGTAAATTGATCTGCTGCAACTGACGCTATTGTTGCGTCGTTAATCCGTAATCACCTCAGGGTTGCGATCGAATGGAAAGAAAATCGAAAGGCTGATGGGTTTTTTATTTGCATGTTTTTTAATGTAACTATTAACTACTACTTTTTATCTTTTGTTAGTTATGGATAAAATGTTATTTCTAATAGTTTAAATTTATTTATTATTTGGAGTTTCTATACTTCTGTGTCACCGTTTGTGTGTTAAACACAATCTACTAGACAACTTCATTTTAATGATAAAATAGCATGAAAATATATATAGGGGCTGTTTACACCGGGTCACTCATGCGTTTTGTAATCCGATCTCTCAAACACTTCAGGAGGTGGTCTGGACCGTATTCCAGATGAAACTGGACATGTGTAAATGCATCTGGTTGTTGAAACCAATATGTGAATTTTACTTCTCCCAAAATGTAAAAATAATAAATGTGTGAGACCGTGTTATAGCTATATGAAATTATAGTCTGATATGACTGCGCTAATGAACCACGCATCACCGCAGACGAGTAGCTGAGCATCTCTTCAGCAAGCAGAACCGCAAACTGCCGCGAATGAAACTGAAAGAAAGACGCAGACGCTCAACACACAATCATCTTCATTTAAAGTAGTAAGACAAACTATCTTTCCAGTGCTGATGCCGCGCGCTCTCCTATTTGCGGTCTTTGATCTTGAAATGAGCTGATAATTAATAAATGCAGTGCTTTTGATTTCGTTGATCTGAACTTCGTTAAATTGAAATATAGCGCGTGAATTGAAGATCGGATTATATGCGTTTTGTGAAGACACATTTATGTGGCCAAGTGTAAATGGAAATGTTTTAACAGATCAGATAGATATCCCATCAGAGAAAACACATGAAATGACCAGGTGTAAACAGGCCCATTCATAATCTGTGACAAAAATACTATTATAAAACTAGGTTAGTGGATAATTTAGCAGCAAAAAAAAGTTATTCTAGAAAATGAGTGCACAATTTTATAAAATCTAAACAGGACTAAAATCTGGTCAAATGTTACACATTGCTCTTTGCATTGTTGTAAAATACATTTATGAAAAACAAGTAAATGTATTTATTTATAAATATAAACTACAAAATTAAAAAGACATTTCTTTTAAATATATAGCACAGTATTGAAGGCAGCAACATATGATAGAGGAGTCCTGCCTCCATTACTGTGCTATACATTAGATTATTAATAGCCTTGATAGGACAGTACAAGAAACGCTATAAATAATATTTCATTGCACTAGTGTTGTCAAAAGACCCGGTACTTCGGTACCAAGTCGGTACTTAAAAAATGAAAACGTCACGGTACCAGGTTTCTGTCAACCCGTTCTTGCTGCGCGATCTGAAAGCTGCAGATGCGCTCGCTTCATAAAAGCACCGAGACGCGGCGACATCAAGAGGAGGAAACACATCTAATTAAAGACTGACACCCGGATCAAATGAAAGAGTTCAAGCAGGTAAGTTTCAATTAATATTTAGATATTCTTTTATGAATATTAATCCATATTTTAATTTGATTGTCGGATTAAAATAAACTGCCGTTATAGCGGAGTTTATCCTTAGCATAAGCGCTGCTAACGCTAATATAATGAGCATTAGAATGAAGTTTCTTTATTAACCAATTAATGCGCCTATATCTTTTATTAGGGTAAAAAACAACAGGAGGACATGATGGTATTTACTATTGTTACACACCAGAGGCTTTTAAATGAATTGTGAATGTAAAATATGCGTGTTGGAGAATGTACAAACAGTTAACGATGTTTATGTCATATCAGTCCGTCAGAAAACAGTTCTGGCCTGTTTTTTTTTTTTTTTTTTTGCTAGTTGTTATTTTTGGCTGGATAACTAGCAGTTTTAAAAGCCCTTTAAAATTAAATATGTACACAGTTTGTATTAAATGAAGGTACAGTCAAATGTTATCTCCTGTATAGACTTTACAATGACTTCATGTTATTATCTAACATCAACTTACAGTGAGTGAACAATATATTTTTACAACATTAATTAATGTTTGTGAATGTTATTTAATACAAACACTTGATCATTGTTCATTGTGCATTAAATAATTTTAACAGATTGAACTTTGATTGATTTTTATGTATTTGTAAATTTTGAAATTAACCCTAAGAAGAATAATTGCAATATATAACTATTTTTTATGTGATAGGTCATGTTATCTAAAAGATGGAATCTTATTGTAAAGTGTTTTAATACTACAGTTTCCTTCTATTTGATATGCACTTGTCTTAAATATATATGTAATTGTATCTAAATTTATTATAAAAGCTGAGGTTTGTTATTTACTGAAATGTTATATTTTAGCTGGAGTCAATGATCTAATGAAGAAGATCATTCAGAAGACATTTGGTCAGACTCAGTCCACTGCTTTACTAATATTATATTTTCCTTTTCTAGCTGCAGGAAGATCATGAAGCACCAGCAAACCCTAAAACAGACAGTTTACAGTTGTTTTTCAGCAGAAGCAGAAATATGACAAAAACTTTTGGGTGGAACTTTACTTTTTTCCATACTTTTATTATTTGTGGAAAAACTTGAAATAATTTTAAATAAGCATAAAGAATGGCATTGGTTTTTGTGCAGTTTATTTTTGTTTAACTTTATTAATAAAAATGTGTTTTTTAATTAGCATATTTTTGTGTTTTGCTTTGGTACCGAAATTGGTACCGAGAACCGTGGATTTTCACTGGTATTGGTACCGAATACTGATTTTCACTGGTATTGGTACCGAATACTGAAATTTTGGTACCGTGACAACACTAATGGCAGGTATAGGTCACTGTCTCTATAAGAGGGAAAAAGAACATGCACAGAGAAATCCAAATTAAACAATTCCCCATCGTAACTACACATTGATGGCCTAAGACACGAAACGAGCGGTTTGTGTGAGAAAACCAACAGTATTTATATGGTTTTTTACCTCTTGTACACAACCATGTCCAAGTGATCTGAGTGCGCACACACATCATCCGGTGTGTGACGTGTGTGTGCGCGCGCTCTGGCTCACGCTGCATTCACACGGGGCGTCGGCGTCAACGCTTGACAGAGGCAGGGCTCTAGAGTGTGACCAATTTGGTCGCATGTGCGACCTAATTTCTCAATGGTGTGACCAGCCGTTCGAGGGGAAAAAAAAAAGTATCCCCGACTCTGAAAGTCTCCCTGTGGTTCAACAACAGACACACATTAGGCCCATATCATGATCTAAACCAATCAGAGATAGTGAAGGGCGGACCCCCCCCCCCCCTCTGATTAGCCGTGGTCGAGATATTCCTGTACGTGTGTGTACGCTTGAAAATGTGTGTGCTGCAGTCAGACAGAGAGAGGTGAGTAGCGTAGGCCCGTCAGATAAACAGAGTGGATGTAGCCGCGGATGATGAGAGAAGATAAAAAGAACGATTGACAACTTTTTCGTTAAGAATGTTAAGTTAAGGCTTGATCCGTCCGAAAATCATAACTAGAATCAGGCTATTTATTAATTATTTGAATCGTGCCTTCGGCGCTTTTATAAGCACTAACCTCACGTATGAACCGAACGGAGCGCTTATCAGCACAACATGACTGAAGCGCAGTTCTTTTAATTGTGCACGAGCGCCGCGTGCATCACGCTATACTCTGTGCGCGTTCACCAGCGCTCTCGAGAAGTGTGAGAAGATTTGCGCGAGCCATTCCTATCGCGAAGCTGATGGTAAAATATGCGATCTATTTGAATTCTATTGAGAAACTGACACTTTAAAATGCTATGGAGAAAGTCGAACATTATCTAAAAAAGGCACAAACTAAAAAGACTGATGAAAAGAGGAGAAATATTTCACCAGCACTAGCATAATAGGCTAGTAAAATGTTTTTAAACTACTCATGACCTTTACTATAATTTATCATGTTTTACTGTAGGCTAAATTTTGTCTAACTTGTAGAATTGATAATAGATAATCTGTTAAGGGAATAGATCTTATATTACAGCTGTGTCATGTTATTGTTTCTAAAGGCTGTTGTTTCTCATAACAAATGCAATATAGATTAATAAAAAAGTCATTATTAGCCTGGTAATGATTAATAGGCTAGCCTTATTATAAACAAATGCTACAGTTAAGAACTATGGTACTTTTTCATAAGAGCAAGTACAAGTCAGAATCGAGAGCCTAATGATGAGTGATGGAGAAACCTTCAGATATTCCAGTGATGGCATAGATTAAATCATTAAGAGCCTGATGAACTAAGGAGTAAGAAATAAATATCAATATAAGAACATGTTAAGTTAGATTGACTTCCCATGGCGTGTTGAATTAGAACATTCTGTCAAACTATAAGTGTCTAAATAATATATAATAAATTATATCCTATGTAAACAAGTAATTGTTAACTAGCCTATTACATTATTGCAGTTACGCAATCAACCAACTTTGCATGTGTGGTGGATAGCACAAAAGACCATTTTACATAAATAAACATTTAAGCAAACAAACAAATAAATAAACCATGACCCGGGGTCCACTTCACTCTCCGTCAAGCGATCTGTGCTGTTTTTCAGTTCATCTGAATGGATGTGCAGCGCACCTGTATTTGACGTATCGTGAACTCTAGGCGCACGCCTCGCCGTCGATTTGGTGAGAGCAGAGAGAGCAAGAGAGAGTCTTACATACATGCAGAATTGACGCGCTACATGTAAACGATATTCTTTCTTGTATTTTCCTGTCAAAATAACGGAGTTCCTTTGGATTTTTTCAGCTTTTAAGAACTGCCGGGTTCTCCGGTAGTGGGCGGAGCTAATGCGCAAACGACAATCTCATTGGCTGGTGCTCACCTATTATCATCCCTGTTTTGATTTCAGCAAATCAGTTCGAGTGAACGCACACAACCTGATTAAATATTAATGAATCCAGCAGCTCGTTACTCCTTAGTGCGTTTTATACTGTTCTTTTTAGCAGAATTCGTATTATTATTATTATTATCGTCTTATCAGTATTATTGTTAGTTTTTTCCCATTTTTTTAACAGAAACACTGAATAACCAAAAAAAAAAAAGCACCACCGGTCCTAAATTCAGTTATTCAGTTAAAATGTCTATGCATTCATACATGGTTACTAAGTTTTAATTCTAATTATCATAATGTCATATTATAATGCTTGACTGACTGATGTTAAGAGTGTACTTTCAGATATTTAAAAAGCTGTACCATTTTACAAACATATACAGTATATTACAGAGCACATATATATATTTATAGGCCTAGTACATCAGTCTGGCGAGTAAACTAAAAAAATTACTAGCCAATGGCGATTCAATTGCCAAGGTGTCCGTAGAGGGTTGCATTCTTCAAAATATCATTCATTTCTGTATTAGTGGACAGAATAAGGATCAAATGACTGAGTTCAGCTTTGAGAAAGAAACCAACCTGTTTGTTCCTCAGTATCTTCATGTTTGATGCTGAATACTTCTGCAATCCTAATGTCTTCACTTTAATCTTTAATAAACGCCATCTTTATGGATCTCAGTCACTTCACCAGGAGTTTTTCTGAGAAAAATAAAGTGTCAGTAAACACTCAAAACTAGAACTACACATTACTAAAAGAACACAAATTATACCAACAAAGACATGACAGGTTTAGATATTTATCGTTTACATTTGGTATTTAATGATGTTTATGTTAAATTCAGATTGTACTGTTATGGAAACCTTTGTCTTATAGCATCATCTTTGTCTTCTCGTTGCATTTACACTGTTTTAACCAGCAGAGCATGTGATCATTGTACAAAACATTTGGTTCATCTTCCAGAAAACCTGTTTTTGAACTGATTCTCGATATAGAGATCTTCTCTGTTACTCATGTGTGGATGTGCTTTACTCACAAAAATAACACTCATTCATGTTATATCAAGCATTACATTGTTTCATTCAATAAAAAAAGCTTTCGTTTTGCAATTCTTGGTGAAACTATACATTTGCATGAACAGTTCGATGTCATTTAAACACTTTAAATGTTTAAAACACAAACCTTTCTTCAGGTGAGTTAAGTTTCGCGTTTGGTTAAGAGCGCAGCCTTATGACGTCATACAGCCATTCCAAAATAAAAGTCCAGTTTTATTCAGAGTTGAATTCTTGCATAATATATTTGTTTAAGTAAATGTTGGCCAATGTTAAATTCCAGTGAGAGTTTGAACAACATGAGATTCTGAACAATAATGTTTGTCTGCAGAAACCATTTAAGGAGCCAGGAACGTTTTAGTTTTATTTATTTATTTATGGAATTAAATAAATAAATTGGTTATAATCTTTTTAAAGCCACAGACACACACACACACACACACACACACACTGTTGTTAGCTTTTGTCTCAATTAGGGCTGTGAATCTTTGGGTAGACAGCGAATAGGTTTTCGATTCGATTCAAGAACAATTTTTTGCAAATTCAGAATGATTCAATTCGATTCGATTCACAATTAAATTCACAGGATTATTTAAATGATTCCCCTAAATTCTTTAAATGTTTAGTCAGGGGGCAAATTACACAGCAGACTTTATAAAGAGGAACTAATCATAGATTAGAGAAAGAAAGAAAAAAACACTTCTGTCCATTGTTAGATGCTAGTTTAATGATGCTATGGCATGACATGTCAATGGTATATGTAGAAATTTACTGTATGTAAGCCAATATTTTAAAAAAGAGCTTTAAAAGTATTATGTATAGACTAACATTTTGTCATACAGGGGCGTAGCCATCATTTCAGAAGTAATAAAAATGTCAAATACAATAATTGTATGCATGTATGTGTTAGTTATTTTTTTAACTAGGAATTATTTTCTTATCTATTACTGTGAATTTGCTATAAGAAATCAAATACACTGCTGGACAATAATCAATCATTTGTAATTATCATTTTCTTTCCTAATGGCAATTTTATGATTGTTTTATATACTACAAATTGACACTGCCTCATTCAGAAATGTTATGTATTTATTGTGTTTATTGTCTTAACGTTTCATCAGTTCATTCTGTGTTTTATTCAGTTTACTGTAGCTGCAGATATAGCTGGCACATCTATGTGCGCGAGATCACTTCTCTTTCAGTGCGAAAACTTCTTTATCTCATTTTCATAAAATAAAAGCTTATAGTATTTAACTTTGCATCTCCATAACTTTGCGCACCCGATGTCTGTTTTCTATAGCAACGAAGGCTACTTTCATGCATCTGATTAACAGATAAACCTCGCGCTCTTATTTCAAGGCTGTGGTTATTTTAATAGTTTCCTTCGTACATTCGGTTCAGTGACATTGTTAAAAGTTTACAATACAGTTTTCAATGGAACTGTGCGTATTACATTTTTGCTCCGTCCAATAAATGTGCAGCCTTCGACTGGTAATGCCGATATGACCGAGAGCCATTGAAAAGCTACAGAAAACTAAAACTACTTCACTTAGTAGTCAGCTGCTCAAAAATGTGTCCGTGAGACGAACTCAATCCTGGGACAGGCGGTAAATAGAGGAGCGCGTGAAGGAGAGATGTGAGAGCCGGTCAAGGGCTCCATTAATTCGTGCTTGCAGTAATTTAATGTGTATATATTTTGAAAGCGTTGAATCGCTATAGAAATTGCGATTCATTCGATTCTTAGTGTTTTAAATCAATTACTGTCCGAAATCGGCGAGTCACGATTCAAAAATCCATGTTTTAAATGGATGCATATGCATCGTCAGCGTTTGTAATCGATGCATCGAGAAAACGAGTGAATCGTATATATATATATATATATATATATATATATATATATATATATATATATATATAATATTTAAATAATAAAAACAAAATTGATTGCTAATTGAATTATTAAAATATAACAAAAATCAGAATACTTTAGCTATGAGTTAAAAAAGTGTATGTACAATTACATCTGAACATCTGCATGTCTGCTCTTTTGCAGAATGAGCATTTTTATCAAGCTCCTATATTTATGTTCAGTTATTTCATTTTAATTGCATAGAAAAGGACCTATACATTGCCATTAGAGTAAAATTACTGAACCTAAACATAGGAGCCTGATAAAAATGCAAATTTTTGATGAAAATTTCAGATGGCACTTGGAGGCTTTTGCATCTGAACTCTTCATATATATATATATATATACACACACACAATACTACAGTAAAATGCTGTACTCTGACATGTTTTGCCAGCTGCCATGTAATGCTCAGAGCCGGCCCAAGGCATAAGAGAACTAAGCAGCTGCTTAGGGCCCCGTGGCCACCAGAGGGCCCCCAAGAGAAGCCTACATGTTTATTTTATTTTATTTTAATTTGTGATATATTATGTGATATATTATGTCAATGGACAGTGGTAATTATACGAAAGCGCAATATTAAATAATCAAATAATCTATACATATAATTTTATTATTTCCTTTTTTTTTTTTTTTTTTTTTTTCGGCCTGTCAGTAACACAGATAACACATGACAGTACGTATGTGTAGCTATATTATCATCATTCACAGCCTTTTTTTTTTTTTTTAATTAATTAATTTAATTTTATATACCCTTTTATTTAACCACACTATGACAGACAAGACCGGGGGACAGAGAAAACAAGAGAGAGAAAGAAAAAAGAGAAAAAAAAAACAAAAAAAAAAAACAGACAATTTGCTTCGATACCTGCTGACAAAAAGAGAAAACAACAGAAGAAAACAACAGAAGACACAACATCATAGAGACTGCAGCAACAACCAACATCTGTATGAATCACAATAAATTCTAAATGTTAAATGTTATTGAGCAGCACACATAACTAATATTACAAAATAAGTTTTGAAGCAACAGCAGATCAAGACAATGCGTGTCTGTGAGCACCTGTTTTTACACCAATGTGACTGCTTGAGTGTACACCTGTGTGTGTGAGCGCGCTTGTGTTCATATGGTTCCTCTATGTAAATGTTTAATAGTGTGTGTGGGGCACAACAGCCCCATCCCGCAAGGCATGAAGCAGGCGTGGAAAAGACCCGGGCCCCAAACATCCGGGGGCCCCCCAGGGCACGGGACCCCCAGGAGAACCACCGCAGGGACAACCGCTGCCTCCACCCAGAAAAGGGCAGAGGAGAGCCCGAAGGTGGGACCTCCGACAGTCACAATGTAGACGCCCCAGGGTGCCGTGGCGGCAAGCCCGCAGGCTCCACCGGCAGCCGACCACACCAGGGCAGACCGGGCCCTGGGCCCGGAGATCCAAAGGCCCCCCATCCCCCAATCGGGGCCCAGCAAGGCCAGTAGGGCCAGGCCCCGCCAAGCGACCGCCGAGAGTGGGGCGGCGCCCACCCGAGCATCCTGCCCCGGCGCGAGAAACCACCAACGCACCGGCGGCATCCTCCACCGGCAGTGCATGGTGGTGGGGTAGGGGTCGACTGAGATGATGAGTGAGGCGGAGTCTAAGGCCCGACCTGACACATAGACGTAGACGAACAAGCACACATATACACAAGCATACGTTCCCACCCTCATGCACGCAAACGAATATTCACACCCTCGCCCCACATGTAGACACACAAAAATGGACATGGTACCCACACTCACACTCCCCATATGCACTCTATACTCCTAGACCCAGGCACCACCACCCCCAGAGGGGAAGCCAGCGCCCGATCCCGGAGCTGAACCCCCTTCGCTCCGGCGCGGGGACAGGAAGACCACCCCGGTCCCCGCAGCAGCAGAGAAAACCAACAGCCCAGACCCCGACCGGGCGGCCAGCTCATCCTCTCAGCCCCCGGCCCCAGACAGAGAACAGAGAGCAGAGAGCAGGGGTGTGAGAAAAAAAAAGAAAAAAAAAAGACCCCAAGCTTCACCTCACCCGCTCAAATGTAGTGTTGGTGTGTGTTGTTCTAAGGTGCTTTAAAACAGGGGTGCTTTAAAACAGGGGAGGGGCACCCTCTACAAGCTTGTGTCAGCTCGTCCCCTCCCTAGCGCCCTCAATGTCTATGTGCAACTTAAAATTGAGAAGTGGGCACTGGCACCAGAGGGAAGGCTGAATGAACAGACCGCCCTCCGGATGCCATTCAGTGTGCCCACCCCCAAGGCCCTATATGTATGTGTCATGCGACAGTAAGTAATGAGAATGTCTAAGCTGTAATGTGTGATTGAGATGCAGGCGGCCACGAGGAAACAGAGGAGTACCACCTCCCCCGCATCCCAGCGACACACCCACACCTCAAAACCCTACCTATGTGTTGGTGTGATGGAGCGGGAGAAATGAAGCCCTAGGGATGGGGAGGAAAGCATCAGAGGGGGCAAAATACCCCCCCCTTTGGAGCCAGCTCCCCCGCTGACCCCCATAGGCACCCCCGCTACCCCAAATCTGCCCAGGGCGGGGGGCCCAGGCCCATCCAGACCAGGGCCCATGGCAGCCCGGGGCGGCCCACCAGACCCCACAGCAGAGGAAAAACTACCCCACCCCATCATTCAGTCAGCTCCCAGACTACAAAAGACAATAAGACACCCAGGTAAAGCCCATTTACCCCGCCTCTATTGGACCCCCCCCCCTCCCCTGCGGAGGCACCGATGCATCGAAGACCCCCACACCAGAGCCGGGCCCAAGCGTATGCACCAACCCATGCTCCCGGCGGTACACCAACCAGGACCAAGGCCCCCAGGCCCAGCCGTAACCCCAACCCGGAGGCAGAGCGCCCCCAGAACCCCAAGCCCCCCCCGGACCAACCCCGGAACAGTGCGGCCGCCAGGCTGGTAACCTACGTCCGCCGGCACAGGCATCCCCAGCAGCGCCGCATGCAGACGCCAGAAAAACAGCACCCAAGAGTCACCAATACCCCATCCAGGCCAAGGCCGCAGCCCCAGCGCCGAACCCCCCAAGAAACCCACCCCCAGGGAACCCCCAGATGCCCCAGGCCCACATCGCCACCCCACGCCAACAACAAAAACCACAGCCGGACAGAATCGGGACCCCCACTCACACTAGGTGATGGAGCTGATCAAAGGAGCCCAGAGAGATTGATCTAATGTGGCAGCAGAAACTGTATCAAGACTAATATAATCCCACAAATAATCTCTATATTGGTTGATATTAAGATTATTTTTATTTTTCCAGTTCATGAGGACAGTCTTCTTAGCAATGCATAGGGCAGTGAAAGCCATGTGGATTGTGTTACCATCTGTAGTGACACCATCTAGGTCGCCCAACAAGCAGACTAAAGGAGAGGCTGGAATAGAACATTTAAGACACTTTGATAAGTCTTCACAAATCCTGTACCAGTACCTCTGAACAGGTGGACAGAACCATAGAGCGTGGATATAATTGTCAGGTGTATTACCTTTACAGTGTGAGCAGTTGTTAGAAGCTGTAAAACCCATCCTGAACATCCGATGACCTGTGTAGTGCACTCTATGCAGGATTTTGTATTGTATTAATTGTAAACCAGGATTTCTAATCAGTTCAAAGGTTTTTAAACATATCTGAGACCAGAAATTATGGTCCCAGTTTACTGATAGATCTGCCTCCCATTTTGCAATAGGAAGTGATACTGATTCATCTATTTTGGAAAGTGCCCTATATATTTTAGACATTAATTTGGGGGTTTTGAGATTAAGAAAATCTACCACACTTGGTGGTATTTGTAAATTGATATGATTAGACTTAAATTTCCTTTTTACAATAGATTTAATTTGTTGATATTCTAAAAATCTATGCTTATTAATCCCATATTGTTTAACTAATTTGTCAAAGGGAATAAAGTCTGTCCCTTAGAATATATGTTCCAGGTATTTAATACCTTTACAACTCCAATCTGTGAAGTTTATCATATTGTTGTTTAGCAATATGTCAGGATTGTTCCAGATGGGGGTACGTTTGCATGGGATTAGTGAAGACTCCGTCATTTTTAGAAACTCCCACCATGTTGTCAGAGAAGAGCTGATACTGATGCTTTTGAAGCATACGTGTCGTTTGCTGATCGAGCTAATGAATGGCAGATCCGAAATCTCTATATTATTGCATAATGCCTGTTCTACATCTAGCCAAGGTTCATCTAAGAGGGTGTGTTTTAACCACCCTGAAATGTGTTGAAGCCTGTTTGCTAAGAAATAGTGGTGAAAGTTAGGTAGATCTAGTCCTCCTTTATCCTTGGTCTTTTGCAGCGTTTTTAAGCTAATACGCGGGGGTTTACCTTTCCAAAGGAATTTAGAGATGGAGGAGTCCAGAGATCTAAACCAGTCAGGTGGTGGTTTGCTCGGGATCATTGCAAATAAATAATTAATTCTTGGCAAAACCATCATTTTTATTGAGGCGACTCTTCCCATGAGTGATATGGGTAGAGACCTCCATCTGGTTAGATCATCTTCTACCTTCTTTAAAAGTGGGATGTGGTTTAATTTAATCAAATCTGCCAGCCTAGGAGAAACATTAATACCTAAATATTTAATATTACCAGATTGCAGTGGAGTGGAAGAATTCTGGAAGGAGCAATTAATTGGAAGAACTGTTGATTTTAACCAGTTTATTGAATAATCTGAGACTTTTGAGAAAGAGTTTATTAATGTAATTACCTCAGAGGGAGTGGTTTGTGAATGCTGAAGAAAAAGTAACACATCGTCTGCGTAAAGACTAACTTTATGTTCTACATTCTTGCATTTAATGCCTTTAATCACTGTTGCCTGTCTAATTGCTGCTGCTAGTGGTTCAATAAAAATTGCAAACAGTGAGGGGGAGAGGGGGCATCCCTGCCTGGTGCCCCTCTTAAGATAAAAGCTAGAGGACGTTTGGGCATTTGTCCTGACACATGCTTTTGGAGAGTTATATAATATTTTTAACCAGTTTATGAAAGAGTTTCCAAAACCAAATTTGTGTAAAGTTGCAAATAGAAAATTCCAGTTAACCCTATCAAAAGCTTTTTCTGCATCTAAAGACAATATTGTAATTTGAAGGTTTCTATTGCATGAATAGTCTATCAAGTTAAGTAACCTACATGTATTTGTTGAGGAGTGCCTCCCTTTTATGAAACCAGTTTGGTCGGAATGAATTATGAGAGGGGTTATCTTCTCTATTCTTTTTGAGATAGCTTTGCAGATTATTTTAGTGTCCACATTAATAAGGGATATTGGACGATAGCTGGTAGGCAATACAGGGTCTTTGCCTGGTTTTAGCAAGAGACTAATGTTGGCAGAATTCATATTTGGTGGAAGTCTGCCATTTTTTTTGGTTTCCTGCAAAATTCTGTAGAATGTTGGTGCCAGAATAGCCCAGAATTCTTTATAGAATTCTGCTGGAAAGCCATCTGGGCCTGGAGCCTTTTTATTGGGCATACTGTTCAAGGCTTCCTGAAGTTCGTCTGATGTTAGTGGAGAATCCAATGCCATCGCTTGTTTGTCTGATAATTTCGGAAGAGTTATATTGTCAAGAAATTGGTCAATTTCGTCTTTAGATGGGTTTATCTGTGGAGAATATAAAGATTTGTAAAAGTCCCTGAAAGTGTTGTTTATTCTTTCAGGGTCATATACTGTATCCCCAGTTAAATCTTTAACAGCACATATAGTTGTTTTTTCTTTATTTATTTTTAACTGGTTCGCTAGGAATTGACCTGATTTGTTACCATATTCAAATTCTTGCCAGCGAAGTCTTTGTGCTAAGAATTTAGTTTTTTTATTAATAATTTCATTTAATTCTAGTTTTGCTTTACATATTTTTTTCAGCATTTCCTGTTCCTGGGAGGATACGTCGGCTTCTTCTAAAGTTTTTATGGTTTCTTCTAATTCCTGAATACATTTATTTTCTCTTTTCTTTTTATGCGATGAGAATGAGATTATTCTACCTCTCATCACAGCTTTACCTGCTTCCCAGAGAACAGATGCTGATGTTCCAGGCAGGTCATTATAGTCTAAATATAAAGTCCACTCTTCTTTAAAATATTTAATAAAATCGTCGTCTTTAAGCAATGATGTATTGAATCTCCAGTTATTACTTGGTGGAGTGGCCTTCTTATTTACTAGAGTTAAAGAAACAGCAGCATGATCACTGACAGCTATAGGGTTTATCTCTGTGTCTGAAATGTCACTCAGCAGTGAGCTGCTGACTAAGAAATAATCCAGACGAGAGTAAGAGTGATGGACATGTGAGAAGAAAGTATATTCCCTACGGTTGGGGTGAAAAGAACGCCATGCATCGCAAAGTCCATAGTCACTCATGTACTGTTTAACTATATTTGTGGATTCCCAATTACGCTGAGTTCCAGCTGTACTTAGCCTGTCCATTTCTTTATTTAGTCCAAAGTTGAGGTCTCCCCCAATAACAAGTAATAGCCAATAGCCCCAATAGCACAATCTAGGTGTTCAGAGAGTGCGGTAAAAAAAACGTGAAAGAAAGAGGGGTCATCAATATTTGGACCATATATACTAACAATACATTACTTTTTGTCAAATATAGATAATTTAATGATTAGAAATCTACCTTCTGGATCTATAACTGTGTTGAGTACTGTGAAATTAACATTTTTATGTATTAAAATTGCTACCCCCCTTTGCCTAGAGTTATAGCAGGCTGAGAACACATTAGGAAACTCAGTTGTTTTAAGTTGATCTGTAGCTGTGGCAGGTCTATGAGTCTCTTGTAACAAAACAACGTCTGCCTGTAGTTTTTTAAGATGGCTAAATATTTTTAACTTCTTTTCTCTGGAGCCAGCTCCATTCACATTCCATGTGACAAACCTCAGTGCGCCCATAGATGTGTGTGTGTAGCTAATGCTGCTCGCTGCGTGTGATGCTCAAATGAGTAAGATATGAGCGGGCGTGTACGCGCTTGTATGCGAGTATGTCTTTAATGTCTGTGTGCGCTGTAAGGTCGGAGTGGTTGCGTTAACGCTGAGTGTATATGTACATGGTCGTGCCGTGCAGATGTGTGATATAGGGTGTTGTATGTGTATGTGTAGTAAAGCAGGTGATCGGTGCAGTAAAAGGAGATGGAAGTAAGAAAGACATCCAAAGAAGCAAGCAGAGAGGGATGAAAGTAAAAACTTGACAGAAACGAAAACATTGCAACAACATTTAAACGCTGTGGAGACTGACGGTATCGTGTTTGTTATAATATCGTATTAAATTAGCGAAATTACATAAATAGATAGAGGTAAATGGAAGAACAAGAACAAGCGAGGAAAGAGAAAAAAGAAAAATATAACGGATTCTTATCTGGAGTGGTGTTAATATAACCACGGAGTGGTACAGAGGTTGCGATAGAGCTGCCCGTCCACGTAGAGCCGGTCCACGGCGATGACAGCTCGGGAGCCCTTTTGGATGAGACTGCGTCGGATTGGGAACAGAATTTTGCGTCGCTCCAGGATTTCTTTGGGGAACTGGTCGTTTACGCTGAAGTCTGTTCCTTTCAGCTCCCTGCCGTGACTCTTCACCTGCTCTTTCTGCTTGAAGTATCCAAATTTGGCCACAATAGGACGCGGCCTCGGGGCTCCAGGTTTCTTCGCTCCCATCCGATGGACTCTTTCGAAGCATATGTTTTCCACGGTGTCTTCCGGAAGCTTCAGGTATGTCTTGATAAAGGTTTTAACCGTAGCTTCTGGGTCCTCTTCGGCAGATTCCGGGATGCCTGAAAACACCAGGTTATCTCTCATGCTACGGGCCTGGAGATCGATGACAGTCTCTTTTATTTTTTTATTATCTTCACTTAGATGGGTCACATTCTCAGTTAGAGACTTGACCGAGTCCCGTAGTGATGCGTTTTCAGCAGCGAGTGTTTCCACCTGCTGCTGGCTGAATTCCAGTGATTCCCTCAGGGATTTAAATTCACGGTGCAGGATCTCGACCAGGGACAACCTCGCGTCGAAGCTGGACAACCGCTTGTCGATTGAATCCAGGATGTCGGTAAAGCTTTTACCCGTCGGCGATGTTGTTTCAGGCGAGTCTGCCAGGCGACTTCTTTTGGAAGACGGCGTCTCGCTTTTGGCTGGGGAACATGCATTTTGGTTTTTCTTCATGACTATAACGTCGAAGCACCAGTCGATGTATTCCTGAAGAGTTTCCAAATTTTCCTCGCTGTCCTCGCTGCTCATTCAGTTTTTCCGCCAAGTCTCCAGCGTCTGACGTCAACTACAGCATTTCCGGTTCCTCCTCCAAACCCCAATCCTCAAATCCTCCTCCAAACCCCAACCCCAAAATTTTATTATTTCCATAGCGACATGTCATGCAGGCACAATGATGGCCATGTTGATAATATGCACTGGACACTGCGGTGTGGATCTGTTGGATTAACATCATGTAAACTTACATATTTCTCCCGAAATACATGAAAGGAAGTGGTGACCAGTTAGCTGGGATAAAACAGAGTAAACTTTATAGTAATCTACACAATATGTATTTGAAAGGAATAAAAGACGTTGTCATAGTTGAAACAGTAAATAGATGTCTTAAAATATTGCTGCTTTCCATAGAAATCAGTGTGTAGCCTATTTAACAAACTAAATGTCTTTTTTACTTAATTGAAGTGTATTTAAATGTCTGAAACCTAAAATAAACTTTATTCAGTTGAAAACACTGAACAGTTATGAAATATGTAAAGCACTAAGCGCGTCTTTCTCTGGCTCAAAGCCAGCCAAAGCGCGGCGCGTCAAAAGGTTAAAATCGATAGTGTATTGGGGTGAAGGGGGGACAAATTCAACATGGGGGTTTTGTGGCACAAATCAGGGGTGCGTTTCTCAAGACCATCCTTAGCTAAGACAGAACTTGCGACCATAGTTGCTTTTGGAAAACTACCCCCCTCCCCAGTAAAACTGATAATGGGTGTGTTAGATTTATAGTGTGCGAATAATCAAGCTTTGACAATAACCAGTCATATTGGCGGCACCAAGGGGCCCCCAAATAAAATTCAGCTTAGGGCCCCATGAAGGCTTGGGCCGGCCCTGGTAATGCTGGTGTTATTTTTTCAATTAACTCTGTCAGCTGGTGAAACAGTCTCTTATAATTATTGATAATTCACTCTAAGCTCCATGATTCTGGATAAAATGAGTCATGATTTGCGTTTCTTTAAAATAAACATCACAATTCTCCCATAATTCTGACTAGACTAGTCCCATAACTAAATAAAATAACATGTAATTCACTAGAGGTTCTTTAATATTTAAAATTAATTTGGCTTAATTATTGAAACAAAGGTGGAGTGAATGATTAAAAGTCTCAAATACTTCACTTGTTGCATTACTGGATGAATCAGCATTTTTAACTAATCTCTTGAATGAATGAATGAATGAAGAATTAATTTATGAAACATTATGAAATAAAGTTATAACTTAAGCCCTAAACACACTGCATGATTTTCGGCTGTCCCAGACGAAAGATTGGCATCGTGAAACAATCGTAGCCAATCAGAAGTCGCCACGATTGCTTCACGATGCCAGTCTTTCATCTGGGACAGCCGAAAATCATGCAGTGTCGTTCGCCATGCTGGATTGAGGACGTAAAGCTTCACTTCCGTTGTAAATAAATCAGATTGCCCAAAAGGGGTGCAAAGCTGAGCTCCTTGAGTGCTGCGCTCTTGGCGGGTTATGATTGGTTGAATCAACTTGAATGGTGAGCTCGCATCTGATTGGCTAAAGAGTACGAGTGACCCACGTTGGAGAAGCGCGCTGCCATGAAAGTCTCAGAAATACACACACACAAATCCAGGGCGATTCACACACGAAAGACGATTTGCACATTCACAGTCCATGATACACTTGTGAATTTTAAACATTAAACATTTTGTACACAGTTGTACATCTGTGAATTGTGTTTTGCATTTGTGAAACTTATTTTATGAATATATATTCTAATTTTGTGCACGTGAATTGGTTTTTGTAAATATATATCATTTTTTCATGCATGTGAATTGGGATACACATGTGTGCATTGTGTCTTTTGTGTGAATTATTAATGAGATCAATCAGCTTCCATAGTTTAATACCAGGTACTGGTACCCATCCCTGCTTACAAGAGAAACACAGAAGCATCAGTTGCAAAGCTACATGACAGTATATATTGCATCTACATTTTCTAAACACATCAAAAGTGGAAAAATAACTAGTCATTTTGAAAACAACAGTGAAGAACAAAATTAAACACCTCAGTCTCTCTTAAAAGTGTTACTGTCTCTTCTTCATCTTCCTGAACAAGAAAGCAAGTGACACATGAAACTCATAAAAAAACACAATGATAGAATTTAAATTATGACGCAAAATGATATACAATAATATAACTTTTTAACATTGTTCTTTGGGGAGGAACTCCATCTTTGAGTTGATCTGAATCTCAGTTGAATCTGCTGGTTTTGATGAACTTTATTCTTTGTCATGTCGCTTGTAATGTCTGGATGACAGATTTAAATCCAGATTATATTTTATTGCTTGATGCATTATTGTGTCACATTTGGAGAGGACGCAGCATCAGACCTGAAAGATCTGAAGATGATCTACTTTCTGTGATTGTTTTTTATATGTCTGTGTAGAGCAGATGAACTACTGAAACACTTCCCACATGCAGTGCAGTGATACGGTTTCTCTCCAGTGTGGATCCTCTCATGTGTTTTCAGGTGTCCTGAGTGACTGAATCTCTTGTCACAGTGTGAACACTTATAAGGTTTCTCTCCAGTGTGAATCCTCTCATGTGTTTTCAGGGCTCCTGAGTGACTGAATCTCTTGTCACAGTGTGAACACTTATAAGGTTTCTCTCCAGTGTGGATCATCTCATGTGTTCTCAGGGGTCCTGAGTGACTGAATCTCTTGTCACAGTGTGAACACTTATAAGGTTTCTCTCCAGTGTGGATCCTCTCATGCCGTTTTAAACAGTTTGCTGAAGTAAAAGTCTTCTCACACTCAAAGCACATGTACTCTCTCACACCAGTGTGTATTTTCTGATGTTCTTTTAAATGTTGTAGACGTGAAAAACTCTTTCCACACAAATGACATGAATATGGCTTCTCCTTTGTATGAACTCTCAGGTGTTTCTTCAGGTCTGAAGCTCTCAAATATGTTTTGCTGCACTGATCACATATGTACAGTTTCTCTCTAGTGTGGATGTTCATGTGTATCTTAAGGTCTGATGATTGTGAGAAACTCTTCCCGCACTGATCACAAGTGAATGGTTTCTCTCCAGTATGAACTCTCATATGTTCTGTAAGGTGTCCTTTTCGTGTGAAACTCTTCCCGCACTGATCACAAGTGAAAGGTTTCTCTCCAGTGTGAACTCTCATATGTTCTGTAAGGTGTCCTTTTCGTGTGAAACTCTTCCCGCACTGATCACATGTGTGTGGTTTCTCTCCAGTGTGGATCCTCTCATGTGTTTTCAGGTGATCTGAGTGACTGAATCTCTTGTCACAGTGTGAACACTTGTAAGGTTTCTCTCCAGTGTGAACTCTCATGTGAAGCTCAAGATTATGTTTGTTTGTTAGTCTCTTTCCACACTGAGTGCAGGTGAAAGATTTCTTGGTTCTTCTTTTCTTTAAATCTTTCTGAGTTTGAGAGCAACTCAAAGGTTTTTTCCAGTTCTGAAGTGATTTATTCCCTCAACTTCACTCAATTCTTCATTCTCCTCATTTTCTTCAATCAACTCTGAAATAAAAGTAAAAATGGTTTATTTTCATTAACTCATAAAAAAAAGAAATGTGAAAAGACTAGTGCTGTCAATCGATTAAAAGTCCTGGACTGTGATTAATCACAAATTTAAAATATTAGGATTTACCTGTAAATGTGTTGAAAAAGAAATGCATGACAAACTAGTTTAAAAAAACATAACCTTTCACACTTCCGCCAGATATGAGACATAATCCTTATTATTCTTTTATCATTATTCTTTTGTTTTTATTTAGCCATTATCAGTCTTTATACTGGCAATAAAACGTTTACCAAACCACAACACTTCAATCCAGGTACACATTTACCCAACTATTATCAAAAGTATTTCTAAATAAATACAACAAAACATTTCTTGTGACCTTACGTGAAGTATTATGACAAAATGCATTATGAAGAAGAATTGGACCTGTTCTGGTGCATTAGAGCTAACATTAGCATCATAAGACAATTTATGAGATTAATAGTACAATTTTACACTTCAAACCAGCATCGAGTGTTTGTAATAATGTCCTTTTGCGATCACATGTTGAATTTGGTCGTTTACTGTTAAAATATGCTTTTTATAGCCTTTTATATCGCTGCAAAAATGAGCATTTCAGATGTAAGTTACGCATTCATCTCAAGAAAATCACATAGAAACCATATCCTATCGTAATCGTGTGCTTATTATCTTCTATAATCTATAGTGTCTGTTGTCATGTTTATTTCTGCTGTGTTGTATGCTGTGGCTGAAACTCACGTTGTGATGTTACAAGCGTCTCTCCATTCTGAAGTTGCCAGGTGTACATTCCAAGAATGATACACATTAGTAAAAGGATCTATTTTCATTTTTATTTGTCTATATACACTTTGGGCGGCTGCGGTAGATTATAAAAGTAGCCCGAAAACCCGCAACTCACGGCTCTGTAATTTTTTCCGCGACTGTATTTTCAAAATAGCCCACGAACACTTGTGCCACAGCCGCTACCCTGACAACACTGTTCACTCTACGCTCATCACACACTGACAGATAACCTTCCGCGCTGCGACGACGGGAAGAAATTGGGGTCAAACCTTATCAAACGATTAATTTGCGTTAAAAAATATTAACGCGTTAAATTGTTTAGATTAATCACATGCGTTAACGCGTTAAAGTTGACACCCCTAGAAAAGACAAACTTGAATCCTGATGTAGCAGCAGAAAGTAGACAATTGCTATACAACATTTTGATCATTTTGATGCAGTTTTATAAATGCATCTAGTACATTTTATACATACACATCTCTGAAACTTCTTCATTCATTAATGAATGAGGTACAGTGGGCCTCATTTATCAATCTAACGTAGAAACGAGCGCAGATCCGAATGCACAAATCAACTTACGACAGAGCTCACTTGTGATTTATGAAACATTCGTATGCCGCCAATCCCATCGTACGAAAGATTGTACGTTGATAAATGTGGCGGCTGAAAACAATCGTCATTTGAATATTACGCCCCTAAAAACACCCCGGTTTAGAAGCCTCGCCCCTAAAGTTTACGACACGGAGAAACATAACCCGGCCAAAAAGAGGAAGTAATCTTATGAAAGAGAAATTGATCTTACTCCAAAAACACCCTTTAACCTTATAATTGCAAACAATGGCATTCATTTATATGTATAACGAAAAATTTATAAATATTATAAACACTATATAGATTATTTAGTTCTCCTTAATCCACAACAAACCCTTTAAATGTTTCCTGTGGCTCAGTGGTAGAGCATTGCGTTAGCAGCGCAAAGGTTGTGGGTTCAATTCCCAGGGAACACACATACTGATAAAAAAAATGTATAACCATGTATAATGCACTGTAAGTCGCTTTGGATAAAAGCGTCTGCTAAATGCATAAATGTAAATGTAAATGTAAATGTAACGGTATTACAAAACAAGAATGAAAAAATGAGGAGCTATAAAATTTTATATTAAACTATGAAGTAATACACAAATTAGTCTATAGTGGCATTCATTATAAACAGAATAGGCTACAACGTCAAGCTAAAATGAATTAATTAAAGTGAAACTAAATGGTATTGGGCTCACAAGCCTCTCATTCGACATCCAAATGTTTCCATTTTTGCCATGTAACATTTGGTTGCTAAACTATTATCTATGATGTAAACAAGGCTTTGTACTTCACTTGAGTTCCAATATCCATGTAAAATATCACCCTTCACATGCGCAATAAATGTTTGTTTCAGGTCTGCACGCTGATTTTACAGTGGACCTTGTAAATTGTGCAGTGTAACATTTATGTTTGGTTGACTGCATTTTAGTTTGATTAATGGCTGAAGTTAGTAATGCTGAAATGTTGTGTGTGTGTGCGTGTGAGGCACCTGCGTGATTTGCGCATAAAGCTAAAGAAAGAAAAAAAAAAAAAAGCTTTGTTTGTCGGTTTAGGAAAATAATCTAAATTAACAAAATGCTGTTATTATACAATTCTCTATGCTGCACGCAAGTTCAGGCTGACTCAAAAACTTGCGTACACGAGCTCAGACCTGACGTGAGATTTGATCGTAGCCACCGCTCGCGTCCATATTGATAAATTCCAAGTTTTGCGTAGAAACGACCGTACGCCCAAATTTCGGTCGTTCGTTCGTTTCGTAAATGAGGCCCATTGATCTTAAATTATGATTTTTAAAACATTATAGGCACAAATCCCATGTTTCTATAGGGAGAACTATTAAATATGTTTGATCAACTACAGTTATATAACATCGGTGGCGTGCACAGACCCCGGTTGTTACTTGCTATAACAAGTCTTGGTTAGCCTAACGCAGTACACATAATTTTTTTTTTTTTTTTTAAGAAAACTAGTAGATAGAATATAGAAAAAAAGAAACCTAGTGTTTTTTTTTATTTCATAATTAGGAGAATCAAATGACTGAGTTCAGCTTTGAGAAAGAAACCAACCTGTTTGTTCCTCAGTATCTTCATGTTTGATGCTGAATACTTCTGCAATCCTAATGTCTTCACTTTCCTCTTTAATAAACGCCATCTTTATAATAGTGTGTCACGTGGATGTTTTTCTGTGAGTTTGGACAAGATGAGAATAATTAACAAAGAAAATAAATGTGTTACTCATGTGCAGATGCACTTTCCTTAAAAACATAAATAAATAAAACCTTCTAAAATGTTATACAAAGCATTACAATGTTGCTTTCAGTAATAAAACATTAATTTAAGAGTTCTCATTAGAAGCATAAAGTGCCTGAACAGTTCAAATGCTCAAAACACAAACCTTTCTTCAGCCAAATCACAACAGAGCAGGAGTGTGGCGCAGCCTTATGATGTCATATCTCCCCTCCAAAATAAAAGTCCCGTTCCCACGCTAAAATCAGAAATGTGCAAACATATTCAAATAGAAATAATAAAACATATCAACGATGTTCAGAGTTAAATTCTTGGTGAAATACACATTTAAATTGTTATTGTTGAATGAAAACAATCTGTGAGATTTTATAAATGGCTTCACACTTCTGTTTTATTTGATCTTTTTTTTATAGATTTATCAATATTTAATTCAACAAACATTTGTCCATATAATTAAACTTTTTATATAGGGCTACAGACTAAAAAAACAAAAAAAAAACAATGGTAAAATAGTCAATGGTAAAAGAAACATTTTACAAAAAGTTATCATCTGGCAAAATGAATTGTGATTATGTGTGTCCTCCCTGATTTATATTCCTTATAGTAGATGAGTGTGGTGAAAAACTGAGTGAAGACATGCGCCATATAACCTAATAGGATTTCTTAAAAAAACTGATAAACACATGCAAATAATAGTTTTTATTGGACATAAAAGAGGACCACAAAGGAAATAATTCTATGACTTTTTTGTGTTTTCACCTGTATGGGGTTTACTTGTACAATTTTATAAAACTTGTCTGCAAACAAACATCAAGAAATTAGTTAAATCCAGCAGACTGAAGGACAGCTTCATACATCAGGCTGTCAGGAGGCTCAACTCCCCCTCCCCCTCCCCCCTCTCCTCTCCTCTCCTCTCCTCTCCTCTCCTCTCCTCTCCTCTCCTCTCTTTTTCCCCTTGCACCATTGAACTCATTGAACCCCCCCACACACACACACACACACACACACACACACACACACACACACACACACACACACACACACACACACACACACACACACACACACACACACACCCCACCCACACACACCCCCCGCCCACACACACACACCCTCACACACACACACTCACCCACACACACACACCCTCACAAACACACTCACTCACACACTCTCACACACACACACACACACACACATACACTCTCACACACACCCTCATACACACTCTCACACGCACACACTCTCTCACACACACACACTCTCTCACACACACACACACTCACACACTCTCTCTCACACACACACACTCTCTCACACACACACACACACACACACTCTCACACACACACCTTGCTGCAAAACAACCAAATCATTGTAATTTGTTTGCACATAGTATACATTTATTTGAGAAAAAACAAGTATTACATTAGGACCATGTGTTATTGTTTTATCTTTCCTAAATTTCAAAATTAGTACAATCATAGCTACATCTTGAATATACCTTTATAGAAAAATCTTAATACTTAACATGTTTTTGCATTATCACAAGTTTTGTCCTAAGGAAAATTAACCATGGTTTTATTAGGCCTATGGTAAAAGTATAGTAACCATGTTTTTTTGGCAGATTGATTAGCATTTGTAACCAGAGTTTTACTCCAAATACCATGGTGAAGCTATATAGTGTAGCAAAACCAATGTTAATTTGTGATTACCATGGTTTAACTATAGTAACCATGGTTTTATTTTAAGTGAAACCACGGTTCCTTTTCCTAAGGGTTGTGTTGTTGTCTGCCTTAGCTCCCTCTAAACCTGTTATAAAACCATGTGAATATTTATCTGCTAAAGTCCTACTCTTTACAACAGTAATTATGTCCTTTTGTTAATTTTGCAGCAATTGACTGCTACTGCTATCATTTGCTAGCAGTTTAACTAAGTAAACTAAGACACAACTACAATAGTCTATTTACAGATGTAACTGACCTGCACTTGAAGTCATAAACAGGACAGTTTAGCCTCTCTGCTCCACCTGGGCGCTTCTACTCTATTCTGGAGTCTCGCATCCTTTTGGCAGATGCGCGGAGCATGCGCGAGGCGAATCGCGTTGCCAGCCAAGAAGACTAGACAATTCATGATTTATTGGAGTTTTATTATTGAATGGCGAATTCGGAAATAATCACTTTAGTATACATTCGGCAGGCAAACAAACAAAAATATATATTTTTTTAAAAGTAGGGTAGCGGGCCCAATTTGGTTCTCCTGATGTCCAGTCCGCCCCTGTCTAAAGCTGTGCTTTCACTAGTGCTTCTGTAAATAAATGTATAAAGGATCTTTGATTGTTGATTTCAGTTTATGTTGTGACCTTACCCTAGACAGGGTCGTAACACTACAATCAGGTAGGCAAGATTATTTATTTTCTCATGTAACACAAGCAATCAAACCAACATTAGGCAAGTTGGTGCTTTGAAGAAAGACAGACACACAGCAACATGATAGAAACAAAGATGAGACGCCTTTCTGTAAACAATACAAAACTTGTTCTAGCATCTTGTGATCACTCTGACAAACTTTTGAACAAATATGCATAGGCTAAATCACATCATACACACTTATAATTATTCATAAATAAAGAAAATAACATATTCAAATATGAGCCTTAATACAATTGCTGTTATTATTGAATTGCATTAGTCCCAGTTATGATTTATGCCCAGCTGTTCACGGAAAAGTGAGCAAGACACGACAGTTACAGTATCACGATTATGATTAAATAAGAAAAAAGACATATAACCAAATTAGACTACATTTATTTTGATATTAAATATCTCAATACACCATTAGATATGACATTAAGCATGTTTTCAAAGTTATCTGAATGTGGAGTCACAAATGTTTCTGAAAAATCTATCCTTAGCACAAAGGATTATGAGTCGGTGAAAGTCGTTATCAATTTTTGGCACATGACTGGACTTTACTCAAGGATTTAAAAGTTAAGCGGAGTATCCAGATGACCCGAGGAGGGCAGTAATACGCCGGGATGCGTCTAGTCTGCTGCAAATTATATAGAAGAAGAGAGTGAGTCCTGAAGGGATATAGTAAATGAGATATATGGAAATCTGTATAGATTTAAGAATATGAACATCATGATAATATGTATGTGGATGCCAGCTCATAGGGGGATAAAAGGTAATGAAAAGGTTGATAGTTTAGCAAAACAGGCTTTGAAAATGAGAAGGTCATAAATATCTCACTTAGTAAATATGAAGCAAAAGCAGTAATTAAAGCATATACCACGAAGGAGTGGCAACATAAATGGGATACAGTAAATACAGGACGTCATCTTTATGAAATACAACGAGAAGTCGGAGTAGTGAGGATAACTAAAAGAAGCATCAAAGAGGAAAATATTCTAACAAGATTAAGGGTTGGACATACTATGCTGAATAAAACCTTAAAAATAATAAATAAACATCCAGCAGGATTATGTGAGCACTGTGGAGTAGAGGAACCAGCAGAACATGTTATTTGTGTTTGACAAAAGTATACTAATGAACGAGAAGTAATGAAAAATGATTAATTAAAGCTTAAAAATATAGTTACTTATGGATTAGAGAGTTTATTTCTTTATCTCAAGAGATCAGAGCTGATTAAGAGAATTTAGAGTTTTTATATTTATTTTTTAATGAAAATGGTAAACTCTGGTCCACACTCCAATACAGTAGGTGGCGATAATGCACCTTAATGTTGGTGCTACCCGCCATAAAATCGAAGAAGAAGAGCGTGAGTCCTCTTTTTTTCTCTTTCTTCTCTATAATTTGCTTTTGGGTGTCCTGCATGGATTATTTTGCGTAATTAAGTTTGAGGGCAGCAGGAATGTAGTGTTGTCTTCCTCAGAACTCGTAAGTTATCAACAGCTTTCAAGCATTAAAATCACACCTGCAATGAATTCAGTTTGCAAATGTTGTCGAGCATAATGTCAGCTTCTCGAATGAATAGCTCTGGAGTAATTTTATAACATGTGTTCAGTGAAGAAAGATACTTCTACTCCAGAAATGCCTTTCAACCGGCAAAAACGACTATATTGTGTCTAATGTTCCTCCGTTCATAAAAGATGAGTTGAATGTTGTTCAGGACAAATAGTTTCACAAATGATGAAAGTAAATCCGCTTTACTTAAACATGCATCTCTCAGTTAGATAGTTAGCCCTGTTTTTGCTGCTGTGAGTTTATTTATACTGTTATTCCTCTTTTGACATTTATTTTTGGCAGATCAAATGTGTTATAGTCACTTTTATAACGTGATAAGGTTAGTTTTAGTCTCGATATCTGCTGGATAATCACAATTGTTGTTTAAGGGACCGTCAGCAAATTCCAGCCACAGTGCAAAAAACTATGTTCAATCGTTCATTCACATGGATGGTTTTCACGATGTTTTAGTAAAAGCTAGTGGCCAAAGTGACTTACTGAATGTGAGCTACATCATTTTGGAATGTGAAAGATAAAAAATGCTGTAATATACCAAAAGTTTTTTTTTTATTGAGCTATGTAATTGTATAAATAGAGGTAAAGTAATTGAGAGCGGTTCCTAAAGCATGATGGTGCCGTTATTCGTTTAAGTCGTGATGTAAGGCAGTGGTTCAGTATAGTATCATAATGATTTACAAAGATACAACACTTAATGCCTCTTTGATTGACTGTTGATTTTGGCAAATCTGCTTCTTCCACACAGAAATTCATGTTCAGTGAAGCTCCTAACAACAATCACACATTCAGTAATTCACTAAAGCTGGAATATTCCCATCAGTTCACAAGTGAAGACGAGCATCAGAGCATCAGGAAGAGCTGAAATCTGCAAAGACTGAGTTTATTAAAGAGGACAGAGAGAAGATGAGAGATCCAGAACCCTGCAGAATCAAACACACTGAAGATACCGAACAACAAACAGGTTGGTGTTTATTCTTCATTTATTCATTAATAATGCTGAGGGTTATAAAGTTTCAGCCAGTTTTAGATTTTGGTTTGTTCTAACTTGAAAAATCTCTAGAGCTGTTGAATAATTTTGCTGAAGCATCAGATAATAAGGGACGCTTCCTATGAACTGGGTACTTTTTTTTCAACAAAATGTATGTTAGATCGAATCTCCATGCGAGATCCAGTCCCGGATGCCAGATCCTGTCAGAAAACATCTATTTTTTCTGGTATCTGAACAAATAGTCAGCAGGGTTGTTGATACCCAAAACCCATTAACATCAAGTCTTGTCTGGTACCAAATCTCTATTAACAGTCTTTTATCAACCAAGAAACTGACTGAGCAAAGCCAGAGAAGAGCAGAAGCAGGAGACGAAGTGATGATGATAAAAAGGAGAACAGTTTATTGAATAATCTTAGTTGTGTGTGTTTCAATGCTCAGACTTCGTCTGACGAACACAAATCCAACAAGTAGTGTTTTATCAAACACAACATCCCATAATAACCCTTGAGTTTCCATAAACATTCCCTCTTATCTCTCATTTACAAAACAGTTAATGAAACCTCACAATCATCAGATTAAACAATGAAAATACATAAGAAAGGAAAATAATAATAAAAAAAATACAGGTGCATCTCAATAAATTAGAATGTCGTGGAAAAGTTCATTTATTTCAGTAATTCAACTCAAATTGTGAAACGTGTATTAAATAAATTCAATGCACACAGACTGAAGTAGTTCAAGTCTTTGGTTCTTTTAATTGTGATGATTTGGGCTCACATTTAACAAAAACCCACCAATCTCAACAAATTAGAATATGGTGACATGCCAATCAGCTAATCAACTCAAAACACCTGCAAAGGTTTCCTGAGCCTTCAAAATGGTCTCTCAGTTTGGTTCACTAGGTTACACAATCATGGGGAAGACTGCTGACCTGACAGTTGTCCAGAAGACAATCATTGACACCCTTCACAAGGAGGGTAAGCCACAAACATTCATTGCCAAAGAAGCTGGCTGTTCACAGAGGGCTGTATCCAAGCATGTTAATAGAAAGTTGAGTGGAAGGAAAAAGTGTGGAAGAAAAAGGTGCACAACCAACCGAGAAAACCGCAGCCTTATGAGGATTGTCAAGCAAAATCAATTCAAGAATTTGGGTGAACTTCACAAGGAATGGACTGAGGCTGGGGTCAAGGCATCAAGAGCCACCACACACAGACGTGTCAAGGAATTTGGCTACAGTTGTTGTATTCCTCTTGTTAAGCCACTCCTGAACCACAGACAACGTCAGAGGCGTCTTACCTGGGCTAAGGAGAAGAAGAACTGGACTGTTGCCCAGTGGTCCAAAGTCCTCTTCTCAGATGAGAGCAAGTTTTGTATTTCATTTGGAAACCAAGGTCCTAGAGTCTGGAGGAAGGGTGGAGAAGCTCATAGCCCAAGTTGCTTGAAGTCCAGTGTTAAGTTTCCACAGTCTGTGATGATTTGGGGTGCAATGTCATCTGCTGGTGTTGGTCCATTGTGTTTTTTGAAAACCAACGTCACTGCACCCGTTTACCAAGAAATTTTGGAGCACTTCATGCTTCCTTCTGCTGACCAGCTTTTTAAAGATGCTGATTTCATTTTCCAGCAGGATTTGGCACCTGCCCACACTGCCAAAAGCACCAAAAGTTGGTTAAATGACCATGGTGTTGGTGTGCTTGACTGGCCAGCAAACTCACCAGACCTGAACCCCATAGAGAATCTGGAGGAAGGAAAGAGGAAAATGAGAAACAAGAGACAAAAAATGCAGATGAGCTGAAGGCCGCTGTCAAAGAAACCTGGGCTTCCATACCACCTCAGCAGTGCCACAAACTGATCACCTCCATGCCACGCCGAATTGAGGCAGTAATTAAAGCAAAAGGAGCCCCTACCAAGTATTGAGTACATATACGGTAAATGAACATACTTTCCAGAAGGCCAATAATTCACAAAAAAAAAGTTTTATTGGTCTTAAGTATTCTAATTAGTTGAGATAGTGAATTGGTGGGTTTTTGTTAAATGTGAGCCTAAATCATCACAATTAAAAGAACCAAAGACTTAAACTACTTCAGTCTGTGTGCATTGAATTTATTCAATACACGAGTTTCACAATTTGAGTTGAATTACTGAAATAAATGAACTTTTCCACGACATTATAATTTGAGATGCACCTGTATAAAAACATCATAAAATAATAAATTAATGAATGATCAAATAATAAAATTATGTAAATGATAAAATAAGTTAATACATTACATAAATGACTAATGGTTATAAATGATTGTATGAGTAAATGATAATAAATTAATAAAAACAAGAAAATTAAAACATAACACAAATGTATGGTCGCTCTCTTGATGCAACACACAGTTTGTATTTGTGGATCCTCAGATCCTTCATGTAGTTGATCAAACATATTTAGTAGTTCTTCATATAGAAACATGAGATTCGTGCCTATAATGTTTTAAAAATAATTTGAAGATCCGTATACCTCATTCATGAAAAGTTTCAGGGATGTAAAATTTATAAAACTGCATCAAAAGGATCAATTTTGTGATACGATTATCTACTTTCTGCTGTTATGTCAGGGTTCATTTCTGTCCTTTCACTTTTCTGTTTTGTTTTTTAATGAGTTACTTTTGTTTCAGAGTTGATTGAAGATAATGAAGAGAAAGAAGAATTGAGTGAATCCGAGGAGAAAAATCACGTCAAAAGTGGAGAAAAGCCCAAGCAGAAAGATTTAAATAAAAGAAGAGCCAAGAAATCTTTCACCTGCACTCAGTGTGGAAAGAGTTTCACACACATACAACATCTTGAGCTTCATATGAGAGTTCATACTGGTGAGAAACCGTTCACCTTGTGATCAGTGCGGGAAGAGTTTCTCACACTCATCAACCCTTAAGGATCACATGAACATCCACACTAGAGAGAAACTGTACACATGTGATCAATGCGGCAAAACATTTTTGTGGGCTTCAAACCTGAGAACACACCTGAGAGTTCATACAAAGGAGAAGCCACATTCATGTTATTTGTGTGGAAAGAGGTTTTCTTCACTACAAAGTTTGAAAGTACATCATAAAATACACACTGGTGTGAGAGAGTACATGTGCTTTGAGTGTGAGAAGACTTTTACTACAGCAAAGTGTTTAAAACTGCGTGAGATGATTCACACTGGAGAGAAACCTTACAAGTGTTCACACTGTGACAAGAGATTCAGTGTGTCATCAAGTCTGAAAATACATGAGAGGATTCACACTGGAGAGAAACCGCACACATGTGATCAGTGCGGGAAGAGATTCACAACAAAAGGACAACTTACATCACATATGACAGTTCACACTGGAGAGAAACCGTTCACTTGTGATCAGTGCGGGAAGAGTTTCACAGTATCATCAACCCTTAAGAAACACATGAACATCCACACTAGAGAGAAACTGCACACTTGTGATCAATGCGGGAAAACATTTTTGTGGGCTTCAGTCCTGAAAAAACACCTGAAAGTTCATACAAAGGAGAAGCCACATTCATGTCATTTGTGTGGAAAGAGTTTTTCGCATCCAGAACATTTGAGAGTGCATCAGAAAATACACACTGGTGTGAGAGAGAACATGTGCTTTGAGTGTGAGAAGACTTTTACTACAGCAACCTGTTTGAAACTGCATGAGAGGATCCACACTGGAGAGAAACCTTACAAGTGTTCACACTGTGACAAGAGATTCAGTGCGTCATCAAATCTGAAAACACATGAGAGTTCACACTGGAGAGAAACCGTTCACTTGTGATCAGTGCGGGAAGAGTTTCTCACGATCATCAACCCTTAAGAAACACATGATCATCCACACTTGAGAGAAACTGCACACATGTGATCAATGTGTGCATTTAAGGTAAATAATAATAATAATTGTAGCAGCCCTTCAGCATCGAACAAAAGAAAGCAGAGAGTTTCTGACGGGTGCCTTCGATTTATTTTTACTCCGATGCAATAAACTTTATTACTGAAGTATTCGTTGTCTCAATTCTTTGTTGCAAATTCTCTCCATGCATCACAAACATTGATTGACTTCATAGCACCATTACAATCAGATCACAACACTGTGGCACCGTAAAACTACAAAGAAACAAACATCAAAAGAAAATAGTCTTTCAACACTCACAATAAACAAGCATTCACTGCATTGACTAAATCTATTTAACATTATTCAAAATTAATCAACAATATGGCACCAAGAAAATACATGAGACAAACAAAACAAAACCAACCTCGCTCTGCTTGCCGAAGGGATACTAAAAGCTGAAAGCTCGAATCATTCTCCCAAGCTGTACCTGTTAGCTCCTGAACAAACATGGATTACTCTTACTCTACTTTGTTTCACTTATATCCTATACGTTTATTACTCCCTCTAGTGGTGACGCCAAGCAAAGCGACTTAAAGGGGCAGATCATGTAATGATAAACACAAAAAAAGAAATCATACATTATTTCAAACTTCAATGACCCTTTTCAACACAAAATACAAAAAATAATAATTTTAACCTGGTATTACCTAATTGTCTGATGCAAGAACTATCAATGAATCCACTACAATGAGAACCACTAATTTTTTAAATGATTGAAGGCTTAGAGTGATGCCCTAACTTCATCTTTAATTTCCGTTCTCCTGTTTGAACTTTAACTCGTCGGACTAAGCCATCGCTTCCTTGAATAACCTCAACAACTCTACCTAACTGCCACTGGTTCCTTGGCAGTATATCGTCTTTGATGATGACTATATCATTAACTTTAAGATTACGTCAAGGTACATGCCACTTCTGTCGTGTGGATATATTCATGAGATATTCTCTTTTCCAATGACTCCAGAACTGTTCAATTAAGTACTGGACTCTGCACACCCTTTTTGTAGCATACATGTCTTCCTTCAGAAACTTCCCAGGAGGAGGAAGAGCAATCTTGGACTTCATTAATAAGCAAATTACAGATGGTTCAAAATGCAGCAGCTAGAGTTCTTACTAGAACCAGGAAGTATGAGCACATTAGCCCGGTTCTGTCAACACTGCACTGGCTCCCTACTAAACATCGTATAGATTTTAATATCTTGTTAATTACTTATAAAGCCCTAAATGGTTTAGCTCCTCAGTACTTGAGCGAGCTCTTATCGCATTATAGTCCTTCATGTCCGCTGCGTTCTCAAAACTCTGGCCATTTGATAATACCTAGAATCAGGGGTGCCGCTACGGATTCTGGGCCCCCTGGACAGCATATTCACTCGGGCCCTCCTCCTTCACTCGGGCCCTCCTCCTCCTGGGGGGGGGGGGTTATATATTATAGAAATCACGATTGCGTTCCCGAGCCAGTCTTTTTTTTCCCCTTCTTCCAAATCAGATTATACTGTTTCAGCTATTAAAATCGTTCAGTTTTGTATGTAATGGCAAAGTGATAATATTTCGTTTTGGTTTTTTATAAAGTAATAATTTTTTTTGTTCGTTAAATACGTTTTTTCTTTCTTAAAGTAACGACCAAGCGGCCAGCGGCAGACAGTGAGCTGATCATAGCCATGTTTGATCAATTTAGCCTTCTCAAATCATCACGACTTGCCTAAAATAAAATCTATAGATATACTAAAACAGTTCAAGCATATAACAATATTTTAACGTTAAACCTACATAAATGTGCGCTACATCCTAGTTTGTGTGGAGAGTGACATGGAGGCACCAGCGCAATCATCAATTGCATTTTTTTTCAATTGAAACAACTTACAGTAATTTTTGCTCATAAAAGTAAGAGTAATACATCATTCGGAACTGTAAAGGGTCTACTTTACAAAGCTTTTTATAACATATCAGGGCTCTAGACTCATTCTTCCCACTTTCTCAGTTGGTCGCACAAGCACATCATTTGGTAGCAAATTCTTTTTTCTTTGATACATTTGATTAATGAATGCATGCTGATGAACTTTTATCATAGTTTATAGTTATATGGTAACAAAAGTGTTCAACATTCAACCCGTTCTTTTTCATCAGTATTATTTGTGATTTATATTTTGTGACAGGAATTCCTTTTTTTTGCTTTCACTTAAAAGATCTTGGTGTCAGCTTTACAAGAAAAGATAATGGTCTGTTTTGCTTATATCTATACACCTTTCACTTTTTAAGACTAAAACAAAAGATGGCTTCATTGGTATTCTTAATTAAAAAAGCACAACAACAATAAAACAGTATGTTACAATGACAAACTAGCTTACATAACATTTATTAACAAAAACGAATAAGATGAGGCATAGGACACATCACATGCTGTATTATACTGACTAATACATAACAGAATGTTTAGCAAACACTGAGGAATCAAATATAAAAAATAAGGAAAGCCTCCATAGTGTAACATGAGGTAAACAGCAAAGATAACAAGCTTTTCAAAATGAAAACAAAAAGTCAAACTAAACTGTCTGTCCCTGACAGGACTTGCATGTTTTCTCTACAAGAATACCAACATGTTCACCTTCTCTGTTTTAAAAAGCAGTCTTTTACTTTAGTTTGAAAACCAAATCCTCGTTGTGCTCCGTCCGCTGCGCGCACCTTCACGCTCGTGCTGACGCCCCATTCTGCATACACACTGCTTCTGCTCTGCCTCTGCTCTGCTCACGCGTGCGGTGTGTGACACAAAGTGCGACCACTTCAAATTTTTACTCGCACACTCTCAAAAAAATGGTCGCAGTCTAGAGCCCTGAATATATACAATTATTTTATAAAATAAAGAAAACAATGATGTGCTGTCTCGTCTTGAACAGGAGCACTAAACAAAAATGAACCGAAAGTCAGCGAATACATGACTCACAGACATGATAAATATATCTATAGAAAGCTTTAAATTACTACTTAACGAAATAAATCAAATCGAAAACAAAAACTTTCATTATAATCCGTGAAGATGCACTTCTCTCTAAAGGCGCGTCTAATGAGGAGATGGCCAGTCAGGATCTTCATCTGATTCTTCATATTTGCGACACTGACACAGAAAACACTAGTTTATTAGCATGGGCTTCGCTAGGGAGGGGCTAGCAGGTGCTCCAGCACCCCCAAGAAAAACCAAAGCACCCCCATAGCACCCCATAAAAAAATGAAATAAAATAAAAACATTTGACTCATTAAACACATGCATAAATGTCAGCATTTTATTTTAAAAAAATGGATCGGTTCCTTGTACCAAGTACTGTTGGCCTGCCCCGACTAAAGATTTTTCTAGTCAACTATTCGCATGTTTATATTAAATTGATAGTATAATAACCATTTAGGTTATTATTTATGCCTATTATTTAGGCATTTAGGCGTATTATTCCGCGCTCAAACGCACGCATAACGCTTGCCGCAAAGCACCGGCTAAATTAATGATTATGAATGCATCGGGGAAAAATACATTTTAATTATTTTATTAATAAACTAGTGTTTTCTCAGACTCAACATCTCCACAGTGGACGTGCCTTTAATAGAGAAATGCACCTATACGGACTACATAATCAGAGAAGATTTGTTTTTTATTTTAATTGGTTTTCAAGCTTTCTGCAGATTTATTTCTTATGTCTGTGAGCTGGTTCATTGTTGTGACGCGCTCCATTGACAGAGACTGCATGATACGACAGAAAACACATCCACATCGGGGTCGGGCTGAAATGCAGGGCTCTAGCGTTCCCCTCGGTTGAAATCACGTTTCTCCCTCGGGGGGCCCCCTCCCATCGTGGGCCCTTAGAATCGTCCTAACTCCCCCCCCCCTCACGGCGCCCCTGTGCGTGGTTAGTAAGTTTTGGGAAAAAAAATGTAGCTGAAATAAGGCCATAAAACCCACACTAAATAGTCCTGAATAAGACTTTAGTGTAATCAGTCTTGTCGGATAGAATATTTACTTCACAATTAAGTGAGAATCATTCTGCTTACTCATTCACAGAAAACAATATATTGATTTAAATTTTTTAAGACATGTTTTGTGATTGAAAGCCTGTATGCGAGGGACTGACAATGTCCTTGAATATTAAGTGATTCTCACCTGAGACACAAAGGGCCCTCCCCTAAAGGCTGCTAATGGCCCATCAGTGTGACTGACTTTGAGGCAGGTAAGAGAGAATGTGAGGAGATAGAAAACATTTTTTTTTATTATTATTTGTATTTTATTTACAAGACAGTATAATCAAAACATACATAATGAAGGTCAAAGACACATTATTGTGCACACTGATCTAACCACAGAGATGTGAACAGACTTTGAGTCATTCCTACAACAGATTCTGTTCAACAAGTGAAATAAATAAATCATACCTGATATTTGCGTGTTATTTAAGTGTTTCTGCTTATTTCCATGGATTCAAGAAGAAAAAAACATAATCCGTAGTCAAGGATCTTGTTTTACCATATAATATCAGTGTAGTTGGACATCTGATGTTGGTACAGCACTCTCAGAGGAAAACAGTTTGAAGAGACATCAGGATTCATCTGTGGTGCAGGTATCTGATTCAATAAAATACAAACAACCAAAAAAAAAATAAAGCATTTGTGAGCATGTTAATATCAGGAGCATCTTTTTATATATATATATATATATATATATATATATATATATATATAGGTTTTATAGACTCATGCATGATTTGTACTATCATAAACAAAGAAAGACATTTTATATCTGAGAAACGAATTATTATTATTTAGCACGTTATTAAAATCTATTTTTGAACAGTAGGCTATTTATAATAAACATGTTCTAAACATACTTAGACTCGTAGCATTCATCATGTTACAGTGTACACTCATATTACTTTGATTGTTTTATATAGAGCATGAAAACATCATTGCGGGTAAGAAATTTAAATACAATGAATTGCACATCAATTTCTACTACAAAAGGATGTACTTTGTACTATAAAAAAGGATATTTTATATCTGAGAAACTAATTATTATTGTTTAGCACGCTATTAAATCTATCTTTGAACAGAGTATTAATTATAAGCATGGTCTAAACATTCTTAGATGGTAGCATTCATCATTTTGTCGTTTGGGAAAAACCCAAATAAACGTGTTTATGTCACAATAACACGTTAACTAATGCAAAAAAGAAACATTACTTACTCATTAGATCGATATTCTCTTCTGGATGAACTCTTGCTCTTATTTTGAGGGAAATCCAGCTTTTATCAGCTCCTCTTCTTCCAGAAACGAACAGTATGCTCTCCTCAGGCTGTTTGTTGTTGGGCGTCTCCATGAGCACTCCGCTCATGTGGTTATTTACATATGAAATGCGCATGCCGCGAGGGGGCGGGATCGCATTAGAAATAATGAGTTAGACTGGAAAGACTGAAAATCGTGTTGGTTTCATACGGATTACTTCATCACAGAATGTTTGTTTTCGATAAGACTTACTTCATTTGAAAGTAGACACTTCCAGCTTTCTATAGATATAACTCCCATGTCTGTGTGTTGTTGTTGTGTTTTCGCTGAGTTACACTTCATTTTAGTGACGTTTTTCGAAGAGCAGTTCGCGGAGACAGTGAAGACAGAGAGCGCATCCTGTTGGTTTTCTTTTTTTTTTTCAAAACCACAAAGTTTTGTTGTTATTGTGAGTGTACACAAAAAAATAGACACTTCAAAGTTTAAATTGATGTATAACACTTATCTGTATGACCAAAATCGACGTAGTATTTTTAGTGTCTTTTGCACTGGTCTTAAAAAAAACGACTTGGTATCGCCGGCGATACAGCCGTCCCCTTAGGGTTAAGATGAATTTGTTACCTCGATTTAATTTTTTTTCTCTATGCTACCACTTTCTCCCCCTCCAGGTTACTTTAAGGAGATCAACTCCATAATTTCTAAGTTTATCTGGAATGATAAATGTCCCAGAATTAAACTTACCACATTACAACATCCTAATAGCGCAGGAGGACTGGCTGTACCAGATTTTGAATTATATTATTGGTCGTTTCAGCTTAAGGCCCTTCATAATTGGGTTGATCCTCAATCTACAGTTTCATGGAGAGTGATTGAAGCTGACAAGGTTAAACCAAATAGACTGACAGGAAAAGAAGGGGATAATTATAAATTTGGTCCGGTTGTGGCTAACTCTATTAAAATCTGGAAAACGGTTGAACGTCGGATAGGTGGACCCTTCAAATTCTGTAACAGTACACCTTTATGGCACAATTTTAACTTTGTATGTGGAAATCGTCCATTTGTCCAACCCTCTTGGTCCTCTTTAGGTGTAAACACGTGCGGTGATATATATGATAACCAGGGCCTCTGTTCATTTCAGGCATTGAGAGCCAAATTTTGTCTACCAGCATCTGCATATTTTGTTTTTCTTCAATTACGTTCTGCTCTCAAAGCGTATGGCGTTCCTTGGTCTTCTTCCATTTCCTCTCATCCAATGCGGGACTGGATTGCACCATCTGCTGGTTGGCCATCTGTTTCCTTAATATATAATAAAATTATTGATTGTATTACAAAACCTCTTTCTATTAAAACTATTTGGAATAGGGAATTATCTGACCTTAATTTATCTGTCGAATGGGAGAGAGTATGGTCTAATCTCAGTTTAACATCTAAAAATCTGGCTCATCGTCTTATTCACTTCAAAGTCATTCATAGAGCATACATAACTCCTTACAAAAGATTTAAAATGAAACTGCAGTCAAATTTGAACGGCCATATATGTAACACTACATCATCAGGCACTTTTCTGCATATGTTTTGGGAATGTCCTGTCGTCATCAGTCTATGGACACATGTAAACCTGGTTTTGTCATCATTACTGCGAATTGATTGGTCTGTTAACCCAAGTTTATGTCTTCTTAATGATGATTCTGGTCTCTGTATTAGTTCAATCCAAAAGAGAATGTTGTTTGCTGGTTTTACAGCTGTGAAGAAGAAAATAATCCAGAACTGGTTTACACCACACATGTGTAGAAAAACGTATTGGATCCGTAGCCTCCTGCAAATTGTCTCATGTGAATGTACAACGGCGCGAGTCGGTGGGGCCAGGCCTTCAACCATTGAGGCTTGGCAGGGTTTTTTGTTGAATATACGTGATTATATAAAGGAGTGACTTTTGTGTTCTTGTTGTCCTTCCCACTCTCCCTCCCTTTTGATTGAACTTTGAGATGCTGAGTATGTGTCTGCTGTTTTGTTTTGTTTTATTTTGGATATTATGTTGTGTTGTGTGTGAAAAAAATAAAAAATTGTTGATAACAAAAAAAGAAAGTGGATGAGTTCTGATCCAGACTAGGTCTCCGGATTGACATTACATTTATGCATTTAGCAGACGCTTTTATCCAAAGCGACTTACAAAATTCAGGCTATACATTTTTTTATCAGGTTGAAAGTGTGTATCTTTCCGCCTGGTATTATAATACCTAGCTTGTCTGGTCTGTTGTGCTTTCATCTTTGTTTTTACTTCCTCCATCATACTCTTGTGTCTTTCCAACAGGTTGTATGAGGGTTGATCGGGTGCAGGTGCTCTGTGTACCAACCTTTCTAATGGCCCCCGAAGCTGCCTGCCCAGCATTAACTCCGCTGGTGTTTTTCCAGTGGTCTCTTGTGTAAGGGGAATTTACAGTTAAAACCCAAGGACCAGGTGTGTTGAATGAAGACCAAGAGTCAGAGATGCAATCAATTGAAGAAACATTTACTGAAGAAAATAGTTTTTAGTTTCATTCACATAAGTCAGCTTCAATACTCGCGATGGAGTTTGTAGGCCGCTCTGCTTACAAGATAGATACACCGGTAATTATACTCTAACAGAGGATGCTAATTGCGTCAATACATAAGTCAGCAAAATTCTGAATGGTTCTAAAACCTAGATAAACTTAGACAATTTCCACAAATGGACATAAGCACTTCAAACATATCTCTATCTGATTAGTGATCAGGATGACGGCAGACAGCAACTTCTTCACCCGTCTTCTCTTTTTGACTCAGAGAAAGATGCTGACACACACACATATACACCGAGCACTTATCTGTTCCAATTACTCACTGCTCACATAGCTGGGAGGTCCCCCCGACCTCCTGACATGGCACTGAGACCTGGGAAAGGAATAGGCTCAGCATGTAAAGAATAATGTTATGGTGCTTTTCCACTGCATGGTTCGGCATGGCTCGGTTTGTGTTTCCAATGTAGTTTAGTACCGCTTTAGAGTGGGCGGGATTATTCACATGTTGTTATAGTTGCGTCGCCTCTACTGCCGTGACTCCTGAAAAACGTTTTCATTCCGCGACGCTCCATCAAGCTCTCGCTGGATCCGCTCCTCGGCTATCAACGAGAGGAACGCCTGTACTTCCTCAACAGACCACGAAACAGCCATTTTTTACTTGTTTAAAAAAAGGTGCGCTCATTCAAAACAGGTGCAGGCAGTGACAATTTTCTCCGGCCAATCTGTGATCAGCAGAGTTTACACATTACATTTTGGTAACGGTACGGTTCGCTTGGAACCTCAACCGAGGTGGTACTGAAAAAAGTACCAAGTACCAGGTACTGTACCCAGTGGAAAACCCCCCAAAAATGAACCGTACCATACCGAACCGTACCGTGCCGTACCATGCAGTGGAAAAGCGCCATTACACATGGCTGTACACTTATGTGCACTATCTATATCTATGAATATAGATGGCACTACTAACTTAAGTGAATCATCAAATAATCTAGGAGGTTAAATACTGATCCATAACTTGATTAATAATCAAACAAGAAATAATGTAGTAATATAATTAAAATCAATATGGAGGATATGGCAGCTCGGCATCCACTCCTTCAATCCCCCGTTTTAGAGTCCAATACCCCACATCTGGTCTACCAAGTGAGGTCACTACGGAAGGTGGAGTGGTGAAGCATGTTCCCCTGACGGGTCACAATTTTCTCTTCACCACATCATGGACATGCTGAAAACTAAAATTCCAGTCCCCATGTTTGAGGCTCTCCCAACCCTTCCACGCCATCCTTCGTCAGCTGTAGCAGGCTGTTTGTCAGCTTCAGTAGTAGCATCTCCTCCTCCACAGGATTCACAGTCCTGCAGGCAGATTTAAAAACATCCGAAAAACAACAGCACATAATTAAGTACAGTCATGGCCAAAAATATCGGCACCCTTGGTAAATATGATCAAAGGCTGTGAAAATTAATCTGCATTGTTAATCCTTTTGATCTTTTATTTTTTTAAAAATCACAAAAATCTAACCTTTCATTGGATAATAATAATTTAAAATGGGGGGGGAATATTATTATGAAATAAATGTTTTTCTCTAATACACATTGGCCACAATTAATGGCACCCTTTTATTCAATACGTTTTGAAATCTCCATTTGCCAGTTTAACAGCTCTAAATTTTCTCCTATTATGCCTTATGAGGTTAGAGAACACCTGACAAGAGATCAGAGACCATTCCTTCATCCAGAATCACTCCAGACCCTTTAGATTCCCTGCTCCATGTTGGTGCTTCTTCTCTTCGGTTCACCTCACTCATGTTCTATAGGGTTCAGGTCAGAGGACTGGAATGGCCATAGCAGAAGCTTGGTTTTGTGTTAAGTGACCCATTTTTGTGTTGTTTTTGAGGTTTGTGTTTGGATTATTTTACGGTTGGAAGATCCAAACATGGCCAATTATAAGATTTCTAACAGAGTCAGTCACTTATTGATTTTTTATCTGTTGGTATTTGATAGAATCCATGATGCCATGTGTCTAAACAAGATGTCCAGGACCTCCAGCAGAAATATAGGCCCACAACTTTAAAAATACAGCAGTATATTTCATTGTACACATGAGGTACTTTTTATCCATGTGTTCACCAAACCCATCTTGAGTGTTTGCTGCTAAAAAAGCTCATTTTTTTTTTTGTTTCATCTGACCATAGAAGCCAGTCCCATTTGAAGTTCCAGTCGTGTCTGATAACTGAATATGCTGGAGATTGTTTTTGGATGAGTGAGGAGATTTTTTATTGAAACCCTCCCAAACAACATGTGATGATGTAGGGGCTGTTTGACAATTTGTTTTAAGGTTTTCTGACCCCGAGACTATCAACTATTTTATGCAATTCTCCAGCTGTGGTCCTTGGAGAGTCTTTAGCCACTCAAACTCTCCTCCTCACCATGCATTAGGACGATATAGAAACATGTCCTCTTCCAGGCAGTTTCGTTACATTTTATGTTGATTGGAAATTCTTAATTATTTCCCTGATGGTGGAAATGGGAATTTTCACTGCTCTAGCTCTTTTCTTGAAGCCACTTCACTAATTTGTGAAGCTCAATTATCTTTTGCTGCACGTCAGAAATATATTCTTTTGTTTTTATAATTGTGATGGATGATTAAGAGAATTTGGGCTTCAGGAGTGTGTGAAGAAGACTGAAGAAGCTGTGTGTCGGATGGGTGGGATCACCTGCAATGCTGAGGTCTTTGCGGGTGAGACGGGTGCTGTAGATGTCCTGGAGGGAGGGGAGAGAGACACCAACGATCTTCTCAGCTGCTCTCACTATCCGTTGAAGGGACTTGCGGCAGGACGCGTTGCAGGCGCCATACCACACAGTGATGCAGCTAGTCAGGATGCTCTCGATGGTGCCTCTGTGGAAGGTGCACATGATGGGGGTCGGGGCACTGGCTCTTCTGAGTTTGCGGATGAAGTAGAGACGCTGGTGTGCTTTCTTGGCCAGTGCTGCAGTGTTGTTAGTCCAGGAGAGTTCCTCTGTGATGTGCACACCCAGGAACTTGGTGCTGCTCACTCTCTCCACAGTCGCACCGTTGATGGTCAGAGGAGCTTGCTGAGTGTGCACTCTCCTGAAGTCAACAACAATCTCCTTCGTCTTCTCCACATTCAGAGAGAGAATTGTTGTCCCTGCACCACCCGGCCAGGCGGCTCACCTTGCTCCTGTAGTTTGTCTCATCTCTGTTGCTAATGAGACCCACCACAGTCGTGTCATTCGCAAACTTAATGAAAAGGTTAGAGTTGTGTGACGGTGTGCAGTCGTGGGTCAGCAGAGTGAAGAGGAGGGGGCTCAGCACACATCCTTGGGGGACCCCTGTGTTCAGTGTGATGGTGCTGGATGTGTTAATGCCGACCCGTACTGCCTGAGGTCTCCCGGTCAGGAAGTCCAACAGCCAGTTGCACAGAGAGGTGTTGAGCCCCAGCTGGACCAATTTGTGAGTGAGCTGTTGAGGGATGATTGTGTTGAATGCTGAACTGAAGTCTATGAACAGCATCCTGACATATGAGTCTTTTTTGTCCAGATGTGTGAGGGCTGGGTGGAGGGCAGTGGCGATGGCATCATCGGTCGAGCGGTTGGCCCTATATGCAAACTGGAAGGGGTCCAGGGAGGGGGGGAGGACAGACTTGATGTGTTGCATGACTAGCCGTTCAAAGCACTTCATGAGAATAGGAGTGAGTGCTACTGGACGGTAGTCATTGAAGCAGGATGGAGATGACTTCTTCGGGACTGGAATGATGGTGGTAGCTTTGAAGCATGTGGGGACAACAGCCTGACTTAGTGAAATGTTGAAAATGTCTGTGAAGACATCAGTGAGTTCCACTGCACAGTCTCTCAGTACACGCCCAGGAATGTTGTCAGGACCCGGAGCTTTGCGTGCATTGATCCTGCTGAGGGATCTCCTCACGCTGTCTGGGGACAGCATCATCACCTGGTCGCCAGGAGGAGGTGGAGTCTTCTCTGCTGTGGTGCTGTTTTGTGCCTCAAAGCGAGCAAAGAAGGCATTCAGCTCGTTCAACAGGGGGATGGTGCTGTCACAGGTCTGTGGTGGGGGCTTATAGTCCGTAATGGTCTGTATTCCCTGCCACAGGCTCCGAGTGTCTCTGCTGTCGCTGAAATGATGGGCTATTCTCCTGGAGTACTGTCTCTTGGCCTCTCTGATGCCGCAGGATAGATTGGCCCTAGCTGTCTTCAGGCCCTCCTCATCTCCAGCTCTAAAGGCAGCGTTCCGAGCCTTCAGAAGTCTGTAGACCTCCCCTGTCAGCCACGGCTTCTGGTTGGCCCAGACAGTGGTAGTCTTTGTGACCGTTACATCATCAATACACTTGGTGATGTAGGCAGTGACAGTCTCTGTGCACTCTTGGAGGTCTGTAGTATTGTTGTATGTGGCAGCCTGCTTAAACATATTCCAGTCAGTGGTGTCAAAACAGTCTTGAAGTGCCTCTGACGACCCTTCTGGCCACACTTGTATCTGTCTTGTATTGTAAATATGAATGGGAATATACTTCAGAGATAATTTATTCATACAAATTTCTAGGGGTGCCAATAATTGTGTCCAACGTGTATTTGAGAAAAACATTTATTTCATAATGATATTTCCCCCCCATTTTAAATTCTTATCCAATGAAATGTTAGATTTGTGATTTTTTTTAAATAAAAGATCAAAAGGATTAACAATGCAGATTAATTTTCACAGCCTTCTTTTATCATATTTACCAAGGGTGCCAATATATGCCCATTTTTGGCCATGACTGTATATATATATAAGTGCTGTCAAACGATTAATCGTGATTAATCGCATTCAAAATAAAAGTTTTTGTTTACATAATATATGAGTGTGTACTGTTTATATTTATTATGTATATATAAATAAAAACACATGCATGTATATATTTAAGAAAAATATGTTATGTTTATATATTAAATATATTTATATATAATATGAAATATAATAATATAAATATATAAATGTATACACGTAAATATTTTCAAAATATTTCAAAAACTTTTATTTTGGATTAATCGTTTGACAGCACAAATATATATATATATATATATATATATATATATATATATATATATATATATTATATGTATGTATGTATGTATGTATGTATGTGTTAACATTTTAATAACTTTCATTAATACAATTTTACTATTACTATTTTATATGTTTGTTTATTTGACCAAAAAAATACAGAAAACAATATAATAATGTGAAATATTATTACATTTTAAAATAATGTTATTCTATATGAATATTTAAAAATATAATGTATTTCATTGATGCAAAGCTGAATTTTCATCAGCCACTACTTCAGTCTTCAGTGTCACTCTGATATGCTGCTTTATTATCAATGTTGGAAACATTGATATATACACTATATTGCAGGGGCGTGCAGAGAGTTCCTCAGGGGCAGGGGCTCAAGTATAAAATAGGGGAAATGTAAAAAAACAAAAACAATTATAGGTCAAAGGTTTGGATAATTACTATTTTATATTTTTGCAAGAAGTCATTTATGGTCATCAAGCCTGCTTTTATTTTCTCAAATTTTTTATATACTTTAAAATACATTTTATACAATTCTGATTTATTATCAATGTTGGAAACCTGTGATACTTTTTTTCAGGATTCTTTGATTAATAAAAAGTAAAAAAAAAAAGACTTGAGCAATGATGCTGAAAATTCAGATTTGCATCAGAAATAAATATTTTGAAGTATATTAAAATAGATAAACATTCTTTTAAATTGTAATAATTCACAATATTACAGTTTTTTTTCTGTATTTTTGATCCAATAAATGCAGGCTTGATGAGCATAAGACACTTTCATAATGCTGCATAATAAAGTCCTTTCATGTCACAATTTCGCCAGCCTACACTTCACATAATAGGCCTGTAGGTGGCACTTGGGCTTCATTGATAGTTTCATGAAAAAGTAACGGTGCATCATACATAAATGTAAGTGAATTGAATACTGATTACCATTACTGCGACTTTTGGAGCTGCACGGTTTTGTGAAGTGCTTTTGTAGTTGTTTAGCATCCATTTTCTCTGCGATGTAATTTGATTTATAAAATGAGACAAACCGCAGATCCAGATCACTCCACAAATAAGCTTGTCTGTCCCATGTCATTTTCAACCGATTTATGAATAAGAACGGAAAATGACTCCACTTTACATGCCAGATCATGATTGGTTGGTGGAGGCTTAGCCTATACATGACAAACGGGCATTGATGAATTATGTAATATTCTAAAATATATAATATATATGGATTAATTAAATCGACACACTAGCTTTGATTATTGATGAAAAAAGTTTAAAATATTGTTTGGTTTATTTTTTTTCCTTCTGTTGACCCACTCACTGAAAGAACCATATTTGAGAGCCTAGGTTTCCGAACAGACTGTGGAATATCAGTCGGTCAAGCAAAGCGCACAAAACCCATAGCAACACCTCAGACTGAACAGATGTGTAAAAATAAACAGGAACTTTCTGACTTTTGAGCGATTAGTTGCCATTTTGCACACATTGTCATGTTAATTATAATTCAAATGCATTTTGTTTCATTGACTACAATATCATTGCTATTTGTCTGAGAGGGGCACTTTTGAATAATTTTGAAAAAGGGCAGGGCTTGAGCCCCCAAAGCCCCCCCTTCAGCACGTGCCTGCTATATTGCCAATAGTATTGGGTCGCCACCTTCTAATGAACAGGTTTGACTACTTTAGTAATTTCTATGAGTACAAATCTTAATGTTAAAGCATATAATGATATTCTAGGAAATTGTGTGCTTCTAATATTATAGCAACAGTTTGGACAGGACTCTTTTCTATTCTAACATGACAATGTCTCTGTGTATAAGGCAAGGTTCAAAAAGAAAATTATTGATTCAGTCAGTGTGGAAGAACTTGACTGGTCTGCATAAAACCAAGTCCTAATCCCAGTTTAACACCTCTGGTGTGACTGTTAATGCAGACCTTGAGACAAAAACTCATCACCAAACACCGATGACTTTAAGGAGATCAACTCCATAATTTCTTATCACCAAACACCAATGACTTTAAGGAGATCAACTCCATAATTTCTCATTTTATCTGGAATGATAAGTGCCCCAGAATCAAACTTACCACATTACAACACCCTATATGCACAGGAGGACTGGCTGTACCAAATTTTTAATTGTATTATTGGTTGTTCCAGCTTAAGGCTCTTCATAATTGGGTTGATCCTCAATCTAAAGTTTCATGGAGAGTGATTGAAGCTGACAAGTTTAAACCAAATAGACTCCAAGATATGTTATTTACTGGCACAAGAAAAAAGGTGATAATTATAAATTTGGTCCGGTTGTGGCTAATTCTATTAAAATCTGGAAAACGTCTGATAGGAGGTCTGAGCACTGACAGGCTGACCCCCCCACCCCTTCAACCTCTGCAGCAATGCTGGCAGCACTCATACGTCTATTTCCCAAACACAACCTCTGGATATGATGCTGAGCACGTGCACTCAACGTCTTTGGTCAACCATGGCGAGGCCTGTTCTGAGTGGAACCTGTCCTGTTAAACCGCTGTATAGTCTTGGCCACCGTGCTGCAGCTCAGTTTCAGGGTCTTGGCAATCTTCTTATAGCCTACGCCATCTTCATGTAGAGCAACAGTTCTTTTTTTTCAGATCCTCAGATAGTTCATTGCCATGAGGTGCCATGTTGAACTTCCAGTGACCAGTATGAGAGAGTGAGAGCGATAACACCAAATTTAACACACCTGCTCCCCATTCACACCTGAGACCTTGTAACACTAACAAGTCACATGAGACCGGGGAGAGAAAATGGCTAATTGGGCCCAATTTGGACATTTTCACTTAGGGGTGTACTCACTTTTGTGGCCAGCGGTTTAGACATTAATGGTTGTGTGTTGAGTTATTTTGAGGGGACAGCAAATTTACACTGTTATACCAGCTGTACACTCACTACTTTACATTGTAGCAAAGTGTCATTTCTTCAGTGTTGTCACATGAAAAGATATAAAATATTTACAAAAAAATTGAGGGGTGTACTCACTTCTGTGAGATACTGTATGTAATACTGCATCATCAGGTACTTTTCTTCATATGTTTTGGGAATGTCCTATTGTCATTAATCTATGGATGCATGTAAACCTAGATTATTGCAATTCACTTTATTACGGTGTTTCTCAGTCTTCTCTCTCCCGTCTGCAACTAGTGCAAAATGCAGCTGCTAGACTTCTTTCTGGTACCCGCAAGTATGAGCCAGTAACCCCTATTATATCGGCATTGCACTGGTTACCCATCAAATATAGAATTGATTTTAAAATTCTTCTATTTGTGTATAAAGCCCTCAATAATTTGGCCCCTCAGTACTTGACAGACCTGCTTCGTCCATACACCCCTTCTAGAACATTGAGATCTAGTGATCTCTGTCTACTTATCGTGCCTAGATGAGCGAGGTGATCGCGCTTTTGCGACTGCAGGTCCAAAACTCTGGAATAGTTTACCTCTTCATATCAGATTAGCCCCCTCTTTTTCTGCTTTTAAGTCTACTCTAAAGACATATCTCTTCTCTCTAGCCTTCAGTACCCCTTGATCATTGGTTGAATTGATGTTTTGTTAGTGCTGTGTTTTAAATTTGATGGTTTTGTTGTATCCATCTTATTTCTGTGCTTTTTATTCTATTCTGTACAGAATTTTGGTCAACCTTGGTTGTTTTTAAATGTGCTTTACAAATAAATATTGTATTGTATTGTATTGTAAACGTGGTTTTATCCTCCTTACTACAATTTGATTGCTTTGCTAACCCAGGTTTATGTCTCCTTGATGATTCTGGTCTCTGTATTAGCTTAATACAAAAGAGAATGTTGTTTGCTGGTAGCCTCCTGAAATCCGTAGCCTCCTGAAAATAGTGACTTGTGAATCTACAACAGCACGAATTAATGGGGCCAAGCCCTCTACTATTGATGCTTGGCAGTGTTTTTTCTTTAACATACTTGATTATATAAAGGAATGACTTGTTTTGTTTTTTTCTTTTTCCCGCCCTCTCTCTCTCCCTTTTGACTGGACTCTGTAAAGTATTGATTATATGTCTGTAGTTTTTTTGTTTTGTTTTGAATGGATGTTATGATGTTGTATGTAAAAAAACAACAATAAAAAGTTGATAACAAAAAATAAAATATCTTAAATTGTGTTCTGAAATTGTGTTCTGATGAATGAACAAAGCTTTTACGGGTTTGGAACGACATTCGGGTAAGTGATTAATGACAAAATTTTCATTTTTGGGTGGAGTATCCCTTTAAAACCTACCCCATTCCAGGACAAGGCATCTAGAGATTTTTGTATTAGAATAAATGCAAATAAAACATAAGAACTGAAGGAACATAAAGACAAAAACATGAGATTAAGACAACAGATAGCTTAATGGTGTGCTAGACATAGGATATTTTCACAAAAATGTTAAATGCAAGTATCATAGTTTTTATCAGAGTAAAATATTACATAGGCCTATAATAATAAATGCTAATGATGTCACATAACAAGAGAGTCGTTTCACACTGAATGTTATTGAATGAGTCTGAGTAAAACATGTCATTAAATATTCTCTTTTGGTAGAAAACATATGTAAATACTTCTCAATGTAAATATATTGAACATATTATGGTCGTGTTCTATTAAATGCACGTTAAGGAGGCAACTGAGATTGCAATGGCAGATCGTGCATCATTATACAAACTAATTCATGCACTCTGATCTCAGTAGTGTATTTTAACAATTATACTCGGAGCAAATAATTATTTAATTAATTAATTTAAAAATTGCACCAATCCAAATTGCAACCTAGGTTCAAATTGGGTTAATCATGCAGCACTAGTCTGCTAGATTAAACTGATATACAAACAGTCACTTTGTAAACCAAACGCTTTGTCTTAAACACATGCATGTGAATAACCTTGCAAAAATGATAAATTCTACACCCAACTGCATAAAACAATATGAATACTTATGGTCATGGTTTAGGCTGATGTAGTGATGAAGATGGAAATTTTGATAGCAGGCCCGGAGAATCGTCTCAGGTTACGTATGTAACCATGGTTCCCTGAGAGTAGGGAACGAGACACTGCGTCCTCTAGGGGTCGCTATGGGGAACGTCGTCAGCGTGACCCGTGTCTGAAGCATACATACAAAAACACCACTTGTTGGCCGGCGACAGCCTATGACGTCACTACTGGCGCGAACCACAGTATAAAGGGGCGCCGGGAAAATACGTCATCCACTTCTTCGTCTGAAGCTTGCGTCCGAAGCATGGCACCGCGCCTAGAGGACGCAGTGTCTCGTTCCCTACTCTCAGGGAACCATGGTTACATACGTAACCTGAGACGTTCCCTTTCGAGGGAACTTCGAACTGCGTCCTCTAGGGGTCGCTATGGGGAACGGAATACCCACGCCACCATGCTGAGGGGAGTGCAAGCCAAGCACACAAGGCGAGCACTAAGTACCAACTCTACCCAGCTACGGGAGTTGCCCCTGGGACGGTTAGACGGCTGTCAGTGACATTATCCCCTACGGCCAAAGACCCGAGCTGCATACCCTGAACTTACCTGTTTAAGGGCCGGGACTCCCGGACCCAGGGTAGAGCTTGAAGGCTTAGAATCATAAGAAAGATTCCTTTAAGGGGATACGGCCAAGTACCTAGGATAGTAGCTAGGTCCTGGCCTGTCACCCAGGGGCTACCGCTTGCTCTGCATGAACTCAATGAGGGAACTGTCTCAACAGACCCTTGGTAGCAACACCCTGTTCAAGTCAGTATCACCATGATACATAGGTAGAGTGGGCCCAAGGCGAAACCGGGGCCTACCAACTCAAAGAAAGGGCACGAAGCCGCAGCGCGTAACCCTTGCCGTACAGGATTTTTGAAAGAACGCAAAACCACTTGATGTGCGATCTTACCACAATGTGGATTTTTAGAAAAGTGCCCAGAGACTAGCGTGCGCACTTGCATAACATGGATTTCTTTTTCCGTTCTAGGGAATCACAGAGGCTGTCATGCACAGCGAGCAGCTTAACAGGGAGGCCGAGAGAGGCCTAACAACCTGAAGTTTGCTGATTCCGAGCTCTGGGGAGTGGAGAACCTAACTCTCAGCATGAGAGGGAACTCAGACACTTCAGAAGGGAGTGGCATGCTCATATGTGACCCTCTACAGAGAGGGGAGCAATGCTAGCTCGACCAACCAGGAGAGCATAAGGCTGCTGTGACAGCTCTGGAGAGCGGAGAACTCAACTCTCAGCATGAGAGACTCAGACGCTCAGAAGGGAGCGGCATGCTCATAGGTGACCCTCTATGGTGAGGGGAGCAATGCTAGCTCTACCGACAAGGAGAGCAACCTAACAGGGAGGCAGAGAGAGGCCTAGCAACCTGAGGTCGCTGAATCACAGCGCTCATGATCTAATTTGTCTTTCAAGCCCAGAGCATTGGGCGAAATAGGTAGAGTGGGGCCCAAGGCGAAACCGGGGCCTGACCAACACAAAGAAAGGCACGAAGCCGCAGCGCGTAACCCTTACCGTACAGGATTTTAGAAAGAACGCAAAACACTTGATGTGCGATCTTACCACAACGTGGATTTTTAGACAGTGCACAGAGACTTAGCGTGCGCACTTACCATAACATGGATTTTTTCTCGGGAGCCGCAAAGTGAGCAACTTAACAGGGAGGCCTAAAGAGGCCTACCAACCTGAAGCTGCTGACTGACAGCTCTGGAGAGCGGAGTCACAGTGCTCGGAAGGGAATAGCGTTGCTCATAGGTGACCCTCTATGGTGAGGGGAGCGATGCTAGCTCGACCATAAGGAGAGCACCTCCAAATCACAGAGCTCTGGGAAGCGGAGGACCCAACTCTCAGAATGAGAGGGAACTCAGACGCTCGGAAGGGAGTGGCATGCTCAAAGATGACCCTCTATATTGAGGGGAGCAATGCTAGCTCGACCATAGGAGAGCAACCTAGCAGGGAGACATAAAGAAGCCTAACAACCTGAGGCTACTGTGACAGCTCAGAAGGGAGCGGAATGCTCATAGGTGACCCACTATAGTGAGGGGAGCAATACTAGCTCGACCTGCCAAGAGTGAAGCTGCTGTGACCGCACCGGAGAGCGGAGAACCCAACTCTAACATTTACAGGGAACTCAGATGCTCAGAAGGGAGTGCTCGACCGACAAGGAGAGCAACCTAACAGGGAGGCAGAGAGAGGCCTATCAACCTGAGGCTGCTGTCATCACAGCCTTCGGAAGGGAGCAGAGTGTTCATAGGTGACCCTCTCGATGAGGGGAGCAATACTGGCTCGACCGACCCGGAGAGCGCCTGAGACCGCTGAATCACAGCCCTAGGAAGGGAGCGGCATGTTCATAGGTGACCCTCTATGGTGAGGGGAACAATGCTAGCTCGACCGTACCGAGAGAGCAACGTCAAAATCACAGAGCTCCGAGCATCGGCGAGCTCCACTCTCAGCATGAGAGGGAACTCAACCGCTCAGAAGGGAGTGGCATGCTCATAGGTGACCCTCTAAGGTGAGCAATGCTAGCTCGACCGACAAGGAGAGCAACCTACCTGAGGCCGCTGAATCACAGCGCTCGGCAGGGAGCAGTGTGCTCATAAACGACCCTCTACGATGAGGGGCTTATGCTCTATACATAGGTAGAGTGGGGCCCAAGGAGAAAACCGGGGCCTGACCAACTCAAAGAAAGGGCACGAAGCCGCAGCTCGTAACTCCTACCGTACAGGATTTTTAGCAAAGAACGCAAAACACTTGATGTGCGATCTTACCACAACGTGGGTTTTAGAAAAGTGCACAGAGACTTAGCGTGCACACTTACCATATGCTGTCAGAGCCCTGGGGAGCAGAGAACTTAACTCTCAGCATGAGAGGGAACTCAATCGCTCAGAAGGGAGCGGCATGCTCATAGGTGACCCTCTATGGTGAGGGGAGCAATGCTATGCCACTACCTGAAACCTCAGTAGCCCTCCAGTAGCCACAATCCTAGCAGGGGAACATGCTAGGCAAAGGCTCAGGGAGATGCTACTTAAAACCCCCGAGAGGGGAGCAGTCCCTGAGCTAGTATATAGATATCCTCAGATAGCCATGCACCTTCCTCAAAAGGTGGTGTCCCCCTTTGCTTTTTTTTTTTTTTTTTTAAAAGACCCGCAGGTCCTGGAATTGCAGTGCTGGGGACCTGCTGACCAAGGAGGCTCCTCAGAGACCTACGACTAGGCCACACGATCCAGGGGTCTCATCCCAGCCTGGATCTAGTATCGACGAGTGAGGTCATCACTGCACTGAGTCGAAACAAAAACCGACAGGTTTCCCAGAAATACTGCAAAGAATGGTTACACAATACCAGTTTTTTCCATAGAACTGGATCGTACTCACCCATCCATGGTTCCTGCGCATGAGATCAGTCCAGGAGGCGACGTCAAAGAGTCGGGTCCGGACCATCAGTAAGGTAATTTCTATGAAACATAGAACTCCACCAAAAACATCATAAGTCCATGGTTTCTAGGTCCCCACCTAACCTCGGTCAGGTGGAGTACAATGGTTGCAGGGGAATTAGTGAGGGGAAGATGAGGGCTTATAAGCGAGTAGATGTTTCAATTCTTACTCCGGTCCGGACGAGAGCGTTGAGAACGCCTTGTCTGGATCACCTCCCTCAGGTCTTGCCTACCTCTCTTTGACCCGCGCCACCCTCTACCCCTACCCGCAGGCGGGGGAGGGGCACGAGCCACGACACTAGCCTTCTGTGCCCATCTCTGATTCCCAGACGGAGATGGGCCAGGACCCCTGCGTTGTTCGGGCTCAGACCTGGACCTTCTTGGAATGAAGGATTTGAAGGCTGCTGAGCGCGCCTTCGCCTCCCTAAACTTCTCAACCACCGTCTCAACGGAGGTACCGAAAAGCTCGGAAGGCGAGACCGGAGCATCGAGCAGAAAGCCCTTCTCTTTCTTCCCGATATCTGCCAGGTTCACCCACAGATGTCTCTCCGTTACCACCATGGCCGCCATAGACCTGCCCATAGCAGTGGCGGCCTGCTTAGTGGCACGGAGAGCCAAATCTGTGGTGCGGCGCAGCTCAGCCACTTCATCAGGTGACAAGCCCTGACCCTTATCCAGGTCTTTCAGCAGATCAGCCTGGTAAGCCTGAAGCACTGCCATCGTGTGCAACGAAGCGACAGCCTGACCTGTTGCTGCATATGCCTTGCCATTTAAGCGAGATGTTTCCTGAAGGGGCTTAGATGGCAAGGAGGGAGCCTTAAGAGAGGATGTCTTGCCCACGGAGAGATAGCTGGCCAGCGTCTCTTCCACAGGGGGCATCCTCTCATAGCCGTTTTCACGCATCCCCTCCACGTTAGCATAACTAGTATGCTGAAACCTGTGAATGCGTGCGGAAAACGGCTTTTTCCATTCCTTCTCAACCTCCGCGTGGAGATCTGGAAGAAATGGGAGGCTCACTTGAGCTGGGCGGTTATGGCCAGAAAGATAACGCTCATCGAGACGACCCCGCGGCGCCACCATCTTGGCCCGCTTCCACGGCAAGTCAAGCCTCGCCGTGGCGCGTTCCATAACCTCCAGTAACTCATCATACGCAGGGCAGGAGGATTGATCGGGCTCAGCCTCAGCTTCATCACCCTCAGACATCCTGCTCTTCCTGGGCATAACTCAGCAGAGCACCAGCTGCTGGATCAGATGATGTCAGCGAAATCGCATCATCATCATCCAGCCGCTCACCCTCGTTCACGTCCGACGAGCGCGAGAGGGAAAACCCCCTCTCTAACTCATCGGCCAGCTCCGCCTGCGAGCCCCATGAGATCATTCCCCTCCGTGCCTCGGCAACAGTGGGTCCTGAACCGTGGGAAGCAGACGGCTGCCCCTCCTTCCTTGAAAAGAGAGACAGACGAAAGCGGAGCTTTCTCATCGAGAAAAACTCACAATGCACGCAGATCTCTCCCTCGAGAACATCGCGTGCGTGCTCCTCGCCCAAACAAAAGACGCAAAGATCATGTGTGTCATCAGGTGTCAAAAAACAAGGACACGGATGCACACATTTCCTAAACGCCTTGCTAGTGCTCGCCATAGTAAAGTAAAAAGTCGTTCTTACCTTTTCTATAGTAGATTTGACGCTTCAAACAAACCAGTCATTGAAGACGAAGAAGAGGATGACGTATTTTCCCGGCGCCCCTTTATACTGTGGTTCGCGCCAGTAGTGACGTCATAGGCTGTCGCCGGCCAACAAGTGGTGTTTTTGTATGTATGCTTCAGACACGGGTCACGCTGACGACGTTCCCCATAGCGACCCCTAGAGGACGCAGTTCGAAGTTCCCTCGAAAGGGAACTTCAATGAAAGTTAATGTGAGAGTTCAGGCAAAAATATAATTTGGTGATTGAGACGTGAGTATTGACGCGACAGCTCGATGATGATGGGCATTCGGACTGATAGCGGACATGAACTTAAAAGCCCTGCTAGTGTTTCACATTTTCCGCTGTGAAATAGTACCACGCACATCATAGTAGGACGATCAAACAACCGTAAACGCTACTGTTATATTAGTTTGTTGCACAATATTAACAGCGTGTATCATGAAAGTAATGTCATTTACGCAATCGTTCACAGAAGTTTACATTTAAATTATGTCAGTAATTTTATGAAAAGTTGAGCTAAAGTTTTTAAGTGACAGTTTCCCTGACAAAGTAGGGAATTTCAGCGCCATCAACTGCGAAAAATTAAACAGATTTCAGTGCTTATATACTCCAGTTGTCAAGCAGTGATTGGCCAGAGCTGTTAGTATGAATGAATGACTGAAGCTTTCACTTCCTAAATACATCATAAGTGGAAGAATAATTAGTCTTTTTACAACAGAAAAGAACAAAATTTAAAATAAATATTTTTTCCTTAAATGTGTTATAGTCTCTTCTTCAGCTCCCTGAACAAGAACAGTTTATAAAAATGTCTACTTTCCTTCAGGAAAGAGTAAGCAAACTACAAGTGACATATACATTATAAGACAAAGGAATGACATGAAACTCATAAGAAAGCACAATAATATCATTTATATCATGAAGCAAAATGACATACAAGAATGGAACTTTCTGACATTGTTCTTTGGGGAGGAACTCCATCTTTGAGTTGATCTGAATCTCAGTTGAATCTGCTGGTTTTGAAGATGAACTTTATTCACTGTGAAAACTTTAGATAATGTTTCTTTGTCATGTCCCTTGTTATGACAGATTTATCCAGATGATATTTTACTGCTTGACACATTATTGTCACATTTGGTGATCACACAAATCAGACCAGAAAGTGCTGGATCTGAAGATGATCTACTTACTGTGAATGTTTTTTGTATGTCTGTGTAGAGAAGATGAACTACTGAAACGCTTCCCACATGCAGTGCAGTGATACGGTTTCTCTCCAGTGTGGATCCTCTCATGTGTTTTCAGATTTGCTGAATTACTGAATCTCTTGTCACAGTGTGAACAATTATAAGGTTTCTCTCCAGTGTGGATCCTCTCATGTGTTTTCAGATTTGCTGAATTACTGAATCTCTTGTCACAGTGTGAACAATTATAAGGTTTTTCTCCAGTGTGGATCCTCTCATGCAGTTTTAAACAGCTCGCTGTAGTAAAAGTCTTTTCACACTCAAAGCACATGTACTCTCTCACACCAGTGTGTATTTTCTGATGTACTTTCAAACTTTGTAGACATGAAAAACTCTTTCCACACAAATGACATGAATGTGGCTTCTCCTTTATATGAACTCTCAGGTGATTCTTCAGGTATGAAGCACTCAAAAATGTTTTGCTGCATTGATCACATGTGTACAGTTTCTCTCTAGTGTGGATGTTCATGTGACACTTAAGATGTGATGATCGTGTGAAACTCTTCTCGCACTGATCACAAGTGAACAGTTTCTCTCCAGTATGAACTCTCATATGTTCTGCAAGGTGTCCTTTTTGTGTGAATCTCTTCCCGCACTGATCACATGTGTGTGGTTTCTCTCCAGTGTGAATCCTCTCATGTGTTTTCAGATTTGCTGACAGAATGAATCTCTTGTCACAGTGTGAACACTTGTAAGGTTTCTCTCCAGTATGAATCCTCTCATGTGTTTTCAGAGCTCCTGACTGACTGAATCTCTTGTCACAGTGTGAACACTTGTAAGGTTTCTCTCCAGTATGAATTCTCATGTGAATCTCAAGATGATATTTGCTTTTCGATCTCTTTCCACACTGAGTGCAGGTGAAAGATTTCTTGGCTCTTCTTTTTTTTTAAATCTTTCTGAGTTTGAGAGCAACTCAAAGGTTTTTTTCCAGTTCTGAAGTGATTTATTCCCTCAACTTCACTAAATTCCTCATTCTTCTCATTTTCTTTAATCAACTCTGAAATAAAAGTAAAAATGGTTTATTTTCATTAACTCATAAAAAAAAAGAAATGTGAAAAGACATCACAACGTGAATACTGATGTAACAGCAGAAAGTAGATAATTGCTATACAACATGTTGATCATTGTGATGCTGTTTTATAAATAATACATTTATATAAAGATAAATAAATCTAGTACATTTTATATATATATATCTCTGAAACCTTTTTATTCATTAATGAATAAGGTACATTGATCTTCAAATTATGATTTTTAAAACATTATAGGCACAAATCCAATGTTTCTATAGGGAGAACTATTAAATATGTTTGATCAACTACACAATTACCTAACATAGTTCATTTAAAATAATTTTGTTGAAAAAAAAAGTACCTAGTTTACAGAAAGTGTCTCTTATTATTTGATTATTTATCTATATTACTGCAGAGCTCTAAAGATCTTTCCAATTACAACACAAACAATCTACAACTACTTGAAGTTTTATAACCGTCAGCATTATTAATGAAGCATGAAGAATAAACACCAACCTGTTTGTTGTTCAGTATCTTCAGTGTGTTTGATTCTGCAGGGTTCTGGATCTCTCATCTTCTCTCTGTCCTCTTTAATAAACTCAGTCTTTGCAGATTTCAGCTCTTCCTGATGCTCTGATGCTCGTCTTCACTTGTGAACTGATGGGAATATTCCAGCTTTAGTGAATTACTGAATGTGTGATTGTTGTGAGGAGCTTCAGTGAACATGAATTTCTGTGTGGAAGAAGCAGATTTGCCAAAATCAACAGGAAATCAAAGAGGCATTAAGTGTTGTATCTTTGTGAATCATTATGATACTATACTGAACCACTGCCTTACATCACGACTTAAACGAATAACGGCACCATCATGCTTTAGGAACCGCTCTCAATTACTTTACCTCAACTACCTCCATTTATACAAGTACATTACTCAGAGAGAGAAAATAAATAAAATGTAATTCACCAAAAAGTTTATTTTTTATTTTTTTTTATCTTTCACATTCCAAAATGATGTATCTCACATTCAGTAAGTCACTTTGGCCACTAGCTTTTACTAAAACATCGTGAAAACCATCCATGTGAATGAACGACTGAACATAGTTTTTTTGCACTGTGGCTGGAATTTGCTGACGGTCCCTTAAACAACAATTGTGATTATCCAGCAGATATCGAGACTAAAACTAACCTTATCACGTTATAAAAGTGACTATAACACATTTGATCTGCCAAAGATAAATCTCAAAAGAGAAATAACAGTATAAATTAACTCACAGCAGCAAAAACAGGGCTAACTATCTAACTGAGAGATGCATGTTTAAGTAAAGCGGATTTACTTTCATCATTTGTGAAACTATTTGTCCTGAACAACTCCGTATTCAACTCATCTTTTATGATCGGAGGAACATTAGACACAATGCAGTCGTTTTTGCCGGTTGAAAGGCATTTCTGGAGTAAAAGTCTACTTTCTGCACTGAACACATGTTATAAAATTACTCCAGAGCTATTCATTCGAGCAGCTGACATTATGCTCGACAACATTTGCAAACTGAATTCATTGCAGGTGTGATTTTAATGCTTGAAAGCGGTTCATAACTTACGAGTTCTGAGGAAGACAACACTACATTCCTGCTGCCCTCAAACTTAATTACGCTAAATAATCCATGCAGGACACCCAAAAGCAAATAATAGAGAAGAAAGAGAAAAAAAAGAGGACTCACTCTCTTCTTCTTCTTCTTCTATATAATTTGCAGCAGACTAGACGCATCCCCGGCGTATTACTGCCCTCCTCGGGTCATCTGGATACTCCGCTTAACTTTTAAATCCTTGAGTAAAGTCCAGTCATGTACAAAAAATTGATAACGACTTTCACCGACTCATAATCCTTTGTGCTAAGGATAGATTTTACAGAAACATTTGTGACTCCACATTCAGATAACTTTGAAAACATGCTTAATGTCATATCTAATGGTGTATTGAGAGATTTAATACGAAAATAAATGTAGCCTAATTTGGTTATATGTCTTTTTTCTTATTTAATCATAATCATGATACTGTAACTGTCGTGTCTTGCTCACTTTTCCGTGAACAGCTGCGCATAAATCATAACTGGGACTAATGCAATTCAATAATAACAGCAATTGTATTAAGGCTCATATTTGAATATGTTCTTTTCTTTATTTATGAAGAATTATAAGTGTGTATGATGTGATTTAGTCTATGCATATTTGTTCAAAAGTTTGTCAGAGTGATCACAAGATGCTAGAACAAGTTTTGTATTGTTTACAGAAAGGCGTCTCATCTTTTTTTCTATCATGTTGCTGTGTGTCTGTCTTTCTTCAAAGCACCAACTTGCCTAATGTTGGTTTGATTGCTTGTGTTACATGAGAAAATAAATAATCTTGCCTACCTGATTGTAGTGTTACGACCCTGTCTAGGGTAAGGTCACAACATAAACTGAAATCAACAATCAAAGATCCTTTATACATTTATTTACAGAAGAACTAGTGAAAGCACAGCTTTAGACAGGGGCGGACTGGACATCAGGAGAACCAAATTGGGCCCGCTACCCTACTTTTAAAAAAATATATATTTTTGTTTGTTTGCCTGCCGAATGTATACTAAAGTGATTATTTCCGAATTCGCCATTCAATAATAAAACTCCAATAAATCATGAATTGTCTAGTCTTCTTGGCTGGCAACGCGATTCGCCTCGCACATGCTCCGCGCATCTGCCAAAAGGATGCGAGACTCCAGAATAGAGTAGAAGCGCCCAGGTGGAGCAGAGAGGCTAAACTGTCCTGTTTATGACTTCAAGTGCAGGTCAGTTACATCTGTAAATAGACTATTGTAGTTGTGTCTTAGTTTACTTAGTTAAACTGCTAGCAAATGATAGCAGTAGCAGTCAATTGCTGCAAAATTAACAAAAGGACATAATTACTGTTGTAAAGAGTAGGACTTTAGCAGATAAATATTCACATGGTTTTATAACAGGTTTAGAGGGAGCTAAGGCAGACAACAACACAACCCTTAGGAAAAGGAACCGTGGTTTCACTTAAAATAAAACCATGGTTACTATAGTTAAACCATGGTAATCACAAATTAACATTGGTTTTGCTACACTATATAGCTTCACCATGGTATTTGGAGTAAAACTCTGGTTACAAATGCTAATCAATCTGCCAAAAAAACATGGTTACTATACTTTTACCATAGGCCTAATAAAACCATGGTTAATTTTCCTTAGGACAAAACTTGTGATAATGCAAAAACATGTTAAGTATTAAGATTTTTCTATAAAGGTATATTCAAGATGTAGCTATGATTGTACTAATTTTGAAATTTAGGAAAGATAAAACAATAACACATGGTCCTAATGTAATACTTGTTTTTTCTCAAATAAATGTATACTATGTGCAAACAAATTACAATGATTTGGTTGTTTTGCAGCAAGGTGTGTGTGTGTGAGAGTGTGTGTGTGTGTGTGTGTGTGTGTGAGAGAGAGTGTGTGTGTGTGTGTGTGTGAGTGTGTGTGTGTGTGAGAGAGTGTGTGTGTGTGAGAGAGTGTGTGCGTGTGAGAGTGTGTATGAGGGTGTGTGTGAGAGTGTGTGTGTGAGAGTGTATGTGTGTGTGTGTGTGTGTGTGAGAGTGTGTGAGTGAGTGTGTTTGTGAGGGTGTGTGTGTGTGGGTGAGTGTGTGTGTGAGGGTGTGTGTGTGTGTGGGCGGGGTGTGTGTGTGTGTGTGTGGGTGGGGTGTTTGTGTGTGTGTGTGTGTGTGTGTGTGTGTGTGTGTGTGGGGGGGGGGGGGGGGGGGGGGGGGGGGGGTCAATGAGTTCAATGGTGCAAGGGGAAATGAGTTCAATGGTGCAAGGGGAAAAAGAGAGGAGAGGAGGGAGGGGGGGGGAGTTGAGCCTCCTGACAGCCTGATGTATGAAGCTGTCCTTCAGTCTGTTGGATTTAACTAATTTCTTGATGTTTGTTTGCAGACAATTTTTATAAAATTGTACAAGTAAACCCCATACAGGTGAAAACACAAAAAAGTCATAGAATTATTTCCTTTGTGGTCCTCTTTTATGTCCAATAAAAACTATTATTTGCATGTGTTTATCAGTTTTTTTAAGAAATCCTATTAGGTTATATGGCGCATGTCTTCACTCAGTTTTTCACCACACTCATCTACTATAAGGAATATAAATCAGGGAGGACACACATAATCACAATTCATTTTGCCAGATGATAACTTTTTGTAAAATGTTTCTTTTACCATTGACTATTTTACCATTGTTTTTTTTTGTTTTTTTTAGTCTGTAGCCCTATATAAAAAGTTTAATTATATGGACAAATGTTTGTTGAATTAAATATTGATAAATCTATAAAAAAAAGATCAAATAAAACAGAAGTGTGAAGCCATTTATAAAATCTCACAGATTGTTTTCATTCAACAATAACAATTTAAATGTGTATTTCACCAAGAATTTAACTCTGAACATCGTTGATATGTTTTATTATTTGTATTTGAATATGTTTGCACATTTCTGATTTTAGCGTGTGAACGGGACTTTTATTTTGGAGGGGAGATATGACATCATAAGGCTGTGCCACACTCCTGCTCTGTTGTGATTTGTCTGAAGAAAGGTTTGTGTTTTGAGCATTTGAACTGTTCAGGCACTTTATGCTTCTAACGAGAACTCTTAAATTAATGTTTTATTACTGAAAGCAACATTGTAATGCTTTGTATAACATTTTAGAAGGTTTTATTTATTTATGTTTTTAAGGAAAGTGCATCTGCACATGAGTAACACATTTATTTTCTTTGTTAATTATTCTCATCTTGTCCAAACTCACAGAAAAACATCCACGTGACACACTATTATAAAGATGACGTTTATTAAAGAGGAAAGTGAAGACATTAGGATTGCAGAAGTATTCAGCATCAAACATTAAGATACTGAGGAACAAACAGGTTGGTTTCTTTCTCAAAGCTGAACTCAGTCATTTGATTCTTATTCACAGTACAGCTCTACAGAAATGAATCATATTTATGAAGAATGTCATATGATTTTCCTAATTATGGCTTTTATTTGACCTGGAGTGTAGGCCAGGGCCGGTTCTGGACCCCCCCCCCCCCCCCCCCCCCCCCTTACTATTTAAAATGTTTTTGAAAGAAGTCTTTTATGCTCATCAAGCCTGGATTTAGCCTATTTGATCAAAAATACAGAAAAAAAAACAATAATATTGTGAAATATTATTACAATTTAAAATAATGAAGATCAAAATCATTTTGCTGTTTTATTTAATTTAATCAAGTTTCAGAATACAACTTCAGTAAGTGCTTTTATCATTTTTCCTAGCTGGGTATGAGCAGGATTTCTCCTCCCATTTAATCAAAACTTAAAATTTCTAAGGTTTTAACGACTTGTCCAGCAAATCGTTAAATTCAGTATATCTTTACCAATTATGTTTATCTTATTCGTGGCCGACAATAAAACAAACCAAACCGTACTTTATCACAGTTATGAGCATAGGTAACATGATCGTTGGCAAATAGTTTATGACTTGAAAATCGCATAACACCAGACAACAGATTTCTTAATAAATCAAACAAGAGTTTATGCTATTCTACTCAAGATACAAGAAACTAAACTAAATGACACAAAACAAAATACATACATACACACGCACAGGCAATTAATTGTTGCAATTTGGAGACCGTTAAAATATAGCACTGTTTGCTATTTCCACACGATTTTACCCGTGCAGACCATTGAGCAGAGAACTCTATTATCTTTACTTTTAAGAGATAAATACAACACGATTCAGCCAATTTATAGAGCTAGTTGTTTGTTACTTGCTTTAAGTTGAGATGACCGCTGATCTTGTTGTTTTCTCCCGTTTGAAGGGAATCCCGCAGATCGTTGTCTGACGTAATGGGGAAAGCCTTTCGTTGGTAGGTTGGCTATTCTTCCTGGTGACGCGAGAGCGGTATAGGCTTTGAAGTTGTTAAGAGTTCTTTGCGCAGCTGCAGGCTTTAAAGGGGTTCTTCAGAGATTTGACTAAGTGTTGGTTCAATGTCCAGTGCTCGGCCTAGATGTTAACGGCTGGAGCGCTTTTGGAGCAACTCACTGAGACGAAGCCAGCATGTGTCGAGCAGCGCGTGAGCAAGCAGAGCGAGAGCATTGTGAGCTGGGAGTCCGTTTTAGCCGGCGGATTCAGGTTCCTCCCACTCAATGCTTCTTCTTCTTCTTCTTCTTTTGTTTTTTATGGCGGTTGGCAAACCAACTTAACAGTGCATTACCGCCACCGGCTGGGGTGAGAATCAAGAGATGTTGGAACTTAAAAAAAAAAATAAAGAATTAAATCCTTTTGGCTAAGTCTGTGTCTCTCAGAAACTTAATAATAAAGTGATAAATGTTACTGGATGTTTTCCCTAATAAACCTTGCATTGTAAGCCCCACACGGCAGCCCTGCCCCACACGGCTTCTTTCTGTGCATACATTATCCGCCTATTTATTTTGTCACATGGAGAAAATACCCTGGCAGACTTTTATACGTGTTATAATCATACCTTATGATGCTAAAGGTTAATTTTCATTCACACCAACTTATTGTTTATGAAACCAGCTATTATTCAACATCAAACAACAGGTATTTGGCATACACAAATTCCATATACTAATTCTATCTACTGCACGGTTAAGGCATAGATTAAACTATGCTAAATTCTGAATAATTGCACCACGCATATGAATTAAACACAGGGAAAAGTTATGTCACAGATTAAGAAAATATCATTGGTTACAATAACACAGAAAGCTTAATTTCATTTCATAAAATACAACCAGCAATATATATGTATTGTCTGTATCTATATTATATATATTCTAATAGCAGCAATGATTATTAATAATTTTCTTTTGGAGCACTTTATAAAAGTTTTGAGTCTTTGTTTGTCCAAGAAGGGAAAAAGAGCGCATTCCTTCGGAGGGAGAACGAAGATGAGAGGTCCTGAGGTCATGAGAATATCATGTTGTGTAGATCTGTTGAGCGTCTGCGTCAACGTATATCTATCTCGTTTGTTGATTAAATCATAAATGTAGGCGTTAACGATCAGAGGATCCAGGGGCCCGTTTCAATAAGGAGGTTCAACCAACTCGGAGTTTAAACTTGAACTCAGTTGACTTACTCTGAGATGGGAAACTCTGAGTTTACGGTTACAGAACAGCTGAATTGTGTCAGCGCACATACTTCCGTCAATGCGTAACTTTAATTCTTAATAACTGTCAATAACTTAATAACTGTTATAATATCAGAGGTGAAAACTGTAAATTATTGAAATAATATTCGTTTTAATGGTATCCCATGGCCACAAAAAAAAAAAGAAAAAAAAGGAAAAAGACAGAAAGAAGAAACAAGAACGTGGCAGCAGCTAAAAATGAAGTATAAAAACACAATTCAATCAAGGTAAAGCTTTAAACATGAAAGGTTCATGGGTGTGGGATAAATGACTTTACAAACATTTGACATTAAATATCATTCAATGTCTATTTCAATGCGCTGCAGCTTTTTTCACATAGTCTAACACTCGTTTCACATAATTAAATATTTTCTAATCCAACCTGTTACATTTCTTAATTAGAGTAATAAAATTAACTACTGACTTGTAGACAGCAAGAAGGCAGAGGGAGAACCTGCACAGCACCACTGACAGATGAAGAGGAGATGCTCAAGTATTGGAAGATTTCTCAAATCCAAAAGTAAAAAGAATAACTTTTGCTTTTGTATTAGGAAATAAAGATGACCAACAAATTGTGAATAATTAGTTTATTTAAGAGGTGGTGGTTATGGCTCGTACTACCGATCTGGCATCCTTCCATTCCATACAGTAATTAGTTTCATTTTCAGAAGGTGTGATGATGGAGACATGCTTGTCATCAATGCATCCAACAACACTGGAGATCCTGAAGGAAATTCTGATTATTGGGTTACTTCCAGAGGTCACAGAAAGATGTTATCAAGTGAACGTCATTTATAAGATTATTTAAAATGATTTCTACACCTCTGACCTACAGTCCTGTGATACTCTTCTTTGATGGATTTGTGCTCATGAAAAAAAAATCTCAGAAAGAGCGCGAGAGCAATGCACACTTTCCTTAAATTCTGCATACAGGACTTATAATGTGCTCTGCATCTCCGATGTTTTGAAGAAAACTACCATTTAAAATAGGACCGCTCAAATAAATATGCACATGAATACGGTGTAAAAAAATTATAATAAAATAAATAATATACAGTACTTAGTCTTGTTTCCATGAAGGAAAAAAAGCTAATTTAAGTGATTTTTTATTTTATTTTGCAAATTATCTCGCAATGCGGTAATAAATTAAAAATAGCCCATTCTTGTTTCCGTTTGCATTAAGATTATTTTTCTTACCCTATGGAGAACACTTTTATATTTTAACAAGACTAAATATCTAGATCTAGATAGAAAATGGATCTTAACTTGAGAATTTTTAAATATTTGTACTTGAAATAAGACAAAAATAATCAGTAAGAAAAGCAATTTTGCAACGTGAATGAATGCATGAGGTATTAAAACATCGCTTACACTTTAAAAAGGGGGAGGAGATGGAAAGAAACTCTGGGTTTACCGAAGAAAACCTGCTCCCGGCCAGGTTAGGTTCACAGCATAAGTTACCACGGTAACTGACTCTGAGTATAAGTTACCTCTCTTTCAGAAACGGGCTTGACTTACCCTCCTTTACCGGGTTTGACAAACCTCTCATTTTGAAATGGAAAACCCAGAGTTTCCCTCATTTCAGGGTTAACATACTCAGAGTTTTCACTTAACCTCCTTTCTGAAACGGGCCCCAGGGAGTATCTGTCGCTGGAACATTTCACAGATGCAACGTTCTTTGTACTGTTGCTTACTCTAACCTTATTTATGGTAAGCCGGTTCAGGAAAAACATTGAAGGTTCCGTTCTATAGGGACATCCAGATGTTCTTCTCAAATTTCTCCTGGGTTTTAAAGGTCTCTTGAGATAAGGAGGTTTTAGGGCAGGAAATCAGAACTCAGGAATGTGCTCGCAATTATGGTGTGTGTGTGCGTTCTCGCTCCCCAAAGCATTACATGACCAACATCAATGTTGTAGACTAGTGTAGCAGGAAGATAAAGACATTGAAAAGGACCTACTCAACAGGTTGAAAACATAGTGGACTTAGAGTTCAATAGTACTTAAGGTGCTGGTTCCTTCAGAAGGGATGAGAAGCTTGTCTGACCACATAAGGTGATCCTGCCCTTGATCCTTCTCAATAGCAGTAGGTATGGCAGGTCCTCCCTCTGACTGAGATGGGTTTCAATACTGGTGCAGGTGCGGGACTGTAAACCGCAAAAACAAACATTTGTTTAAAGAAAAAAGAGTGGAAAAAGTTAATTACTCCGATGAATGTATAAACTAGTAACTTTTGATGATGAAATGTACTTTAAAGGGTTAGTTCGCCCAAAATGAAAATCCTGACATCATTTACTCACCCTCATTGTGTTCCACAGCCGTACTTCTTTTGCTCATCTTTGAAACAAAAGTGAATATACTTTAGTGAAAACAGAGATTTATGTCCATCCATTGAGTCCACACAGCTACCACTTTGATGCTTCAAAAAGTTCATAAAGAGAGTGTAAAATGAATCTAGAGGAATTGAGCAGTTTTGTCCAAATTTTCTGACGAGACATGGTTACCTTATTGAAATTAGGCTTCTATTCACAAACAGTGATCAGCAAACAAACAGTTCCTGTGAAAGCTCAAACAACACTGCTAACAGAGAATGAACCTCACAGCTTCTCATGCTTGAGCTTCCATTTAAGTTAGATTTTCTTGTAAAACTAACATTAGCTTTATTATTATTATTATTCATTTTTCTATTCCATCTACTTATTTCTTAAAAAAAAACACTAGGTTTTTTTTTCCTATAGTCTATGTACTCGTTTTCTTTAAAAAAAAAAAAAACTTTTTATGTGTACTGCGTTAGGCTAACCAAGACTTGTTATAGCACTTGCACGTTGTTGCTCTTTTGTTGGTTTTGATTGCTTCTTATCAGTGTTGGGTGTAACGCGTTACTGTAATTAAATTACTTATCCACTGAAATAGTGAAGTAAGGGATTACTGTTCATTTTTAGGTAATTAAATTACAGTTATTTATAAAGTACTTGCGTTACATACAGTAAATAATTTCAACGGTTCTAAAATCAATATTGAATTTGAAATGTAAATTTACCATCTAAAGATAAAATTGAATGCAGCGGCTTTAACCCTCCGCGCGCCGGCTCGTTCATTTTCAGATTTTCCTGATTCACAGAGAAACCTTAAATACTCAGATACATTTAAGACTAAAATCCTTTCCTGCCCCTTTGAGGTCCGATGCTAAAGTGCCCTTTTGGTCCAGTACCCCTGGTCTGCGATTTCTGCCGATGGTAGGGGTGTGCGATATGAGGATTTTTTTTTATCGTGGACGATAAAAATGTCTCCACGATCTGCTTTTGAAGAAATAGCATAGAGCGCACATTCTATCAGCTGCAGTTCTGGTGCTGCCGTATCAATATACTGTACAACGCCACATAAATTCACATCAGTGTTAACTCAGAGGTAGAGTTACTCTCTCGCGCTTTGCAACGATTGTATCATAAAAAGCGCTATACAAATAAACTTGAATTGAATATGTAAGTCACTGTTGACCAGCAACTGTTTGGTTTTCCACCTTCTTCAAAATAGCATTTATGTTTAGCAGAAGAAGGAAACTCATCCAGGTTTAAAACCACTTTTGAGGGAGTAAATTAAGGTATAAATAAAAAACACTAGCCTATTTTAATTTTCAGGTGAATTATTCCTTTAATGCTAATAAAACACCAAACACAAAGAGAAAAATCACTCACTACTCTTGACTGAAAAACTTTAATACAGTTGCTTTAATAGGAATCAGTCTATATAGTGTTTTATTTTTATATTTGTTCATTCAGTTTCTTGAATGCTTCTAAATACACCTACTGTACCTGAAAATAAAACACTGTTTATTTTATTTGTATATTATGTGTATTTGTATCTTTGCTCTCATTTTTTAATAACAAGGATGAAATAATGACAAAGATTTTTATCTTCACCCACTTTGGCCTAAATATCCGCCATACTTATTTATATTTTGTTACCTTAAAAGGCTTTGTCTTTATAATAAGGAAATTAGTTTGTCTGTAATGCTCAAACAACTTGCAAAATAGAAAAACCAACATGACAAAGAATCATGATATTTTTGCCATATCGCCCACCCCTAGCCACCCCTAGCCACCCCTAGCCACCCCCCCAGTCCACGATTGTGCCCTCGTTACGCCATTTCACCTCCAGGGGTCTGTGCACGCCACTGATCTCTTGTATTTTCATAATAAGTATATTTATAATCCATTTCTAATTGATGCATTAGTAGCCTATGGAACATATTTTTTGCCTCATTCTGTGACAAGAAGCTACAGAGGGGGACCAAACCCATACAAACACCCCACACCCACCCCCATCCACGATTGTGCCCCTCCGGGGGTCTGTGCACGCCACTGATGTTATATAACTGTGTAGTTGATCAAACATATTTAATAGTTATCCCTATAGAAACATGGGATTTGTGCCTATAATGTTTTAAAAATCATAATTTGAAGATCAATGTAACTTGTGTAACTTGAATGCAATGTAAGTCGCTTTGGATAAAAGCGTCTGCTAAATGCATAAATGTAAATGTAAATCAATGTACCTCATTCATTGATGAATGAAGAAGTTTCAGAGGTGTATATATAAAATGATCTAGATGTATTTATAAAACTGCATCAAAATGATTGAAATGTTGAATAGCAATTGTCTACTTTCTGCTGTTACATCAGGATTCACGTTTGTCTTTTTACATTTTTTTTATGAGTTAATGAAAATAAACCATTTTTACTTTTATTTCAGAGTTGATTGAAGAAAATGAGGAGAATGAAGAATTGAGTGAAGTTGAGGGAATAAATCACTTCAGAACTGGAGAAAACCCTTTGAGTTGCTCTCAAACTTTAAAAGTTTTAAAGAAAAGAAGAGCCAAGAAATCTTTCACCTGCACTCAGTGTGGAAAGAGATTGACATGCAAATATAGTCTTGATGTTCACATGAGAATTCATACTGGAGAGAAACCTTACACGTGTTCACACTGTGACAAGAGATTCAGTCAGTCAGGAGACCTGAAAACACACGAGAGGATCCACACTGGAGAGAAACCGCACACATGTGATCAGTGCGGGAAGAGTTTCACACGAAAAGGACACCTTACAAAACACATGAGAGTTCATACTGGAGAGAAACCATTCAGTTGTGATCAGTGCAGGAAGAGTTTCTCACAATCATCAAACCTTAAGCATCACATGAACATCCACACTAGAGAGAAACCGCACACATGTGATCAATGCGGGAAAACATTTTTGAGAGCTTCAGACCTGAAGAAAACACCTGAGAGTTCATATAAAGGAGAAACCACATTCATGTCATTTGTGTGGAAAGAGTTTTTCACATCTACAAAGTTTGAAAGTACATCATAAAATACACACTGGTGTGAGAGAGTACATGTGCTTTGAGTGTGAGAAGACTTTTACTACAGCGAACTGTTTAAAACTGCATGAGATGATTCACACTGGAGAGAAACCTTACAAGTGTTCACACTGTGACAAGAGATTCATTCATACAGGAGCCTTGAAAAGACACGACAGGATTCACACTGGAGAGAAACCGTATCACTGCACTGCATGTGGGAAGTGTTTCAATCAATCTTCTGCTCTACACAGTCATACAAAAAACAATCACAGTAAGTAGATCATCTTCAGATCTTTCAGATCTGATTCATGTCATCACCAAATGTGCCACAATAATGCATCAAGCAATAGAATATAATCTGGATAAATCTGTTCTAACCAGTCATTACGAAGAAACATTATCTAAAGTTTTCACAGTGAATAAAGTTCATCTTCAAAACCAGCAGATTCAACTCAGATTCAGATCAACTCAAAGATGGAGTTCCTCCCCAAAGAACAATGTCAGAAGGTTTTATTCTTGTATATCATGTTGCTTCATGACATAAACGACATTATGGTGCTTTCTTATGAGTTTCATATTATGTTCAATTATCTTATAATGCATATGTGTAACTTGTAGTTTGCTTACTCTTTCATGAAGGAAAGCAGAAGTTTTGACAAACTGTTCTTGTTCAGGAAGATGAAGAGACTGTAACACTTTTAAGAGAGACTGAGATTTATTTTTTATTTTGTTCTTCATTGTGTAAGGCCTCTGCGGAACAGACCCACCAAAAAGCTGCAGAATAAACACATTCCCAAAACAGGATCTAAAGATTCCCCCACACAGCCATCACGAGGTGGTAAAACTGACAACACCCTCATTGTCTGGATTAGTTCCTCTCAACATGATAATAGCTAATCCAGTCAAGGGAAAAGAGAACTCCTTTGTCTCGACGAACTGAAGAGTCATTTAAGCAACATACGGTTAAGAGCTGCCTCGAGGACATTATGCATAAATCCATAGTAGAAGCCCGGAAACAGGAAAAGGCAGATTTACGTGACACTCTCCAGGCCTGCAAACACACAAGATCCATACAGCGTTACCCCTCATGACCCCCGAGGGCAGGGGTCTGCAACCTTCAACATCAAAAGAGCCATTTTGGCCCCTTTCCCACCGGATACAATAGACAAAAACAGGACCAATTCAGCAGATTGAAAGTGATAATGTCTGTCAGTTTTACTTGAATCCATCTTTTTGTTGTCTTCCTCGGGAGAAGAAAAATGACAATTATAATCATGACAACACTGGGCGAAACTGTTGAAGTGTCTCGGGTCAGATATGATTGTGTAATTCTTACCTGTAAGAAGAAGTGATGGTGTTAAAACTAAAATGCTCCTGCAGTAATCTGAAAGTGAAAATCACAGTAAAGCACATGTTGATGCAGGACTTCAGCAATCATCATTTTACTTGAACACAAGTCTACAGTTGGCCACAAACGGATAACATTTTTACACCTCACCAGAAGTGGTGTTTCGTTCTTCCTGTATCTATCTTCTGTGTATTGTGCACTTACACAGAAGATACAGTGGGTACGGAAAGTATTCAGACCCCCTTAAATTTTTCACTCTTTGTTATATTGCATCCATTTGCTAAAATCATTTAAGTTCATTTTTTTTCCTCATTAATGTACACACAGCACCCCATATTGACAGAAAAACACAGAATTGTTGACATTTTTGCAGATTTATTAAAAAAGAAAAACTGAAATATCACATGGTCCTAAGTATTCAGACCCTTTGCTCAGTATTTAGTAGAAGCACCCTTTTGATTTACAGTTTTTCTCGATTGCTAAGACACATTTCTTGAAAGCTGCTCTCCTTTTCTCTAAACTGTGAACACAAAACCCAATTTTCAAGCTACATTCACAAAACCTCAGACTCTTCTTGCAAAACCAAACTTTCACCTCAAAACAGTTCAATCTGTGCTCAAAACTGAACTATGTTGTCAAATCGTGCCCCGAGTCAATCAAAATTAAAAACACTACTGAACAGTCACTAAACACTACGTAGAAAAATAAAAAACACAATGCTCAGGACATGAAGCTGGAGAAATAAATGTTTATTGTTCACTGTAGGCTAAATGCATGTTGCAAAACAAAGAAAACCTGTGCATAGCACTTGTGCAAAAAGACAAAACAGAAATCTTGTGCATTTACACGTAGCACTTGTAAAAACAAACAGAAATCTTATGCGTTTGCCACTTGTGTACAGTAAGCCCATGTAAAAATAAAGTACAAAAATTAGGGCTGTCAATCGATTAAAAAAATTAATCGCGATTAATCACATGATTGTCATGAGTTAACATTTTTTATTTGTTCTAAATGTACCTTAAATCAATACTTTTCAAATTTTTTATACTCTAATCAACATGGGCATGGACAAATTTGGATGCTTTATGCAAATGTACACTATATTGCCAAAGGTATTGGGTCGCCCCCTTCTAATGAACAGGTTTGACTACTTTAGTAATTTCTATGAGTACAAATCTTAATGTTTGGACAGGACTCTTTTCTATTCTAACATGACAATGTCTCTGTGTATAAGACGAGGTTCAAAAAGAAAATGTAGGAAATTGTAGGGCCTCACAAACCAGTGCTCTCTGAACTGGCTTACTGTATATGTTCCCTCACATCATTAGCCACAAGTGTGATCAGTTTTGAGTTGTTGTGTTCAAGTGGTGACACCTGTGCTTTAATTGTGTTTGACTTTTGTCACCCGTGCTCACCATTATGCAGCACGGGTGCATCACAATGAAAATGTGTTGGCAAGTTGTGTCTAAACAGGTGAAAAGTGCTTATGGTTTTGCCAAAAGAGTGATTGATTCAATCAGTGGGTTCAGGCAACTGAGCATTTGGTTCAGACAATAGGGTTTAGTGTTTTAGCAATTGAGAAAAACTGTAATACAGCCATGAGTCTTTTTGGGAAAGATGCAACAAGTTTTTCACACCTGGATTTGGGGATCCTCTGCCATTCCTCCTTGCAGATCCTCTCCAGTTCTGTCAGGTTGGATGGTAAACGTTGGTGGACAGCCATTTTTAGGTCTCTCCAGAGATGCTCAATTGGGTTTAAGTCAGGGCTCTGGCTGGGCCATTCAAGAACAGTCAGAGTTGTTGTGAAGCCACTCCTTCGTTATTTTAGCTGTGTGCTTAGGGTCATTGTCTTGTTGGAAGGTAAACCTTCGGCCCAGTCTGAGGTCCTGAGCACTCTGGAGAAGGTTTTCGTCCAGGATATCCCTGTACTTGGCCACATTCACCTTTCCCTCAATTGCAACCAGTCGTCCTGTCCCTGCAGCTGAAAAACACCCCCACAGCATGATGCTGCCACCACCATGCTTCACTGTTGGGACTGTATTGGACAGGTATGAGCAGTGCCTGGTTTTCTCCACACATACTGCTTAGAATTAAGGCCAAAAAGTTCTATCTTGGTCTCATCAGACCAGAGAATCTTATTTGTCACCATCTTGGAGTCCTTCAGGTGTTTTTTAGCAAACTCCATGCGGGCTTTTCATGTGTCGGGCCACTCTGCCATAAAGCCCCGACTGGTGGAGGGCTGCAGTGATGGTTGACTTTCTACAACTTTCTCCCATCTCCCGAATGCATCTCTGGAGCTCAGCCACAGTGATCTTTGGGTTCTTCTTTACCTCTCTCACCAAGGCTCTTCTCCCCCGATAGCTCAGTTTGGCCGGACGGCCAGCTCTAGGAAGGGTTCTGGTCGTCCCAAACATCTTCCATTTAAGGATTATGGAGGCCACTGTGCTCTTAGGAACCTTAAGTGCAGCAGAATTTTTTTTGTAACCTTGGCCAGATCTGTGCCTTGCCACAATTCTATCTCTGAGCTCTTCAGGCAGTTCCTTTGACCTCATGATTCTCATTTGCTCTGACATGCACTGTGAGCTGTAAGGTCTCATATAGACAGGTGTGTGGCTTTCCTAATCAAGTCCAATCAGTATAATCAAACACAGCTGGACTCAAATGAAGGTGTAGAACCATCTCAAGGATGATCAGAAGAAATGGACAGCACCTGAGTTAAATATATGAGTGTCACAGCAAAGGGTCTGAATACTTAGGACCATGTGATATTTCAGTTTTTCTTTTTTAATAAATCTGCAAAAATGTCAACAATTCTGTGTTTTTCTGTCAATATGGGGTGCTGTGTGTACATTAATGAGGAAAAAAATGAACTTAAATGATTTTAGCAAATGGCTGCAATATAACAAAGAGTGAAAAATGTAAGGGGGTCTGAATACTTTCCGTACCCACTGTATATCTCTCTATTTTCCGTTATTAACCCTCTGGGGTCTGAGGTGATTTTGGGGCCCTTGAGATGTTTTGACATGTCCTGATATTTGTGCTTATTACAGCTACTTATAACATACTAATGACCAACATGTATTTGTTTTTGTATTCAGCACAAACTTTGCTACAATATTATGTGACCAAGATGGATGTACATGTTTGTATTTTTTTAGAAAAAAAATATTATGCGTGGTTAGTAAGTTTTGGGGGAAAAAATGTAGCTGAAATAAGGCCATAAAACCCACACTAAATAGTCCTGAATAAGATTTTAGAGTAATCAGTCTTGTCGGCTAGAATATTTACTTCACAATTAACCCTTTACCGTTCCTGTCAAATTTGCCTAAAACGCCTAAAAAAAGGCATACCCAAAGTAAATTGCATGCTGTTCTTGAACCATTTGGATTATATGCATGGTTTTGGTCTCTTTTGAAAGGTGACACTCTGAGGTTTGTTTCTCAACCATCAGAATCACTGTAAGTCTTACTGATATTGAGTAATAGAACTTTGAACACACTGAAAAAGTAAAAAAAAAAAATCCATCTACATTTTTTTGGTAAACAAAAGCCTGCAGATGACTATAGCTGGGAGCTATGAGCTGGAAAACACAATGGGATCACAGAATGAAGCCTTACCAAGCTACATTTCAAATTTGATAACAATACCTTAGAGAATGAGTGTTTTACACATGTTTATCTAAGTTTATGTCTAGGCGCTTCCCAAAAAAGGACACTCGGAGACTCCAAATGACCATTTGTAACCAACGACACATAAAAAGCTGTAATACTTGAATGCTTTAATGTACAGTCATAATTTTGGGCTCTAATGAAAGGTTACACTTAGATCTATTCAATTCCACATCCAGATTCACTGTCAATAATTGCTGACACATAGTAACTGAAGCATAAACACATTATAGTGACACTTATACACAGAATCCAAAATTTGTATCTATTTCTAAATTCTAATCTAATTACCATTTTTTCCCTATACTTCTATTTTTGTACATAGTACATTATTTAATTTCAGTTTTTTTCTTATATTGGCGTTATATTCCATCCCTACTGTGTTATTCCTATGCATGTCTGCACTATGTCTGTACTTTCTTCTGCACTGGAAGCTCCTGTCATCAGGACAAATTCCTTCTTGTGTGTGTAAACATACTTGTAATAAAGCTCTTCTGATTCTGATTATAGTGTTTTTTTAAATGTTGTCATCATGTCCCTCAGTATATGGCTTTTCGCTGACTGGCTCCCAGACTTCATTCGATTCAATGTCAGATGATTGTCTGTGATTATAAAAAAACAACACAAAACAGAAGTTAGCAGGAACACCTCAAAACACACACACACACACACACACACACACACATATACACACACACACACATATACACACACACACACATATACACACACACACACACACATATACACACACACTTGTTTCACTATCCTTGTGTGGACTCTCCATAGGCATAATGGTTTTTCTACTGTACAAACCGTATATTCTATCGCCCTACACCAACACTTAGCCCTCACAGGAGACATTTTGCATTTTTAGATTTTCAAAAAACTTCATTCTGTGTGATTTATAAGCTTGTTTACCCATGGGGACCTCAATTTAGGTCCCCACCGTGACAAGTCCCCATGAGTCTGTGTATTCAGGTTTAAATCCCCACCAGTATATAAAAACAACATGCACACTGACACACACACACACACACACACACACACACACACACACACACTTGTTCCACTATCCTTGTGTGGACTCTCCATAGGCATAATGGTTTTTCTACTGTACAAACCGTATATTCTATCGCCCTACACCTAAACTTAGCCCTCACATGAGACATTTTGCATTTTTAGATTTTCAAAAACTTCATTCTGTGTGATTTATAATGAGTCTGTGTGTATTCAGGTTTAAATCCCCACCGGTAACAAGCGCACATGCACAAACAAACAAACAGGACATAAGTGACCAGGGACGCATCAAAACACATACACATATACTGTAAATTATGTATAAGACACATAAATATGTATAAAATATATAAATAATTATATTATATAATAAAACACTTACTTGTTGACAGCGTTGCGTCGAGGAGTTCGCTCCACGCTTCATGGCTGAAACAATGGCTCCACTTCAATGGCTCTCTTCATCAAAAATGTCCTCAAACATCGCTATCTTCGTCTAAAATGTCATCTCTGTCACGCCGAGCACATTATTCAACAACTTTAACCATCGTCTTAGTGTAAAAAGTGTGTTTTTGTCATTTTTCGTCTCTTAGCCGTATGCTATCAATGTGTGTGCGTCTCCGTGCGCCAGAGCGCATCTGAGCTTATCGTTCTGCGCAGCAAGATTTGAGAATGATCGCCTGGACCGACCCCCTAAAGCGTCATATCAGTCTGTTTAGAAGCTCATTGGCTATCAGAAACGACAGTCATTTGCAGACTATAATGCAATTGGTTCGATCTACTGTCCATCAAACAAGAGCCGCCTCATTTCTCAAGCCGGACGCTCATTCGGTTTAACGGGATGGTTGACCCCTCTAAGATGCAGCTATTGGTTCAAATGAGGTGTCAATCAAAAGGTCAGATCTCAGCGGCCATTTTGACATCAAATAATTCCTTTTGTTTGTATGAGAATAGACGGAAAACACAGAAGAGTGGATAGCTCCGTTGGCTAATGTGAAATGATACTATGCCATTCCGTGGATGTTTATCAACATATACATGTGTTATGGACTAAATATTGAACTGAATTGGATCTCTGGACCCTTTGCAGTGTAACAACACCGTTTTTGGTGGAATTTTATGGATCAGGAGGCTTCATATGTGAGTTATTTCATGTTTGTTATTGTTTATTTGGTTGTTGGTGGTCTGACAAAGACCCTGACTGTACCTGCTGTGTTGATTGTATCTTAAAATGCCTTACATCGTTCGAATCAGAAGAATCTCAGCTTTCCAGAGATATATGACATGTTCAGATTTTTTTTGTTGTTGTTTTTGTGTCTGACGAACTTTACCCCTGCTGGGGCAGTGTACCGTCGACGGAACACCGGCACGCTAACAGGTTTTAAGTGAGAATCATTCTGCTTACTCATTTACAGAATACAATATATTGATTAAAAATTTTTTAAGACATGTTTTGTGATTGAAAGCCTGTATGCGAGGGAGTGACAATGTCCTTGAATATTAAGTGATTCTCACCTGAGACACAAAGGGCCCTCCCCTAAAGGCTGCTAATGGCCCATCAGTGTGACTGACTTTGAGGCAGGTAAGAGATAATGTGAGGAGATTGAACAAATGTTTTTTTTTAATTATTTGTATTTTATTTACAACACCGTATAATCAAAACATACATAATGAAGTTCAAAGACACATTATTGTGCACACTGATCTAACCACAGAGATGTGAACAGACTTTGAGTCATTCCTGCAACATATTCTGTTCAACAAGTGACACAAGTAAATCATGCCTGATATTTGCGTGTGTTATTTGAGTGTTTCTGCTACTTTCCATGGATTCAAGAAAAAAAAAAAACATAATCAGTGGTCAAGGAGCTTGTTTTACCATATAATATCAGTGTAGTTGGACATCTGATGTTGGTACAGCACTCTCAGAGGAAAACAGTTTGAAGAAAGTCATCAGGATTCATCATCTGTGGTGCAGGTATCTGATTCAATAAAATACAAACAACCCCCCAAAAAAACATGTTAATAGAGCATGTTAATATCAGAAGCATCTTTTTATATATATGTTTTATAGACTCACACATGCTTTGTACTATCATAAACAAAAAAATACATTTTATATCTGAGAAACTAATTATTATTGTTTAGAAAAAACGAACTATGATTTTGTAGTCATATAGCCTAGTATGTATGGATTTGTACTACAAAAGATGTACTTTGTACTATAAAAAAAGGATATTTTATATCTGAGAAACTAATTATTATCGTTTAGCACACTATTAAATCCATTTGTGAACATTAAACATTTTTCTAAACATTGTAGCATTCATCATGTTGTCGTTTGGGAAAAAAAATAAACGCGTTCAAGTTTGAGTCACAATAACACGTTAACTAATGCAAAAAAAGAAACATTACTTACTCATCAGATCGCTCTTCTCTTCTGGATGAACTCTTGCTCTTATTTTGAGGCAAATCCAGCTTTTATTCAGCGTGTCTTCTTCCAGAAACAAACAGTAATGTTAGCGCGAGGAACTATCTGGCTTTGTTTGTTGTTGGGCGTCTACATGAGCACGCAGCTCACGTGGCTATTTACATATGAACGCGAGGGGGCGGGATCGCATTAGAAATAATGAGTTAGACGGGACAGACTGAAAATCGTGTTGGTTTCATATGGATTACTTCATCACAGAATGTTTGTTTTCGATAAGATTTGCTTCATTTCAAAGTAGACACTTCCAGCTTTCTATAGATATAACTCCCATGTCCGTGTGTTGAGTTTTCGCTGAGTTACAGTTCATTTTAGTGACGTATTTCAAAGAGCAGCTCGCGGAGATGGAGAAGACAAAGAGCGCATCCTGTTTGTTTTCTTTCTTTTTTCCAAAACCACAAAGTTTTGTTGTATTCGTGAGTGTACACAAAAAAATAGACGCATCAAAGTTTCAATTGATGTATAACACTTATCTGTACGACCAAAATCGACAGAGTATTTTTAATGTCTTTTGCACTGGTCTTAAAAAAAACAAGTTGGTATCGCCGGCGATACAGCCGTCCCCTTACATCTGTCTATCATAAAAAAACTGATGCTAATTACCAAATTTTTATTTCTAATCCTAACATTATTCTGTTTCTTTATTAAAATAACAGCAGATATCTAGGAAGAAAAAAAACATTTGAAAGTATAAAGTCAGAAATAAATGCATGTTTGTAACAAACAACCCTCAGTCTGTTGACACCAATAAAATGAGCTTTAAATGAGCATTTTCAGGAGATCTGAAGACATCAGCATAATAAATGAGGTGAAAACAGCAACTATTGACATGAAATAAAGAGTGTTTTCAGCAGTTGTTAATATTGATGAGTCTCAGACGATCAACACTCATTCAACAAGACATTCAGGATCATCAGCAGATCATCTCACTTTATTCTGAGTGTTTGCTGTTAGAAACTGATTATAAGAGTCAGGATATAAGATAAAACATGCTCTACTGAAAGATAATACTGTTATTATCACAATATGACATGAAACATCAATAATAACACAACAATAACACAAACACTAATGACACTCATCTTCATCAACCACTACAGGTTACAGCAGTCCATATGAATCTAAATATAGTCTGCTTTTATGATAACTATACATTCATTTCAATAATGAACTTAGATCAAATAAGACAAAGATCATAAACCTTTTAAAATAAAGCGGCACAAGAAATATTTATTGTTTCCATTGTCAAACTTTACTCATATTTATCTATATTAACATAGATTTAAAATGTCTCACGTGGCTCATTATAGGCTCAGAGTAAAGTATTTAGCAGTTTCTGTTCCAGTATATTTTAACAATGTAAAGTAACAAATTTGATCTGTCAAAGATGTCAGAAGAGTAGAAATAAAATCTCAGCAGAAACACTTGAGATAGATTCTTCAGTGAAGCTCCTCCCACAAGAATCACATCATCAGTGAAGCTCCGCCCACAAGAATCGCATCATCAGTGAAGCTCCGCCCACAGTAATTCAGCAATAAATGCTGGCATATTCCCATCAGTTCACAAGTGAAGACGAGCATCAGAGCATCAGGAAGAGCTGAAATCTGCAAAGACTGAGTTTATTAAAGAGGACAGAGAGAAGATGAGAGATCCAGAACCCTGCAGAATCAAACACACTGAAGATACTGAACAACAAATAGGTTGCTGTTAATTTTTCTTTCTTTATTAATAGTGCTGACGGTTATAAAGCTTCAAGTAGTTGTAGATTGATTGTGTTGTAATTGGATACGTCTTTAGAGCTCTGCAGTAATATAGCTAAATAATCAAATAATAAGAGATACTTTCTGTAAACTGGGTACTTTTTTGCAACAAAATGATTTATGTTAGATAACTGTGTAGTTGATCAAATATGTTTAATAGTTCTCCCTATAGAAACATGGGATTTGTGCCTCTAATATTTAAAAAAATCATAATTTGAAGATCAATGTACCTTATTCACTGATGAATGAAAAAGTTTCAGAGATGTATATATATAAAATGTACTAGATTTATTTATATAGATTTATTATTTATAAACTGCATCAAAATGATCAAAATGTTGTATAGCAATTGTCTATGTTCTGCTGATTCATGTTTATGTCTTTTCACATTTCTTTTTTATGAGTTATTGAAAATAAACCATTTTTACTTTTATTTCAGAGTTGATTGAAGAAAATGAGGAGAATGAAGAACTGAGTGAAGTTGAGGGAATAAATCACTTCAGAACTGGAGAAAACCCTTTGAGTTGCTCTCAAACTCAGAAGGATTTAAAGAAAACAAGAGCCAAGAAATCTTTCACCTGCACTCAGTGTGGAAAGAGATCGACATGCAAATATAATCTTGAGCTTCACATGAGAGTTCACACTGGAGAGAAATCATACAAGTGTTCACACTGTGACAAGAGATTCAGTCGGTCAGGAGACCTGAAAAGACATGAGATGATCCACACTGGAGAAAAACCACACACATGTGATCAGTGCGGGAAGAGTTTCACACGAAAAGGAGAACTTACAGACCATATGAGAGTTCATACTGGAGAGAAACCGTTCACTTGTGATCAGTGCGGAAAGAGTTTCTCACAATCATCAACCCTTAAGATACACATGAACATCCACACTAGAGAGAAACTGTACACATGTGATCAATGCGGCAAAACATTTTTGAGAGCTTCAGACCTGAAGAAACACCTGAGAGTTCATACAAAGGAGAAACTATATTCATGTAATTTGTGTGGAAAGAGTTTTTCACGTCTACATCATTTAAAAGTACATCAGAAAATACACACTGGTGTGAGAGAGTACATGTGCTTTGAGTGTGAGAAGACTTTTACTACAGCAAGCAGTTTAAAACGACATGAGATGATTCACACTGGAGAGAAACCTTACAAGTGTTCACACTGTGACAAGAGATTCAGTCGGTCAGCAGACCTGAAAACACATGAGAGGATTCACACTGGAGAGAAACCACACACATGTGATCAGTGCAGGAAGAGTTTCACACAAAAAGGAGAACTTACATCACATATGAGAGTTCATACTGGAGAGAAACCATTCACTTGTGATCAGTGCGGGAAGAGTTTCTCACAATCATCAAACCTTAAGAAACACATGAACATCCACAGTAGAGAGAAACTGTTCACATGTGATCAATGCGGAAAGAGTTTTAGACAAAAAGGACAATTTATGGCACATATGAGAGTTCACACTGGAGAGAAACCTTATCACTGCACTGCATGTTTGAAGCATTTCAATAATTCATCTGCTCTACACAGACATGTAAAAAACAATCACAGTAAGTAGATCATCTACAGATCTTTACTGCGTCATCACCACAATAATGCATCAAGCAATATAATATCATCTGGATAAATCTGTCATAACAAGTGACATGACAAAGAAACATTATCTAAAGTTTTTACAGTGAATAAAGTTAATCTTCAAAACCAGCAGATTCAACTGAGATTCAGATCAACTCAAAGATGGAGTTCCTCCCCAAAGAACAATGTCAGAAAGTTTAATTCTTGTATATCATGTTGCTTCATGATATAAACAACATTATTGTGCTTTCTTATGAGTTTCATAATATATTCAGTTGTCTTATAATGCATATGTGTCACTTGTAGTTTGTTACTCTTTCATGAAGGAAAGCAGAAGCTTTTACAAACTGTTCTTGTTCAGGAAGATGAAGAAGAGACTGTAACACTTTTAAGAGAGACTGAGATTTATGTTTTATTTTGTTCTTCATTGTGTAAGGCCTCTGCAGAACAGACCCACCAAAAAGCTGCAGAATAAACACATTCCCAAAACAGGATCTAAAGATTCCCCCACACAGCCATCACGAGGTGGTAAAACTGACAACACCCTCATTGTCTGGATTAGTTCCTCTCAACATGATAATAGCTAATCCAATCAAGGGAAAAGAGCACTCCTTTGTCTCGACGAACTGAAGAGTCATTTAAGCAACATACAGTTAAGTGCTGCCTCGTGGACACTATGCATAAATCCATAGTAGAAGCCCGGAAACAGGAAAAGGAAAATTTACGTGACACTCTCCAGGCCTGCAAACACACAAGATCCATACAGCCTGACCCCTCGTGACCTGCAACCTTCAACATCAAAAGAGCCATTTTGGCCCCTTTCCCACCGGATACAATTCTTGCACTATAGGGCTGTGCGATTAATTTTATTTTCCATTTTGAGTTTGACTTCCAAGGATTATGAAAACAAGATTATTACTGATATATATACAAGAGGTAAAGCGATATATTGGAGAAAATCTGGTGTGTCAATTTTGGATCCATGCGTTAGTTCTTAAAGTGACAGCAGCCTGTGGAGCAGTCGTGGCCTAATGGTTAGAGAGTCGGACTTGTAACCCAAAGCTGAGACCCTTGAGCAAGGCACCGAACCCCAAAACTGCATACACCCAAGTGTGAAAAGTGCCAAGCTTTCTTTTTCTTTTTTTAATTTTTGAGTAGACATTCATAAACAGGACCAATTCAACAGATTGAAAGTGATAATGTCTGTTAGTTTTACTGGAATCCATCTTTTTGTTGTCTTCCTCGGGAGAAGAAAAATGACAATTATAATCATGACAACACTGGGTGAAACTGTTGAAGTGTCTCGAGTCAGATATGGTTGTGTAATTCTTACCTGTAAGAAGAAGTGATGCTGTTAAAACTAAAATGCTCCTGCAGTAATCTGAAAGTGAAAATCACAGTAAAGCACATGTTGATGCAGTACTTCAGCAATCATCATTTTACTTGAACACAAGTCTACAGTTGGCCACAAACGGATAACATTTTTACACCTCACCAGAAGTGGTGTTTCGTTCTTCCTGTAACTATCTTCTGTGTATTGTTCTCCAGATTCTGAGAAATCCAGAGCATTTTGCTTCATTATTTTCATTCTCATGTTGTCACCATGTCTTATTATAAATGCTGTCGACCTAATCAACATTTTACATCAAATCAATGGCTTAGTGTGTGTGTGTGTGTGTGTGTGTATATATACATACCTGTATATACAAATATCTAAACTAAACAAATGCAATGCAGCACAGTGGTAAAGGGAAACGTTACCATATTACAGGTGAGACTAAATGTTTCATAATTAATGAACTTGAGTTTTCCAGTTTAATATTGTGAAGCTGCTTTCTAACAATCTGTTCTGTGTAAACACTATATCGAGGGGTGAGAACCAGAAGCGTGTAAGAGACATTTCACCAACTTTACAGGAGGCCAATCCATTGTGATAAAATACAATATCACATAAAAAAGCCCTTACATCAGCTTTGTTAATTAAATGTGATACATTCTTATTACAATTCCTTCCCTAGTAAAAAATAAATATACAAAAATGTTTTTGAAATGCATTTATTTCATGCTATACTAAAAATACATTTACATATTGTTTACATTTCACTAAACTGGTCTACTTAAAGTTTGCTAAATTTGAACAACTAATTTTGTACTTAATGCACTTTAATTGCAAGAAAGTAGCGCTGAAATCCAACTAAAGATTAACTGTATGGAATGCCAAAACTGCCGAAATTATAAATAAATAAATGGACAAAGAAATGTAAAAAAAGAGCTAATATAAATAAATATACAAAGAAAAATTAAAATAAATAAATAAATATAATTTAATTTCCTTATTTATGTATTTTTCCACGTGTATTTATTTTATTTACACATTATTTTTTTATTTCTAGTTTAATTTATTTTCACTTGTATGTATTTATTTACGTATTTGTTTATTTAATTCCACATTTGTTTGTTTATTTGTTTCTTAGTCCGTAGGATAAATAGCAATGGAGCCAGAGTAGGCGAGGGGTAAGCTTTGAGGCCACAGTAACACCTTGTGTTGCCCAAACAAAATACAAGAAGAGTAGCCTGCATGACGTGCCTGTTGATAGTGTGGGATGAAGGAGTTAGATGGGCAATATGGCCAAAATCTTATATCACGGGTTAAGTCATTTAATATCACCCTAACTGCCTAACAATTAGCCTACAGATGCATAAAATCATTTGAGATTGTATTAGTTTCATATTAAATGTATTGTTTAATTGATTCCATCATGTCACGTTTCTGCCTTTAAAATGTAAAACATTAATCTCTTAACAGTTTGTTCAAAAGTTTTAGAGAAAGCATAAATACAATCCAACTAGCATTGACTATACATTTATAAACGATGCCAAAAACAAACAAACAAAAATGTTATTTAATTCATTAATATTTATGAAAAACTTCTGACAAAAATGTTATCGGGGAAATTTAAAGTACATGTTGTCATTTGATCAACCAAAGTTAATTGTGTGTGTTTGGTTCAAAAAGAACTGGTTCATGTCTCGTTTGAGTCAGTTCTTTTCAATGTATTCGGTCAAAGTTTTAATGGGAATCAAATTCCCTGCTGGAGAGTCCCAGAATGCATCTGTTTTCCACGTCCAAGACATCATACTCCACACACCAGACACCAATCTTAAAGAAATCAGGTCCCTTCCTCTGGTTTGATGCTGTAGTTTCTCCCAGAATCTAGCACTGACTCTGTTTAACCTCCACATCCCAGCAGTGTGTTCCTGAGTTAAAACCCTCTGAACCCAGAACACAGTAATAATAATGTCATCATTTTGGCACCAACTCATTAACATCAGATTAATGTTTAACTCATTTTACTAAAAACTTCATAATTATTAGTGTGCAGTCACACTACATGTTTCATTCCATTGATTTTCATTAAAACACAAACGATTCCGTTAAAACACAATGACAAAAACAATTGCGGGAGACTGGAACGTTTGATCTGCAAATTTGTACCAAGTTCAGATGTATGACCTAGAAGTTACTTCACATATAAGCTGTGCGATTGTTATCATACCATAATATCGTAATTGTTGTTTTAATGATGTGCAAACTGACATTATCGAATATGTCACTCACTTTGCCAAAAACAAATAAAAGCACATCTTGAGTCCATTCATAAAGACAGTCACTTGCTCAGTTTCTAAATGAATTAATCATTGAATGAATCATTTGAGTCAATGATCCATCAATTCATTCATTTATAAAGACAGTCAATCACTCAATGGGTTGAATGAACGATTCAATGCATCACTCATTAAGACAGAGACTTTATGCCACCTACTGGTGGTTTAGTGTCATATTTATTTATCCTAAACAAGCCAAGACCAGCACAAAAACACAATCAGTACAATATCCTGGAAGTATCATTGTAGAAAAACTCACTTAAAATATTGATATAACATTTTTTTTTCAAAATCACACTGTGCCCTCTTAGCAGAATTAAAATAATGCCAAAATCTGATCTGCTAAAATCTAAAATATATCAGTTTTTAATATATCTGTTACTGGATCCAGATGTCAAATTTTAGTGTCTGCATCAAATTTAATTTACAAAAGTGATTTTACATAGAAAATCAATTAAATGCAAGTGTCTATATGTTTCAAATAACTTTTGTGAAAACAAAATGTCAAAATATAGGTGAAATAATGTCTCATCATCATTCAGCATTACAGATATGTTTATATAAAACAACATAGATATTCTGACCTGTACTTATTAAAATATGTAAAAGATAAAGTGATCATATTATATTTTATTATATTTTAAATGATTAAAAAGTTCTTGCTAACAATTGGGTAAAACCTAGTGTTGTGAAGGATAGTGACAAATATAAAGATTTAAAATGACAATTAATTAATATTTTGTGGCTACATTATATATGATCCTTAAATATGGTATTTGAATATGTCCTCAAATGATTTTTGTTCTAAATATGCCTGATTTGAATTTATTTATTGCTATAAAAAAGATTTTTTGTCTTTGACTCATATACTAATTGACACATTTAAGCATCTACATCTGTCTATCATTAAAAAACTGATGCTAATTACCAATTTTTTATTTCTAATTCTAACATTATTCTGTTTCTTTATTAAAATAACAGCAGATATATAGGAAGAAAAAAAAACATTTGAAAGTATAAAGTCAGAAAAATGCACATGTTTGTAACCAACAACCCTCAGTCTGTTGACAATGAAATGAGCTTTAAATGATCATTTTCAGGAGATCTGAAGACATCAGCATAATAAATGAGGTGAAAACAGCAACTATTGACATGAAATAAAGAGTGTTTTCAGCAGCTGTTAATATTGATGAGTCTCAGACGATCAACACTCATTCAACAAGACATTCAGGATCATCAGCAGATCATCTCACTTTATTCTGAGTGTTTGCTGTTAGAAACTGATTATAAGAGTCAGGATATAAGATAAAAGCCTATAAAACATGCTCTACTGAAAGATAATACTGTTATTATCACAATATGACATGAAACATCAATAATAACACAACAATAACACAAACACTAATGACACTCATCTTCATCAACCACTACAGGTTACAGCAGTCCATATGAATCTAAATATAGTCTGCTTTTATGATAACTATACATTCATTTCAATAACCAACTTAGATCAAAGAAGACAAAGATCATAAACCTTTAAAAATAAAGCGGCACAAGGAATATTTATTATTTCCATTGTCAAACTTTACTCATATTTATCTATATTAACATAGATTTAAAATGCCTCACGTGGCTCATTATAGGCTCAGCGTAAAGTATTTAGCAGTTTCTGTTCCAGTATATTTTAACAATGTAAAGTAACAAATCTGATCTGTCAAAGATGTCAGAAGAGTAGAAATAAAATCACAGCAGAAACACTTGAGATAGAGTCTTCAATGAAGCTCCTCCCACAAGAATCACATCATCAGTGAAGCTCCTCCCACAAGAATCACATCATCAGTGAAGCTCCGCCCACAGTAATTCAGCAATAAATGCTGGAATATTCCCATCAGTTCACAAGTGAAGACGAGCATCAGAGCATCAGGAAGAGCTGAAATCTGCAAAGACTGAGTTTATTAAAGAGGACAGAGAGAAGATGAGAGATCCAGAACCCTGCAGAATCAAACACACTGAAGATACTGAACAACAAACAGGTTGGTGTTTATTTTTCTCTCTTTATTAATAATGCTGATGGTTATAAAGCTTCAAGCAGATTTAGATTTGCTGTAATAGGAAAGAATCTTTAGAGCTCTGCAATAATACAGCTGAAGCATCAAATAATAAGCAGAGCTGTTGCACATGAGAAACTTCAAACAGCGCTGATGTAGAAAACCAGAAGTAATGATAACTACAGGATAACATGCTGCTGTGCAGAAATAGACAAATGTTATTACCTCATTCATTTCAGGGTTTGTACAACCTTTTGAGAGAGAAATTCAAGCGCTTTTCAGTGACAACACAACTATTTACAGCACTTTAAACTCTAAAAATTATTCAATTTAAATTTTATTTTTAATAACATTTTTGTGGTAAACAAACAATTATTTAAAATAAAATTACATCAAATAACCACTATAACCAGTAGATGGCAGCAACTTATTGGCTTATTAGTTATTCATTTTTACTTTCTGCTTTATATTTTGAAATTATAATTCACTATTATAAAATATAAAATCATCAAGAAATAAAATGTCAAATATTTTGCACTTTGTTTATGATTTAAGAAAAGTCACAAAATGCCTTGAAACAAACTTTTCTTTAATTTGAACTGAATCACAGATCAAGAGCGTTTCTTAATTTGTAACTGACCTTTGTTCTTTGTTCTGTAATCTCTCTCTACTTGACCATCTCTGCCACATATGTATAAAACTAAATTGAATCTTTTGTATTTTTTTTTCTAATTTAACATTTTAATTTCATTGAGAATTGTATTAAGCATGGACTTTACTTTCATTAAAAACATCTAATTTTGTAAATGTAAGCCATTAATTTAAATGATAGACAAATGCAAACTGGGTGCTTAATGCAAATGGACACATTTACAAAATCAGGTGATAATGTTCGTCCATCTATACAAATGTCTCTTTATGTATAGAGACAAAAGAATGAGGTTAATCACCATCAGTTTTAGTGATCGTGTAGATTTACAAAGACACTGATGGAAGATACACCACAAAAAATCTTCAGCTTTAGCTTTTATTTCTAATCAAACACAAAACCTCTTTAAGCAAATGTGTTAAATCTTATCTTATCTTTTCTGATGAGTTAAAAACGTCTGTCCTGATGTGGACACGCCCAGTAATTGAGAAACGCCCTCTTTTTGTTCTGCTTCCGGAAGATGAAAACACTTCAGTTCATTCCAAGAAGACAACAAGACTCCAGCGTTATCTTCACTTACTGCCTTCATCTGATCGATTTATTATTATTATTATTATTATTGGCAGTATCAGAATATGAGCACACTTAAAATGACATGATGTACACACTCTTGTACAGTAGGTGGCGGTATGCACCTAAAAGTTGTTTGCAGTCCGCCATTAACCAAGAGAAGAAGAGAACTGAGAGAAAGTAGTATTGTAGCAGTAATGAAGTACTCGCTTCTCAGCAAAGCTCTGTTGTTGTAGATCATTAAATCGTGATGTTGTCTCAGAAGTCTGTCTGAAGTCTCTTTCGGAGGAACAAACGCTGTCTGTAAAGTCATTGTCTGATAAAGGAGCGAGTCATAAAGCTTTCGGACGCAGCTGCAGCGTCGAGTCTGAGGAGAGGTCAGTAATTCACATAGAAACACAAACATGAGACACATTTTCCATGTTTGGACTGATAATGTGCTGTTACTGAATGTCTCGTGATCACTGAGTGTAATGCATTGCTGCTAACGCTTCTCTTCTCTTTATTGATTTATCTTTGGCAGATCAGATTTGTTATAGTCGCTTTTAAAGTTAGTTTTAGCTTCTGTATTATTATTAGTTATTGTAAAGTCTTATTTAATGTTTTCTGTTCTCATGTCAGATATGTATAGCTATGTGTAGATAAGCGCTAATGTTGTTAAAGGGACCGTCTACAAATTCCAGTCATAGTGCAAAAACAAAACATCAACTACGTCCAGTTATTAATTCAAATGAGTGATTTTTACAAAGTTGTAGTAAATGCTGAGTCCAGACTGACTTACTGAATGTGAGCTACAACATTTGTAATGTGGGCTCTTTTGCTGAATCACAGTAATTATGTTATAATTGAGTACTGTACATGTATAAAGAGGTAATTGAGTATGGCTCTTGTGTACTGAGTATAGGGTTGTAACTGTAGGAGATTTTCACAGTATGATAATCGTCTCAGAAAATATCACGGTTTCACGGTATGTGTTAAACAATAATTATTATCAGTAACAATGACTCTTAAAAGAATACGAACAAGTTATTTGAGTGAACAAATCCTTTATTGCAACAAACTTGAAACCATTTTAATTAAGGAATTGAAGTTTCCTTCTGAAAAATTAATAAATAAATGTAAAAAACAATTAAGAATAAAGCTATAACACTATATCTATATCACACTTTAACATTTTAATTAATGTTTTAAAATGTTATCAAATGATAATTTAACAACTTTTATTTTTGGGAAAGAGCTGCACAACTGAGTTATACTAAGTTAAAACATGGACAAACATGATATTCCTTAAAAATAATGATAATTATGATGTTTAAATAAATTCATTATTATAAATAACATTATTAAAGGAGCGAGTCATTGCAGCAGCAGCGTCGAGTCTGAGGAGAGGTGAGCAAACTTTTATACCAAGAACCACCTCAGAAAATATTTGTCTCTCCAAGTACCACCATATTGACCAACATTAAATTATTACTAATTATTCAGTTACAGCTCTGCACAGTTCAAAAACAAGCAGTTTTATTCCTAATAATAATATTTATTGTTGTCAGCCACTTTAACATTGTAAATACACAGTTTAAACATTAACACTGCACTGTGCTCACATACAGGTAAAGAAAAAACTGTACTGTATATTTTGTAAAGTATTGTAAATACTCTTTTCCGCACTTGGAAGCTGTAGGGGGTGAGTGCCATTTTCTTTTGTAAATATTGTTTAGGGTAGGGTAACGTATTGTATTTTTTAGTTTTTCTTTTGTTAGGGTATTTAGTATTTTCTGTTAGGAGCTAGCTTGGTGTTTGTTTGTTGTTTAGGCCTTTGCTCACCCCTGAAGCTGTGCTTTCACTAGTGCTTCTGTAAATAAATGTATAAAGGATCTTTGATTGTTGATTTCAGTTTATGTTGTGACCTTACCCTAGACGGGGTCGTAACACTACAATCAGGTAGGCAAGATTATTTATTTTCTCATGTAACACAAGCAATCAAACCAACATTAGGCAAGTTGGTGCTTTGAAGAAAGACAGACACACAGCAACATGATAGAAACAAAGATGAGACGCCTTTCTGTAAACAATACAAAACTTGTTCTAGCATCTTGTGATCACTCTGCCAAACTTTTGAACAAATATGCATAGACTAAATCACATCATACACACTTATAATTCTTCATAAATAAAGAAAATAACATATTCAAATATGAGCCTTAATACGATTGTTGTTATTATTGAATTGCATTAGTCCCAGTTATGATTTATGCACAGCTGTTCACGGAAAAGTGAGAAAGACACGACAGATACAGTATCATGATTATGCTTAAATAAGAAAAAAAGACATATAACCAAATTAGACTACATTTATTTTCATATTAAATATCTCAACACACCATTAGATATGACATTAAGCATGTTTTCAAAGTTATCTGAATGTGGAGTCACACATGTTTCTGTAAAATCTATCCTTAGCACAAAGGATTATGAGTCGGTGAAAGTCGTTATCAATTTTTGGCACATGACTGGACTTTACTCAAGGATTTAAAAGTTAAGCGGAGTATCCAGATGACCCGAGGAGGGCAGTAATACGCCGGGATGCGTCTAGTCTGCTGCAAATTATATAGAAGAAGAGAGTGAGTCCTGAAGGGATATAGTAAATTAGATATATAGAAATCTGTATAGATTTAAGAATATGAACATCATGATAATATTTATGTGGATACCAGCTCATAGGGGGATAAAAGGTAATGAAAAGGTTGATAGTTTAGCAAAACAGGCTTTGAAAATGAGAAGGTCATAAATATCTCACTTAGTAAATATGAAGCAAAAGCAGTAATTAAAGCATATACCACGAAGGAGTGGCAACATAAATGGGATACAGTAAATACAGGACGTCATCTTTATGAAATACAACGAGAAGTCGGAGTAGTGAGGATAACTAAAAGAAGCATCAAAGAGGAAAATATTCTAACAAGATTAAGGGTTGGACATACTATGCTGAATAAAACCTTAAAAATAATAAATAAACATCCAGCAGGATTATGTGAGCACTGTGGAGTAGAGGAACCAGCAGAACATGTTATTTGTGTTTGACAAAAGTATACTAATGAACGAGAAGTAATGAAAAATGATTAATTAAACCTTAAAAATATAGTTACTTATGGATTAGAGAGTTTATTTCTTTATCTCAAGAGAACAGAGCTGATTAAGAGAATTTAGAGGTTTTTTATTTTTTTTAATGAAAATGGTAAACTCTGGTCCACACTCCAATACAGTAGGTGGCGATAATGCACCTTAATGTTGGTGCTACCCGCCATAAAATTGAAGAAGAAGAGAATGAGTCCTCTTTTTTTCTCTTCTCTATAATTTGCTTTTGGGTGTCCTGCATGGATTATTTTGTGTAATTAATTTTGAGGGCAGCAGGAATGTAGTGTTGTCTTCCTCAGAACTCGTAAGTTATCAACAGCTTTCAAGCATTAAAATCACACCTGCAATGAATTCAGTTTGCAAATGTTGTCGAGCATAATGTCAGCTTCTCGAATGAATAGCTCTGGAGTAATTTTATAACATGTGTTCAGTGAAGAAAGATACTTCTACTCCAGAAATACCTTTCAACCGGCAAAAACGACTATATTGTGTCTAATGTTCCTCCGTTCATAAAAGATGAGTTGAATGTTGTTCAGGACAAATAGTTTCACAAATGATGAAAGTAAATCCGCTTTACTTAAACATGCATCTCTCAGTTAAATAGTTAGCCCTGTTTTTGCTGCTGTGAGTTTATTTATACTGTTATTCCTCTTTTGAGATTTATTTTTGGCAGATCAAATGTGTTATAGTCACTTTTATAACGTGATAAGGTTAGTTTTAGTCTCGATATCTGCTGGATAATCACAATTGTTGTTTAAGGGACCGTCAGCAAATTCCAGCCACAGTGCAAAAAACTATGTTCAATCGTTCATTCACATGGATGGTTTTCACGATGTTTTAGTAAAAGCTAGTGGCCAAAGTGACTTACTGAATGTGAGATACATCATTTTGGAATGTGAAAGATAAAAAATGTAATATACCAAAAGTTTTTTTTTTTATTGAGCTATGTAATTGTATAAATAGAGGTAAAGTAATTGAGAGCGGTTCCTAAAGCATGATGGTGCCGTTATTCGTTTAAGTCGTGATGTAAGGCAGTGGTTCAGTATAGTATCATAATGATTTACAAAGATACAACACTTAATGCCTCTTTGATTGACTGTTGATTTTGGTAAATCTGCTTCTTCCACACAGAAATTCATGTTCAGTGAAGCTCCTCTCAACAATCACACATTCAGTAATTCACTAATGCTGGAATATTCCCATCAGTTCACAAGTGAAGACGAGCATCAGGAAGAGATGAAATCTGCAAAGACTGAGTTTATTAAAGAGGACAGAGAGAAGATGAGAGATCCAGAACCCTGCAGAATCAAACACACTGAAGATACTGAACAACAAACAGGTTGCTGTTTATTCTTTATTAATAGTGCTGATGGTTATAAAGCTTCAAGTAGTTGTAGATTGTTTGTGTTGTAATTGGAAAGATCTTTAGAGCTCTGCAGTAATATAGATAAATAATCAAATAATAAGAGACACTTTCTGTAAACTGGGTACTTTTTCAACAAAATTATTTTAAATGATTTATGTTAGATAATTGTGTAGTTGATCAAACATATTTAATAGTTCTCCCTATAGAAACATGAGATTTGTGCCTATAATGTTTTAAAAATCATAATTTGAAGATCAATGTACCTTATTCATTGATGAATAAAAAGGTTTCAGAGATATATATATATAAAATGTACTAGATTTATTTATCCTTATATATATTTATTATTTATAAAACAGCATCACAATGATCAACATGTTGTATAGCAATTATCTACTTTCTGCTGTTACATCAGGATTCACGTTTGTCTTTTTACATTTCTTTTTTTATGAGTTAATGAAAATAAACCATTTTTACTTTTATTTCAGAGTTGATTGAAGAAAATGAGGAGAATGAAGAATTGAGTGAAGTTGAGGGAATAAATCACTTCAGAACTGGAGAAAAACCTTTGAGTTGCTCTCAAACTCAGAAAGATTTAAAGAAAATAAGAGCCAAGAAATCTTTCACCTGCACTCAGTGTGGAAAGAGATGGACATGCAAACATTATCTTGAGCTTCACATGAGAATTCATACTGGAGAGAAACCTTACAAGTGTTCACACTGTGACAAGAGATTCAGTCAGTCAGGACCCCTGAAAACACATGAGAGGATCCACACTGGAGAGAAACCTTACAAGTGTTCACACTGTGACAAGAGATTCAGTCGGTCAGAACACCTGAAAACACATGAGAGAATTCACACTGGAGAGAAACCGTATCACTGCACTGCATGTGGGAAGTGTTTCAATCATTCATCTACTCTACACAGACATACAAAAATCAATCACAGTAAGTAGATCATCTTCAGGTCTTTCAGGTCTGATGCTGCGTCATCACCAAATGTGACACAATAATGCATCAAGCAATAGAATATCATCTGGATTTAAATCTGTCCTAACCAGACATTACAAGCGACATGATGAAGAAACATTATCTAAAGTTTTCACAGTGAATAAAGTTCATCTTCAAAACCAGCAGATTCAACTGAGATTCAGATCAACTCAAAGATGGAGTTCCTCCCCAAAGAACAATGTTAAAAAGTGATATTATTGTATATCATTTTGCTTCATAATTTAAATGATATCATTGTGGTTTTTTTATGAGTTTCATATTATGTTCAATTGTCTTCTAATGCATATGTGTAACTTGCTTACTCTGTCACGAAGAAAAGTAGAAGCTTTTACAAACTGTTCTTGTTCAGGAAGATGAAGAAGAGACTGTAACACTTTTAAGAGAGACTAATGTGTTTAATTTAGTTCTTCACTGTTGTTTTCAAAACTACTAGTTATTTTTCCACTTTTGATGTATTTAGAAAATGCAGATGCAATATATACTGTCATGTAGCTTTGCAACTGATGCTTCTGTGCTTCTCTTGTAAGCAGGGATGGGTACCAGTACCTGGTATTAAACTATGGAAGCTGATTGATCTCATTAATAATTCACACAAAAGACACGATGCACATGTGTGTATCCCAATTCACATGCATGAAACCCAGTTCACGTGCACGAAAAAATTATATATATTTACAAAAACCAATTCACGTGCACAAAATTAGAATATATATTCATAAAATACGTTTCACAAATGCAAAACACAATTCACAGATGTACAACTGTGTACAAAATTTTGAATGTTTAAAGTTCACAAGTGTATCATGAACTGTGAATGTGCAAATCGTCTTTCGTGTGTGAATCGCCCTGGATTTGTGTGTGTATTTTTGAGACATACATGGCAGCGCGCTTCTCCAACATGGGTCACTCGTACTCTTTAGCAGGGGCGGACTGGCCATCGGGAGAACCGGGAGAATTCCCGGTGGCCTGGCAGCCAATTTGGCCCGCTGCCCTACATATTTTTGTTGTTGTTGTTGTTGTTGGCTGCCGAATGTACTAAAGTGATTATTTCCGAATTCGCCATTCAATAATAATAATAAAAAAAACAAATTAAAATGATAAATCATGAACTAGTCTTGACTGGCATCGTGCTTCACCTCACGCACGCTCCGCGCGTCCGCCAGAAGGATGTGAGACTCGAGAATGGAGTGGAAGCGACCAGGTGGAGCAGAGAGGCAAAACTGTCCTGCTCAGGACTTCAAGTGCTGACCCTTTTTATTTACATCTGTAAATAGACTATTGTAGTTTTGTTGTATTGTAATTTTGTATTTGTTTGCTTAGTTAAATATTAGACTGCTAGCAAATGTGATTGACTAGCAATAACAGTCAATTAATTACTGCAAAATTACCAAAAGGACAATTACTATTGAAAGAGTAGGAATTTAGCAGACAAATATTCACATCATTTATAACAGGTTTAGAGGGAGCTAAGGCAAACAACAACACAACGAAAATTAACATGATTACTATAGTTAAACCATGGTAACCACAAATTAACAATGGTTTTACACTATATAGTTCACCATGGTATTTGTAGTAAAACTCTGGTTATACAATTGGTAATCAGTCTGCCAAAAAAAAAAAAAAGGTTACTTTTACCATTGGCCTAATAATACCATGGTTAATTTTCCTTATATGACAAAACATGACCCACGATAATGCAAAAAAATGTTCAGCGTTAAGATTTTTTTCTATAAAGATATATTCAGGATGTAGCTATTATTGTACCAATTTTGACATTTAGGTAAGATAAAACAATAACATATGGTCCTAATGTAATACTTTTACTATGTGCAAACAAATTATAATGAGGTGGTTGTTTTGCAACAAGGTGGAGATGTTGATGAAAAAAAATTGTGAAAAAGTAAACACGCATAAGGGACAGAGAAATGTCAGGGAAAATGAAGAGACTAAAAAGGAAAATGGAAGTTCAATTGATAACCTTAAATTATTTTGCACGGCCTCAGCCTAGGGATTTAAATTTGTTTAACTGATGATGATGATGGTCATATAAAAAATATTGTTGTCCATGGTTTCAAAATTTGTTGTGGGTTTATGGGATGGCCTGATGAGTGTGAGATTTCCCGGCCTGAAATTTGGTTCCAGTCCGCCCCTGCTCTTTAGCCAATCAGATGCGAGCTCACCATTCAACCAATCATAACCCGCCAAGAGCACAGCACTCAAGGAGCTCAGCTTTGCACCCCTTTTGGGCAATCTGACTTATTTACAACGGAAGTGAAGCTTTACGTCCTCAATCCAGCATGGCGAACGACACTGCATGATTTTCGGCTGTCCCAGATGAAAGACTGGCATCGTGAAGCAATCGTGGCAACTTCTGATTGGCTACGATTGTTTCACGATGCCAATCTTTTATCTGGGACAGCCGAAAATCGTGCAGTGTGTTTAGGGCTTAAGTTCTAACTTTATTTCATAATGTTTCATAAATTAATATTGCCAAAATTAATACAGCTAACCACTTTCTGAAAAAACTTAGCCAAGATGGCGGCGCGCACAACAGACGCAGTGGCTTCTCTCTCTCCCGACAGAACGGTGTTTTCGTGTTTTTTGTCTTGTAAGTCGCAATGTTTTTGTACATATTCGTCTCGTCTACCTGTCTTTAAGCGTGCATACAGTCGTGAGTTTCTGCTCGATGTCGGCAGAACCACATTTTTAGAGTTAAACTCCGCGCACGCCGAAGAACTGCGGGACCTCGGTTTGCTCCGGAGGCCTACACCATCACCGACCCCCACTACTGCATCTCGCCCAGAGCGGAGGCGCTACAAGCGGCGTGAGAGGAAGCAGAAGAGGGGTAAGCGCGGAGGTATCCGAGCTAGGCTAGCGGCTAACCCACACAAGCCAGCTATCCCCTCCATCGTACTGGCGAACGTACACTCTTTGGACAATAAACTGGACCACATCCGACTACTTCGCTCAACTCAGAGGACTGTAAGAGACTGTTGTGTTTTTGTGTTTACGGAAACATGGCTCAACAACAGCGTTCCGGACTGCGCCATTCAGCTCGAGCAGCTAACATGCTATCGAGCAGACAGAGCTCTCGTCGAGGGAGGTAAGAGACGTGGCGGCGGGCTTTGTGTTTACATCAATAATGTATGGTGCCGCGACGCTGTTGTGGTCTGCAAACACTGCTCACCCCTGTTGGAATTTATGATAAATAAGTGCCGGCCGTTCTATCTACCGAGGGAATATACAGCCATACTGCTCGTTGCTGTATACATCCCTCCCAGCTCTAACAACAATAACAGGAGTGAGGCACTGAATGATCTGTACCAGCACATCAGTGGGCAGCAGACAGCCCACCCAGATGCTTTTCTCATCTTGGCTGGAGACTTTAATCACGCAGACTTAAAGAGTGTGTTCCCAAAAATTCAACAGCATGTTGACTTTCCAACAAGGGGAAAAAATACGCTGGACTTTGTTTACACCACCCAGAGAGGAGCATACAAGGCTCTCCCCCTCCCCCACCTCGGAGCCTCAGACCACATCACTGTCATGCTAATGCCTGCACACAGACCGCTCGTTAAAGTCATCAAACCAATACACAAGCAGATACAAGTGTGGCCGGAAGGGTCATCAGAGGCACTTCAAGACTGTTTCGACACCACTGACTGGAATATGTTTAAACAGGCTGCCACATACAACAACATCACAGACCTCCAAGAGTACTCAGAGACTGTCACTGCCTACATCACCAAGTGTATTGAGGATGTAACGGTCACAAAGACTATCACTGTCCGGGCCAACCAGAAGCCGTGGCTGACAGGGGAGGTCTACAGACTTCTGAAGGCTCGGAATGCTGCCTTTAGAGCTGGAGATGAGGAGGGCCTAAGGACAGCTAGGGCCAACTTATCCCGCGGCATCAGAGAGGCCAAGAGACAGTACTCCAGGAGGATAGCCCACCGTTTCAGTGACAGCAGAGACACTCGGAGCCTGTGGCAGGGGATTCAGACCATTACGGACTACAAGCCCCCACCACAGACCTGTGACAGCACCATCCCCCTGCTGAACGAGCTGAATGCCTTTTTTGCTCGCTTTGAGGCACAAAACAGCACCACTGCACAGAAGACTCCACATCCTCCCGGCAACCAGATGATGACGCTGTCCCCGCACAGCGTGAGGAGATCCCTCAGCAGGATCAATGCACGCAAAGCTCCGGGTCCTGACAACATTCCTGGGCGTGTACTGAGAGACTGTGCAGTGGAACTCACTGATGTCTTCACAGACATTTTCAACATCTCACTAAGTCAGGCTGTTGTCCCCACATGTTTCAAAGCTACCACCATCATTCCAGTCCCGAAGAAGTCATCTCCATCCTGCTTCAATGACTACCGTCCAGTAGCACTCACTCCTATTCTCATGAAGTGCTTTGAACGGTTAGTCATGCAGCACATCAAGTCTGTCCTCCCCCCCTCCCTGGACCCCTTCCAGTTTGCATATAGGTCCAATCGCTCGACCGATGATGCCATCGCCACTGCCCTCCACCCAGCCCTCACACACCTAGACAAAACGGACACGTATGTCAGATTGCTGTTCATAGACTTCAGTTCAGCATTCAACACAATCATCCCTCAACAGCTCATCCATAAACTGGTCCAGCTGGGGCTCAATACGTCGCTGTGCAACTGGCTGTTGGACTTTCTGACCGGGAGACCTCAGGCAGTACGGGTCGGCAGTAACACATCCAGCACCATCACACTGAACACAGGGGCCCCCCCAAGGATGTGTGCTGAGCCCCCTCCTCTTCACTCTGCTGACCCACGACTGCACACGTCACACAACTCCAACCGCTTCATTAAATTTGCGGATGACACGACTGTGGTGGGTCTCATCAGCAACAGAGATGAGACAAACTACAGGAGCGAGGTGAGCCGCCTGGCCGGGTGGTGCAGTGACAACAATCTCTCTCTGAATGTGGAGAAGACGAAGGAGATTGTCGTTGACTTCAGGAGAGTGCACACTCAGCATGCTCCTCTGACCATCAATGGTGCGACCGTGGAGAGAGTGAGCAGCACCAAGTTTCTGGGTGTACACATCACAGAGGACCTCTCCTGGACCAACAACACTGCAGCACTAGCCAAGAAAGCACAACAGCGTCTCTACTTCCTCCGCAAACTAAGAAGAGCCAGAGCCCCGGCCCCCATCATGTGCACCTTCTACAGAGGCACCATCGAGAGCATTCTGACTAGCTGCATCACTGTGTGGTATGGCGCCTGCAACGCGTCCTGCCGCAAGTCCCTTCAACGGATAGTGAGAGCAGCTGAGAAGATCGTTGGTGTCTCTCTCCCCTCCCTCCAGGACATTTACAACACCCGTCTCACCCGCAAAGCCCTCAGCATTGCAGGTGATCCCACCCACCCGACACACAACTTCTTCAGTCTGCTACCATCAGGGAGGAGACTGAGGAGTCTCCAAGCCAGGACAAACAGACTGAAAGACAGCTTCATCCACCAGGCTGTCAGGAAGCTGAACTCCCTCCCGTCCTTGCCCCCCCTCCCCTCTCTTACCCTCACGAATCACTGAACTCGTACCCCCACCCCACCACCACCACCCACACTCACACACACTCACACACACACACACTCACACTCACACTGAGACAAGCACCGGTCACTTGTACAGCATTGGACTGACCTCATTCAACTACCTCTTCTGACAGTCTGAATAAAAAAGACTGCTCCTTGTCACTTTAAATAGTCTTGATAAGCTCTTTGCACTACACCATTTATATTCTGCACTGTTTGTTTGTTTGTTTATTTCACTGATTTGCACTATCTGCCATGTGCCTTATGCCACTTTATCCATTTTTTTTTTATATTATTATTTTTATTTTCTTTATTTAATGTTTTATTTTTTTTCCTACATGTCCTTATTTGTATATTTGTAATTGTTGCATTTTTGTGTATGTATGTGTGTGTATGCATATATATATATATATATATATACATACACATACATATATATATACATATGTATATATATATATGTATGTATGTGTGTGTGTGTGTATGTATATATATATATATATTGATTTGTACTTATCTGTATTTTTGCGTTCTACTGTTTGTTTAGTGTTATCTGTATACACCAGGGAGTAAGAGAGTAACGCAATTTCAATTCTCTGTATGTATGTACGGTACATGTGGCAGAATTGACAATAAAGCTGACTCTGACTTTGACTTTTATTGTTTTTTTAAAGACTTCATCGTCTCATTACACATTTGTCAATCAAGACAGTCACAGTTACAGTTTTTAATTTGGAGAATAGACGTTTCCATGGGTCACATAGGCTATTCTGATACTGTATATCTGGATGCCACCAGGTTTGCTTTTATCTCATTTACAGCTCAAATGTGCATAACAGAGTGGATTAAAGCTGCACGATTAAGCATTTAAAACATGGCCATTTCAATTCAATCAGTCATGCGATCTAATTCCTAAATGACAACAATGTCAAGTATGATCACAGCAAACGTTCAGATTTGTTTTGGTGCTGCCCCTGAGCCAGAGAGCTGTTGTCATGTATAGGTATTATTAAACCGCTTCACAAACACAGTCTCTTCAGTCACATAGTATCATTATTTCTGTCTTACAATAATTCAAAATATCAGAGGTACTGGGATAAAAGTTTGTATTTCTGATATAAACACTAATGTCTACGATACAGACCAAAATAAGAGTTTTTGAAATTTTGAAACATTTTGAACATGACTTTAGCTTCAAATAAAGGTTGTATCAATTATATAGTTATATCAGTAGGTGGCGGCAAATGATTGCTAAAAATGTACTTGTCATTCATTCATTCAAGAGATTAGTTAAAAATGCTGATTCATCCAGTAATGGTTGAAGTCTTTGGGTCTTTTAATCATTTACTCCACCTTTGTTTAAATAATCAAGCCAAATTTCGGCTTTCCTGTAGCTCAAATGGTAGAGCATGGCGCTAGCAACGCCAAGATCATGGGTTTGATTCCCAGGGAAAGCAAGAGCTGATCAAATGTAAAACTGTAACTTGAATGCACTGTAAGTCGCTTTGGATAAAAGCGTCTGCTAAATGCATAAATGTAAATGTAATGTAAATGTAAATTAATTTGAAATATTAAAGAGCCTCTAGTGAATTACATGTTATTTTATTTAGTTGTCTAGTCAGAATTATGGGAGAATTGTGATGTTTATTTTAAAGAAACGCAAATCATGACTCTCACTTTATCCAGAATCATGGAGCTTAGAGTGAATTATCAGTAATTATAAGAGACTGTTTCACCAGCTGACATAAGAGTTAATTGATCAAATAAAATAACACCAGCAATACATGGCAGCTGGCAAAACATGTCAGAGTACAGCATTTTACTGTAGTATTGTATATATACACACACACACACACACACACACACACACACACATATATATATTTGTCTGATCCAAGGATGGGAGTGCTTTTCAATTCCGCATTTTTGCATTCTGCAAAAGTAAAGTTTGCTGCAGACATGCAGATGTTCAGATGTAATTGTACATACACTTTCTTTTTTTAACTCATAGCTACAGTATTCTGATTTTTGTTATATTTTAATAATTCAATTAGCAATCAATTTTGTTTTTATTATTTAATTATTAATATATATATATACTGTATAGTATATGGAATTTATGTGAAATGTATGGAAAATGTAAAAAGTTCATGCTACAGTGCTATTATATCATGAAAGTAGGGCATTTAAGTAGAAGCATGCAATGGTGATTTCTTCATCTCAAACTATGTATTGAGACAAAAGATAACAACAGTGTGTGTGTGTGTGTGTGTGTGTGTGTGTGTGTGTGTGTACATAATCCCAGTGAAGACCTCGACTTAAAATACAATAAAACTAAAAATAAAACTACTATTATTAAATAAAACTATTACTACATAATACTATTATTGTTAGAAATTGCAACAATATTAAAATAGAAATATAAAACATTTAAAGTCTTAATTAAAACAATAAATAAACAATAATATCCTGGCCAGAGGAGAACTGGCCCCCCGACTGAGCCTGGTTTCTCCCGAGGTTTTTTTCTCCATTCTGTCTCAGAGGGAGTTTTGGTTCCTTGCCGCTGTCACCTCTGGCTTGCTCAGTTGGGGACACTTAATTTCTAGCGATTATCGTAAATTTGATTTCACAGATACTATTTAAACTAAACTTAGCTAGACAATGACATCTCTGAATTCAATAATGAAATGCCTTTAACTTAAAATTGAGTGTTTAATCTTATTATTATACATTACTGACACTCTATCCTCCAACTTGATACTGTTAAGTGCTTTGACACAATCTGTATTGTTAAAAGCGCTATATAAATAAAGGTGACTTGACTTGACTTGACTTTGTCAGTGGCTTTAAAAAGATTATAACCAAGCCCTTTCCATAAATAAATGGAATGTATTTTGCAGGAGTCCCTTCAACATATTTAACATACATACTGAAGAAGTAAAGCATATTATCAGACTTGTCTTTTTTTTTACTGTGTAATTATCATTCTGTATTAGATCAAATATAAGATGCATCAGAGGATAGCCTTGTACTTCCTTATTACTTCTCATACATATTTCTGTCAGTTTTTCTGTGGCAGAATCACAACCATGAATGCTGTAAACGCTGTGCTGCTGTTCATTCTGGTTTGTTTTACTGCGGTCTGTCAAGCTGAAGGTAAGAGAATAAACTTCACCTAGAAAGTGTGTGACAATTTTGAACATGGGACTAAATCTAAGATAATGAAAAAAATGTCAAATCTGATTCATAGATATACAAAACGTGTAAGTGTAAGTGTTTTTGGCTCTTAATATATTCAAAAAACAGATTTAAACAGTTTGCATGATAGGAAGAGAAATACATTATGGTCAGGGAGATCAAATCCTAAATTTAATGTACAAAATGCATAATGAAGTGATTTTATTCATGAATGACTTCTCTAATGAAAGAGATATATATGTTTCATTAAACTTTATAAAGTTTCATGAAATGTCAAAAAATAACATCTTTATTATTGTTCAGTTGCTGTATTATATGATATGCATTGTTATTTTTCAGGTTTCAGTGTAATCTGTGATAATGTGACTGGATCTGTGGAGAAAGAAGTAAATCTCACCTGCAGCGTCTCTCTGCTGATCACTGACTGCTGCATTATAATGTATAAGTTTCAATACCCTGAGATTTATAATGACTCAGTAATCTGTAAGAAAGAGCTTCCTCCTGACTCCTGTGCTCAGAGAAACAGCTTCACATGCAGCTACACTCCAACTACATCATAACACAACAATTCAGATTCTTTCTGCAAACAACATGTGAAGCAAAAACAACACGATTCACTCTGAACATACCAGGTCTGTGTATAATATTGCAGGAACATAGAAAACTGCTCTTCAGTATATTCATAACTTCAAATCTCCTGCCAATAAATTATATTAGTGTTTCAGTTATACTAATCAATAACCAGCTACTGGAAAATCATCAATAATTTCATATAATGTAATTTACACATTTTGTAGATATTTCAAAATGCCTAGTAAACTTGTCTGATCAGTGTTGCAGTGTTTCAGAATTGTATTTGTTTTTGTGTTCATCCAGTGAAGATAACGCAGCAGAAAGATTTTTGTTTCATGGCGTTTAATTTCTGTCACAACGCTGTATATATATTTAATGAACAGATGTGTTTCATTGTGTGCTCCGTGCTTTACTGTAATAAATCTTGTGCTTTTGCTGTTGTATTTTGCACTCATGAGTCCCTTCAGCATCTCAAAATTAAAGCACGAGTTATTATGTTTTTTGTGAAGCCTAATATTTTGTAACGGAGTTGAGGCAGAAGCCGAAGTAGAATCCATATGCAGAGTTTATTAAACAGTTCCACAAATCCAAACTCAGTGTCAGCAAAGCAAGCGGTGAGGTCGATACACAAGGAGGCAGTCCAAACAGGCAAACAGACAAAAGTGCAATCCAAAAGAGAAGTCAAGAGAAACAGGCAAACTGGTCATACACAGGAGAACTAGACAGATATATAAACGCTTGGTAAGGCAGGGTAAACTGGCAATACTTCGCAAGGATGCAATGTGGTGGCCAGGTTAATATGGCCGCCAAACAGGAAGTAACTGCAGAGGAAGAGCTCACAGTCAAAACTCAGGCGAGAGCTCCCTCTGCTGGCGTGGTGTTACAGAACCCCCCCCTCTAGGAGCGACTCCTGGCGCTCTACATGGACGTCCCCGTGGTTGTGGCGCTGGACGGTCGGGCCTGGCTCGATGAAATTCCTCTATGAGTGACGGATCCAGAATATCAGAAGCAGGTATCCATGATCTCTCCTCTGGTCCGTAGCCCTCCCAGTCCACCAAGTATTGAAGCCGACCCCCTCTACGCCTTGAGTCCAGCAGCAGATTTACCCTATAAGCTGGCGATCCGTCGATGTCCAGCGGAGGTGGTGGCTCTTGGGACTCCGCGTTGGGGTCGGCATTCGGGTGGACCGGTTTGAGGAGCGAGACATGAAAAGATGGAGAGATGCGGTAGTTAGCAGGAAGCTCAAGCTGATATGTGACCTCACTTATTTGTTTTAAAATTTTGAATGGGCCAACATACCTTGGGCTGAGCTTCCTGCTCGGCAGACATAGCTTGATGTCCCTGGTGGAGAGCCAGACCCTTTGTCCCGGTTGGTAGGGAGGATGTGGACGCCTTCTTCGATTGGCCTGGAGTTCTTGTACTCGTACAGCTCTTTGAAGATGAACATGAGCGCTGTCCCACACCCTCTCGCTACGACGTATCCAGTCATCCACTGCTGGAACAGAAGAAGGTTCGCCAGACCACGGGAACAAAGGGGGTTGATATCCGAGCACACATTGAAAGGGGGTGAGTCCTGTAGAGGCATGAGTGAGGGAATTTTGAGCATATTCCGCCCATGGTAGGAATTCCTCCCACCGGTTTTGTTCCCGGCTGCAGTAAGATCTCAAGTATCTACCGATCTCCTGGTTCAATCTCTCGACTTGACCGTTTGACTGGGGATGATATCCTGACGTCAAACTCACGTTAATGTCCAATTGACGACAAAAGGCTTTCCATACCTGGGAAGTGAACTGAGTTCCTCGATCAGAAACAATGTCTTCGGGTAAACCATAAATTCGGAAGACCTGATGAAATAATGCTTGAGCTGTCTCCATGGCAGTTGGTAAACCCTTGAGGGGAATGAGGCGGCAAGACTTGGAGAATCTGTCAATGATGACCAGAATGGTTGTGAAATCTTTGGCGGGAGGCAGATCAGTCACAAAGTCAATTGACAGATGGGACCATGGACGTTGAGGAATAGGTAGTGGCTGCAGCAGACCAGATGGAAGTTCCTTTGGGGTCTTAGACTGTGCACAAATTTGACAAGCCTTCACGTAATCTGTTATCTCTCTATTCATTGCTGGCCACCAGAAAGCATTGTGGATCAATTTGATGGTACGAGAGATACCTGGATGGCCTGAATTGATGGATGTATGGACCCATTGCATGACCCGCTGTCGTAGTACCTGGGGAACATACTGCTTGTTGGGTGGGCACCTGGCAGGCGGAGGATCTTGTTGAGTGGCCCTTTGAATTTCCTCCATGATGTCCCAGTTTACAGGGGCAATAATGACTGAGGGAGGCAAGATGGGTTCTGGTGAATGTTCTTGGAAGGGAGGATCATGGCGCCTGGAGAGGGCATCTGCTTTACTATTCTTGCTTCCTGGACGATATGTGACAGTAAACTGGAATCTTGAGAAGAATAATGACCATCTGGCCTGACGTGGATTTAGTCTTTTGGCACTTTTTACATACTCGAGATTTTTGTGATCTGTGATAACCTGAAATGGATGAATGGCTCCCTCCAGCCAATGTCTCCACTCCTCTATTGCCGCTTTCATGGACAGTAACTCCTTGTTACCAACATCATAGTTCCTCTCAGCAGAAGTAAGTTTCCTTGAAAAGAAAGCACATGGATACAACTTAGCTGGTTGACCATGACGTTGTGATATTACTCCTCCAATTCCACAGTCTGAAGCATCCACCTCCAGTACAAATGGCAGGTTAGGGTCAGGGTGTTTCAAGATAGGGGCCGACGTGAAGCTTGATTTGAGTTTTGTGAAAGCGGCGGTAGCTTCGTCTGACCATCTCAACTTGGATGGTTTCCCCTTCAGGAGAGATGTCAACGGTGAGGCAATCATGCTGTAGTTTCTGATGAAACGGCGATAGAAGTTCGCAAAACCTAGAAATCGTTGAAGTTCCTTAATTGTTGATGGTTGAGGCCATTCCATAACTGCATGAATCTTGGAATTATCCATCTCGACTCCATGATGACTTATGTGATATCCTAAGAAAGTGGTGTGCTGTACATGGAATTCACATTTCTCTGCTTTCACAAAGAGCTGGTGTTCTCGAAGACGAGAGAGGATGGTTTGAACATGTTTAATGTGTTCATCTTCAGACTTGGAATATATAAGTATGTCGTCTATGTAGACAATCACATACTGGTTCAACATGTCCCTGAAGATTTCATTGATAAATGATTGGAACACAGCTGGGGCGTTGGCTAGCCCAAACGGCATCACCAAGTACTCATAGTGACCTCCTGTGGTGAGAAAAGCTGTCTTCCACTCATCCCCTTCTTTGATGCGAATGAGATTATAAGCACTCCTCAAGTCTAGCTTGGTGTAAATCTTAGCCTCTCGAAGCTGTTCTAATGCGGCAGGAACAAGTGGAAGAGGATAGCGGAATTTTACAGTAACATTGTTGAGACCTCGGTAATCAATGCAAGGTCGTAGACCTCCATCCTTCTTCTCAACGAAGAAGAACCCCGCTGCTGCTGGAGAGGTAGAGGGCCTAATAAAACCAAGGTTCAAAGCCTCTTCAATGTAATCTTCCATAGCCTTGGATTCATGGCGTGATAGTGGGTATACCTTACTCTTGGGTGGCATGGCATGGGGTAGAAGATCGATGGTGCAATCCCAGTGACGGTGAGGTGGTAGCTGTGAGGCTTTGCTCTTGCTGAACACATCTGAAAAGTCCTGATAGTAGGCAGGGATTTTAAAACTGAAGGCAGAAGCTGGATCTTCAGCAGATGTTGTGAGACATGGTTGAGGCATATTGACGGGCATGCAATGGCTTCGACAAAATTCAGACCAGTGAGTCAATTCTCCATGATTCCAGGATAATACAGGATCGTGAGTGGATAGCCAGGGTATCCTAGGATGATTTCAAATCGGGGTGAATCAATGATATAGAAAGAAATGCTTTCTCTGTGGAACAATCCAATCTGTAACTGAGCAGGTGCAGTTTGTCTGGTAACTCCTCCCTCAATGGGTTTGTTGTTGACATCGGTGATGCAAATGGTGGGCACACAAGGTAGTGTGGTTAAACTGTACTTCTTGACGATATCCTTGTTGATCAGATTCAAGGCGGCACCGGAGTAATTCAACGCTGTCAAAGAAATGGGACCATCTTTAGTAGTTAGCCGAACAGGAATGAGAAATGACTTTGAGATTGGTAGAGAGAATTGATCACCACTCACCCGACTGGTAACGGAGACGGACCTCCGGGCTTTGTGTGGGCACTCGACATTACGATGGCCTGTTTCACCACAGTAGTAGCACAGATTCTGTTGACGGCGTCGAGTTCTCTCCTCATCAGATAAATGAACATAATTTATTTGCATGGGCTCTTGGTGATCAGAGGGTGCAGTGAGGGAGTTAAGAACTGGTTGTCGAGTGGATTTTCTCTTGGGTGTGTTTCTCAGCAAATTATCGATCTTGATGGCCATGGTGATGAATGCAGTAAATGTTAAGTCCTCACCCTTGCAGGCTAACTCAGCCTGAAGATCCAAATTTAAACTCTGTTTGAACACAGCCTTCAATGACACATCATTCCATCCACTTTGAGCAGCAAGAGTTCTGAATTCAATAGCGAAATCTGCAGCGGTGCGGTTCCCTTGTGACATGTGAAGCAATTGCGTAGAAATATCCTTGCCCCCCTCAGGATATTCAAATACTTCACTAAGTTGTTGTAATAGATACTCAAAAGACGATTGAAATCGTGAATCTGCCTCCCAAACCGCTGAAGCCCAATCAATCGCTTTGCCAGATAACAGACATTAGGAACGTGCATTTACTTCCCTCAGAAGAAAACTGATCTCTTTGGCTTTCCACATAGATACGGACTTGACGAATAAACCCACGACATTGTCCTGCTGAACCATCAAACTTATCTGGCAATGCCAGTCTTACCGTTGATGTGGAGGGCGAGGGAAGTGATCGAATGTAGTGGGTTAAATGGTCATTTGCGGATTGCAGTTTGTTGAGTTGTTCCTGGTAATTTTTCAACAACTCGCTCTGATAAGCGAAAGCTGCTTGGAGCTGAGAAACCTCCGCTGGATTCATTGGTGGCGAAGTATTCTGTAACGGAGTTGAGGCAGAAGCCGAAGTAGAATCCATATGCAGAGTTTATTAAACAGTCCCACAAATCCAAACTCAGTGTCAGCAAAGCAAGCGGTGAGGTCGATACACAAGGAGGCAGTCCAAACAGGCAAACAGACAAAAGTGCAATCCAAAAGAGAAGTCAAGAGAAACAGGCAAACTGGTCATACACAGGAGAACTAGACAGATATATAAACGCTTGGTAAGGCAGGGTAAACTGGCAATACTTCGCAAGGATGCAATGTGGTGGCCAGGTTAATATGGCCGCCAAACAGGAAGTAACTGCAGAGGAAGAGCTCACAGTCAAAACTCAGGCGAGAGCTCCCTCTGCTGGCGTGGTGTTACATATTTAAGTGTGACATACTGAAGAAGTAAAGCATACAAGCCTTTTTTACTGTGTAATTATCATTCTGTGTATTACATCAAATATGAGTATTTACTAACAGCGGTTTAAAATCTGTTAACAGGGACAACTACACCTGAAATTGTTACTGAAACTCCTGGCAAGAAAGGTATTATATTGTATTATTGATTACTATTGAATACTGCTTCAGGTTACTTAGATTGCAGGAAAACAGAAAACTGCTCTTCAGTATGTTCATAACTGTTAAATCAAGCAATGATTTTAGTGTTTAAGGTATAAGAAGATTTCTAAACAGTGACACATTATTGATCATCATATTTGAGATTTCTGTTTGTGTAGAGAAGTAGTTTGATCAGATTCTCAGCAGCACAATCACATTGTGAGGTCTGACTGTCTGCAGGCTGATAGGCTGGATTTGTGCTTATGATTTAAGCATTGTTATAAAAGATTTTACATGTACCTTTACAGATGAATCTTTAGACCAGAAGCTATCAGGAACATCTGCACCAGACACAGCAGCAGTTCATGGATCAAGGTTTTCTGTCATCGCTGCAGTCCTGGGCTGTTTCATCCTCATCATCCTCATCAAGACAATCATTCACAACAAGAAACCAAACTTCAACAGATCTTGTGGATTCCAGAGGAAGATGTTTCTATGCATCAGACCTGATGAAGACAGCTCCACTCGTCCAGAAGATGTGATATAATAGCATTGACTCAGCAGTGTTGCTCATGAAAGACACAAGCTTTATTTGAACTCCACTCTACTTTCTGTTTTATCTCAAGATACTGAATATATAACTCTGCTTGTTTCTGTTTCATATTGATTTCTGTGAAATAACAGTATATTATTGATCTGTTTGATCAGATTTGTAGGGTACAACGGGGCTAAAGGCCCACCGTAAGAAAAAATGTGCTATTCACTGCGTGTAAAATGTATAATTGCAGAAAAAATATATACGTTGTATTGAACATTAATGGAGCAACAGATTTTGTGTTAAAAAAAAATTATTCAAGTTGTTTATTTTGTTTAAAAATCTTATAAATGTATGAGGTGGCAACAGGGGCCTTTTATTTAATTTAAGAGGAAACAGGTTTTTGTTTTGCTGTTTTTTTCTGACTTTCAGGGTACGTCTATAGTGAATGTCAATTGTGTATTTTGTACAGTAAATGTTAATAAAGCTTAAGTTTAGATTTTTCTTCCTGCACATGCATTTTCTAATGGTGTAAATGGTGTCATTTTGTACAGTTGTTTATTTTTATTTTTTGAAAATGAACATTGAAATGAATAAAGACTTGTGATACTCTCCAAAGATCTGGATCTTTTGGTAATGGGTAAGTTATACCAGTTAAACTAGTAATGTAAGATGTAAGAGTACCATTGTCTACTGCTTACGATACAGGAGAGTAACTTGCTGAGAAATAATAGCTGTTCCAGGAAAGAGAACAACATGATTATATCTAAGCAAACGGCTGTCACCTGACAAGAAAAATCCCTCATTCATCATCAGCATTCATTTGAGACCGCAGAAAAGCATTATATAGTGTGTTGAATGGCAACAGGTGTAAACATGGCAGATGACTGAGTTTACAACAGACATAATAATAATTACAACTTAATATCATTTTATTGTAAATGTTTATTGTGCATTTACTGACCAATATGAGTTTTATGAGTGCAATATGTCAGGGTTCTCTGGGATAGAAGACAAACTGATTTATTAAGAAATATCAGAAGATCAGAGTCATGTTGAAATGAAAACATATATTTGCATAATATCAGCATTATGAGCTCAAGGTGGCTGATATTATGCAAATATAAATGATACAATTTCAATATGACTAATAGGATATAAACACAAAATTCAAACATTAAAAAAGCTATTTTACTCCAGATTTACTGAAAATAGGCCTACCATATAAACAACTAAAAAACACAAATGAAAAAATACAACTATAAAACAAACTGTATTATATAAATAATACATTGAAAATAATTGTAAAAATAAACTTGTCATAAAGTCATCATACCATCATTGCTGTATCATTTGTGTCAAAGTGATGATGGTCAAACGTTTGTTTGAATAAAGTCAAGTCATATTTATTTCTATAGCGCTTTATACAGATTGTCAGTGCAGCTTTACAGTGATAAACAGGACAATAATGATTCAATGATGCAAACAGAGATCAGATCTAAAAACAGTCATTTTTCAGTTCAAATCATTGTTGATTCAGTTCAGTCACTGTGTAATGAGCTTCATTTCTTTCATTTCTCTGAACCTCCTCATAGTTTCTGTTTCCTTGTATATTTCATAATTTCATCATCAATCTAGAGACTGATATGGGCGACACGTATGCTGGAGAAACCATGATAATGTACAGTATGTGACTGAAATGAATCATATTTATAAATATACAGGTTTTAATTGCCAGTTGACATTAAATGAATTACAGATTTACTGCTATTTGAATTATTTATTTAAGCAACTGAGAAGGTGACTGCATTATTCTACAGCATGTGTAAATGCTTCTCTATGATGCTTTCGTGCTGCTTGTTTGAACTATATAGTTGCATAAAGATGTCTCAAAAATCCCTTTGTTGCAGACAATATTAATAGCAGAATAATCATTTCTGAGTGAACTGCTTTGACGTTATAACGAGATGCTACACTTTTTTCCATTTCAAGCACTGGTTTAGTTACTATATATATTATTGTATTATATTATATATATTATATTATTATATATTATTAACTTATAAGTAAAAAAGTTACTGTTTTCATTGTTTTTGGTTCATGTAACCTTGCAGTTTAATAAAAAATAAAAAGTTACACAAAGACAGGTAAACAATCAGTAATAAATAAACCGATTACTAGCAATATCACAAAGATACAAATGAAACAAACAGTGCTTTATGGTTTTCAGGGTCTAACAGTACTATTCAGGAACAACATACTAAAATGTAGGCTATAAATGTATAGATTAATAGCCATAGATTATATTTACAGATTAATCCTTATTAAAGATAAAGAAGTTATTCAGTCAAGAGGAGAATTGCTGTCTATGAACAGTAAAGAAACAAGCCCCGTCTTCTTTGATTTGATTGCTCGTCTTTTGAAATTGACGAACACTTTTAGGTGATTTTTGTTTGTTTTTTGGTCTTCATAACAATAAACAGATGTAAGGCTCCACCCGCCGGCCCAAACAGCGGAGTCCAGCGGCCTGGTCGAAGGTTTAATGCATATTCGGTCTTTTACTTGCGCCTCTGAATTTATCTGGATTTAGTTTCAATTTAAGTCTATCTCCGTGCTTGATCTGACTCCAATTTCAAGTGATCATTAAATTTAGGCAATATTTATAATTAAAACCTGATCACAGACATCAATTGTATATTAATTTAGATATTTGATTATTCCGGACTCACTATACTTTCAATTCTTCGTTCATTAGCGACCTAGAGTCGCTTAGCAATTCACTCGGCTAACTGTGAACGCACAACACAAACTCGTCAGTCGATCTTACTCAGAGGATACAGGGTGATTATAATACCTTTAAATAGGCTGCACCCTGCTAGCACATAATAAAAAGTGTATTTTTCCTATAATCACGAAAACTGTAACTTGTTAAGTCAGTGACAGACAGAAATCAGAAGATCCCTAATGAAGAGCCCCCGCTTCATTCATTGTATGATCTGTCCTGGACGCAGATTTGTGAAAACACTAGACTACAACTCTAATCTACTGGAAAAAATGATTTCAGACAAGATCAGAATAAATCAAATATAACAATTTATTATTAGTCAGGTAAAATTATATTATGCCAATTACATAATGAAAATAATTAGAATTTAGAAATAAGAAAATACATCACATCAGTTGTTCAAAGATGAATCTAAGAGTAAAATGTTTACCTGACTTCAAGAAGATACATAGTAAGGAGCATATGAAATACACTCCACACTACGGGCTGATCTGGCTACAGAATCACAATGACTGATTTGCAACTTTCCCTTAAATACTCCCAAAACAAAAGCAGAAGAAATCTTTAGATCAGTTGTGGTGTTTGGTGTTTTTGGTTCTAGTACTCCAGGGTCGCACCTGGATGAAGATGGATAAACATTCCCGCAGACCCCTAAATGGGGACACGCCCCCTCCTCAGCAGAACACAATTCTACAAAAGTTTTCAATCTAATATAAATGACTACTGTAAAATTGAGACCATTCTACCAATCGCACAGAGACCTTTAAAATGATACCAAACATGAAAGGGTTAAGATCATGAATTCTTAAGATATAATTAATGCAGTTTGTAAGTCTGGTAACTTGAGTTCTTGACACTTCTATGTCATGCCCAGGGGGGAAGGAGGGAGCCTAAGGATGGGTGAAGGGACAGATGAGCAAATGGTCTTTCTCCCAGATTAGAAAGTTTATTGTTGTATTGCATGTCATGTGTGCTGCGAGAGGACCTGAGTTTTTGGCTCCACAAGGAATTAATTTCATAAGGAGATAATTTCACTCCTTGCATGGAAAAAAATTGGGGTGAGAGGAAAAAATATTTTTCAAATGTTTTGCGTTCCCTTGCAAAACTTGTGCGTTCTCTCGCAAAAGCAGTTGAGTTCGGACAAACTCTTCCTGTTTACTTCACAGCTTGCAGTAGTTTCGTATGTTCACAATGGAGCGGTTCATACCATTTTATTTTGAACTTGGACTCAAATAAAGAAATACATCAGTGCTTAGTTCAAGGCACGGCTTTGGGACATTATAAAAGCTTAATGTTGCTTAATGTTTTAAAACGGTGACATTGAGGACCAAATTCGATAATAATAAAAGGTGATCAAATTATTAGGCTAATATTAATAACCTTATTAGTAATATTACTAAGCAGAAGCCCAGAATATGAATGCAACGCCCTGCACATAAGCTTTTTCTCCCCCATAAAAAGCTTAAGGTAGGCTAATGAATGAAAACAGTGATTTAAAAATAACAAATCCATTGGAACAAAGTGGATAATGAAACAGCAAGTTCTCAAAGCTGCGGTATTTTTACTGAAATCTTGCATTTGCAACATTCATAAGGATTTATGCAAGTAGTTTTACATGCAAACTATTATGTATTTATTTATTTTTTAAGTCTGCAATTAAAAAATAAACTCTGCATGACCCAAATAATATAAAGTGTGGAGAAGGGGAAAGACAGTTTACAAAGGAGATTGATTTTGTCATTTTACAAAACACAGTTAATGCAAAAGAAACCCACTGTTGATTAAGATTAAAAGTGATGATAAAGATGAATGTGGTTTACAATCTGGGGTCCGTTCTTCGTACGTCGCTAACTCAGTTAGCTGGATTTGATTGTTGACGATTTCGCTTGATCTTGGATCATTTGGTTCTTCGAAGCTCACCCTGGACTTGCTGTCATAGCAACAGGTCCGTAAACTTAAACCTGCACGGGAGCAGCTTATTTCATGTAAACAGGATTAGATCGCATCTTTTTAAGCAGAATTGATACTTAAAATAGGTCCCAGTCATCGCTACTTTATTACAAGAGTACCCTACTGGTCCAGGGACAATCATTTAAAATAATAATAATTTAAAAATTAATTTGAAAATAAGATAATGTTGTGTAGTCTATAATACTAGACACAGCCAGTTTTACTACTTGAAAGATTTATTAGTGATGAAATAATTACTTTATAATTGTATTGGATTCTTACACACATGCTATACAGTCAATCTGAGCCGTGCATTGATTTGAGTGATGACAGATATTATGGGAGGGGCTTGATGGAGCGCAGGAGATGCAGATAACATGATCTTTAAGAAACTGTAATTAATGCTGTCAGTAACAAATCTGCGTCAAAGATAAAATTCAATGAATTGCTAATTACAACATTGAAAAAAATGTAAAGCCTGTACAAATACTAGAAGTCATGAATATAAATAATTGGGAATCATAATAAATAAATAAATAAAATAAATAAAAAACAGTCCACATTTCATTTATCTGTTTATATCTATATACATTTATGTAGTTTTGTTCGCTTGGCTGTTTCCTTATAAAGGTCCAGAAATTTGTCAACTCTTTCGTCAGGTGTCTTTTTTAATGATATGATGTCATTACGTTGCTGTCTTGCCGCCAGCCAATCGCTGCATTGCTGATCGTGGTTTCGAGTATCGATACATCTGCCCTTTTCGGGGAACACGAGAACGCGCAGTAATTTTAGACAATTTAATCCAGATATTTTAATCTAATACGCAAATTCGTTTGAAGAACCAAATTAGCCAGAGATCAGTGATCAGGATTAGAAGATCTGGAATCTTTCAAATCATCTCAGATGTATTAAGCGAGGTACGAAGAACGGACCCCTGGTTGCTTGATTTTTCTTTGGGACTCTGATGGGCAGATTCCTCAAAGCTTTTTACCCCTGTTACCTCATTATTTCCCACTTGTTATTTCAGCTGTTTGTTGATTCCAGAGAGAGTTTACTGGCATTACCAGATCTCAAAACGTGGGTCTGTCCTGAAGAGCTCTCTGGATTCAATTCTGTTGTTGAAGAGCCTACAGATACAAACACACACTGATATTAGCTACAACCCGCTGCCTGTATTCCTCATCTGTGAGTCACTTTGGATGAAAGCATCTGATAAATGAACATGTAAATGAAACACACTTAACATTATTTATGATTTTCACTCGTTGCACATGACAATATACACTATCCATTAAAATTTAAACACACTTGACTGATTTTTTTCTTTTTCATGACTAAAAAGCTTTTTATCTAAAATCTTTGCTTACATTTTGTTGACAATTATAAACTGTTCCTATGAATTTCTTTTATAATGGATGACTGGTGTGATGTGATGAATGAAAAGTGGCAACAATGTGCTCTTTAATTTAAGAAAAAAAAAAAAAAAAACACTTTAACCCATATTTTGTGGTATTGAGTTTAAATAACTTTGGACAACATTGACACTCAGACACACACCTTACTGTCTTTATGTTACTGTTGCGAGTGACGATACTGTGGATTTTCTCAGCCCCAGCGTCAGTGATGCTATTGCCACTAAAACTGAGATCAAACAAACGAATCAGAAATGCAAGAACTATTACATTATACTTGCGAAATGTACACGTTGAGTTTCTTCAGTCACTCACTCAATGCTTTGCGCTTTGTGGAGGTTTGGGAGCAGCAGATCCAGGCTGTGATCGGTGAGACAGCACTGACTCAGATCCAGTTCTGTCAGTCCTTCAGAATATTCCAGAATCAGCTCCAGACCTCTACAGACCTGCAGATCCAGCTGAGTCTGACTGAGATCCAGCTCTTCACCCAGAGCTCCAGAAAGAGACTGGGCTTCCTCAGGCCTCACATGAGCCAGAAACTGAAGCAGCAGAGGTTTATCACAGCTGAACAACAGAGAGCAAGAGATACGTTATATACACTGAATGCTTTTATATTGGATCTGTGTGTGAATGTGATCTGTCGATGTTTCTCACCAGAGCTGAACAGAATGTAACACGGGGAACAGCTGATCCATTCCAGCTGTATGAATCTCACAGTCCTGCAGAATCAGCCGTGTCTTTGTGTCTGAATGAGCTCTCTGAATGACTCTGGACATCGCACGGCAGTCGTCAGCGGTCAGATGCAGAGGCTCTGAGTCTGTGTTTGTTGTCAGATCCAGAGCAGAGCAACAGGAGAAGTCAAGCTTGTGCTGAAGGACAGAGAGCAGAACAGCTGCTGCCTCCTGCTGGACATCAGACACACTGCAGCAGTGAATCATCTTCAGTAACAGCAGCCTGTCAACACTGAACAGAGACAAACACTAAATCAGGACAGATTCTGTAACATCAGCAACAGCAGCCCGTCGACACTGAACACAGACAAACACTAGATCAGGACAGATTCTGTAACATCAGTAACAGCAGCCCGTCAACACTGAACACAAACACTAGATCAGGACAGATTCTGTAACATCAGTAACAGCAGCCCGTCAACACTGAACACAGACGAACACTAGATCAGGACAGATTCTGTAACATCAGTAACAGCAGCCCGTCGACACTGAACACAGACGAACACTAGATCAGGACAGATTCTGTAACATCAGTAACAGCAGCCCGTCGACACTGAACACAGACGAACACTAGATCAGGACAGATTCTGTAACATCAGCAACAGCAGCCCGTCGACACTGAACACAGACGAACACTAGATCAGGACAGATTCTGTAACATCAGTAACAGCAGCCCGTCGAACACTGAACACAGACGAACACTAGATCAGGACAGATTCTGTAACATGTAGCATCAGTAACAGCAGCCCGTCAACACTGAACACAAAACACTAGATCAGGACAGATTCTGTAACATCAGTAACAGCAGCCCGTCAACACTGAACACAAACACTAGATCAGGACAGATTCTGTAACATCAGTAACAGCAGCCCGTCAACACTGAACACAAACACTAGATCAGGACAGATTCTGTAACATCAGTAACAGCAGCCCGTCAACACTGAACACAGACAAACACTAGATCAGGACAGATTCTGTAACATCAGTAACAGCAGCCCGTCAACACTGAACACAAACACTAGATCAGGACAGATTCTGTAACATCAGTAACAGCAGCCCGTCAACACTGAACACAAACACTAGATCAGGACAGATTCTGTAACATCAGTAACAGCAGCCCGTCAACACTGAACACAAACACTAGACCAGGACAGATTCTGTAACATCAGTAACAGCAGCCCGTCAACACTGAACACAAACACTAGATCAGGACAGATTCTGTAACATCAGTAACAGCAGCCCGTCAACACTGAACACAAACACTAGATCAGGACAGATTCTGGAACATCAGTAACAGCAGCCCGTCAACACTGAACACAAACACTAGATCAGGACAGATTCTGTAACATCAGTAACAGCAGCCCGTCAACACTGAACACAGACTAACACTAGATCAGGACAGATTCTGTAACATCAGTAACAGCAGCCCGTCAACACTGAACACAGACACTAGATCAGGACAGATTCTGTAACATCAGTAACAGCAGCCCGTCAACACTGAACACAGACGAACACTAGATCAGGACAGATTCTGTAACATCAGTAACAGCAGCCCGTCAACACTGAACACAGACTAACACTAGATCAGGACAGATTCTGGAACATCAGTAACAGCAGCCCGTCAACACTGAACACAGACTAACACTAGATCAGGACAGATTCTGTAACATCAGTAACAGCAGCCCGTCAACACTGAACACAGACAAACACTAGATCAGGACAGATTCTGGAACATCAGTAACAGCAGCCCGTCAACACTGAACACAGACTAACACTAGATCAGGACAGATTCTGGAACATCAGTAACAGCAGCCCGTCAACACTGAACACAGACAAACACTAGATCAGGACAGATTCTGTAACATCAGTAACAGCAGCCCGTCAACACTGAACACAGACTAACACTAGATCAGGACAGATTCTGTAACATC
>CM049840.1:38672311-38874298 GCA_027422415.1 Schizothorax lantsangensis
CACTAGATCAGGACAGATTCTGTAACATCAGTAACAGCAGCCCGTCAACACTGAACACAAACACTAGATCAGGACAGATTCTATAACATCAGTAACAGCAGCCTGTCAACACTAAACACAGACAAACACTAGACCTGGGGCCCGTTTCAATAAGGAGGTTCAACCAACTCGGAGTTTAAACTTGAACTCAGAGTTGAGTTACTCTGAGATGGGAAACTCAGAGTTTTCGGTTACAGAACAGCCGAATTGTGTTAGTTTACTCAACTCTAAGTAGGTTGACTCTGAGTTTGGCGCGTGCACCACGACTATGAAAAGTCATGATCAGTGGAGCTCCGAAATTACGATTCACCATGGCAACAGCTCCCGCCAAAAACACGTCAGCACGCGTACTTCCGTCAATGCGTAACTTTAATTCTTAATAACTGTCAATAACTTAATAATCCGTTACAATATTATTAAGGGGCCGGTTGGTAGGAAACAAGATGGCGCCAGTGTGTGTGGCTTGCCGTCTGGTCTTACAAGCGCTGTGTGGTTTTGTGCTGTTTGTGTCACTTGCTGTTCAAAATGTTGAGTCTCTATTGGTATACGATCGTCAAACATTACTGGATTTTCGATATTCTGCCAAAGATTTAGTAAAATTTGATTATGCTGGACAAAAGACATTGCCCCCGCTCCTATCGGGCATTCCAGCTTATCTCTGCCGCCTTCCTGTTATACACCCCCGGCGTAAGCGCCACCGTCGTCGAGGAAAACGCAGTGGTCGGCTGGTGAGTGTGAAGACTGGCTTAGCGCTCTTTTCCATGGGTTCCTGGACTGAGTACCGAGCGGTGCCCCGCCTTTCTATTTCTCGATGAGTGCTGGACCCTATCGACGTCTGGTTGGTACCTGTCGTCGGCCCAGATGAGGTGTTCCAGCCCCGTGCCCCCTGCTCTCCTCGACCCCGTTGGCGCGGGGTAAATCTGCAAGACCTGCGGCCTCTATGTCGGGTCCCGTTGAAAGTCAGCACCGCAGATCCGCCGGCAGTTCCTACCAGGATTGGGCTGGTGAATGCTAGATCGCTGGCGAATAAAACTTTTATTCTAAAGGACTTCTTCTCGTCCAGGGGTTTGGATTTTCTCTGTGTGACTGAGACGTGGCTGACAGTTGGTGAGTCCAGTGTTTTTTCTGAACTCTTACCGAATGATTGCTGCTATTTAAATTCCCCGCGAACGTCGGGGCGAGGAGGAGGAATCGCTATCGTTTATAAGGATGCCTACAAATGTAAACAACTATTGCTACCATCCTCGTTTAGCAGCTTTGAACTGAGTTTATTTGAGCTGGGTCGTTCCTTCAAAATGCTGTGTGCAGTGGTCTATCGGCCTCCCAGATACAATAAGGACTTCATAAATGACTTTTCTGCTTTTCTGGCTGATATTATGCCTAAATACGATCATGTCCTTATTGTTGGGGATTTTAATGTCCATGTGTGCTGTCCTGAAAGCCCAATGGCAAAGGATTTTTTATATCTCATTGACTCTTTTAATTTGGTGCAGTCTGTGTCTGGCCCCACACATGAACGCGGACACACACTCGATCTTGTTTTATCTTTTGGTTTGCCTGTTTGTAACCTTGAGATCTGCGACGCAGTGTTTTCTGACCATATGCCTGTACTGTTTGATATTGCTCTTGCCTGTAATACAGTCGAACCTCGAGCTGCTGTTCGCCCCTGTCGCATCATTAACTCTTCCACTGCTGTTCAGTTTGCATTAGTTGTCAGTCAGAACTATGCTATACCGGAGTCTACATGCAATGATTCAGAGGCGCTTAGCTCATGGTTGCACTCTACCTGGCTAACTGTTATGAATACTGTGGCTCCTTTGAAAATCAGGCAGCCAAAACCTAAATTTGAGCCATGGATGAATGTCATGGTTCGTGCTGTCAGACGTGAGTGCCGTAGGGCTGAGCGCAAATGGAAAAAGGATAAATTGCATGTGTCGTTTCATATACTAAGGGATTGCTGGCGTCATTATCAGAAAACTGTGAAAGATGCTAAAAGAAATTATATCTCTGAAATTATTTTGTCAAATTGTAACAAGCCTCGTGTTTTGTTTAAGACTATTGATTCAGTTCTACATGTCCCTCAAACGTCCTGTGTTGATGCCTCCTCTGCTGTTTGTGAAACTTTTCTTCACTTTTTTATTGATAAGGTTACTTCCACCAGGGCTCTTATTTCACCACCTTCTTATGATCCTTCAGTCCCTGTCCTCTGCTCTGCTGTCTTTGACAAGTTTGAGACGGTGACTTTCTCAGTATTACATGAGATTGTTGGTCAACTGAAGCCCTCAGGTTCTCCATATGATGCTGTCCCTCCTTGACTTGTCAAGGAGGTTTTTCCTACTGTAGGGCCATCTGTTCTTGCAGTCGTTAATAGCAGTTTGTCATCAGGTGTGGTCCCTGAAATTTTTAAACACGCAGTAGTCCAACCTCTGATTAAAAAACCTGCTCTGGATCCTACAGACCTTGCAAATTTTAGACCTATTTCAAAGCTACCTTTTCTTTCAAAAATCCTTGAAAAGATAGTTTGTAGTCAATTAATGGCCTATTTGAAAGATCACAATATTCTTGAAGTTTTCCAGTCCGGTTTTAAAACTCTACACAGCACAGAATCTGCACTTCTGAAAGTTTTTAATGATATCCTTTTAGCTACGGATGCTGGTGATTGTGTTATTCTGGTGCTTCTTGATTTAACTGCTGCATTTGACACTGTGGACCATGAAATCTTAATTTCTCGTCTGGAGCAGTGGGTGGGCATTAAGGGCATAGCGCTCCAATGGTTCAGGTCATATTTAAAAGGCCGGACCTTTTGTGTTAGCTGTGGTGAATTTGTGTCCTCTTCGGCTCCTCTTTCTTGTGGGGTACCGCAGGGCTCAGTTTTAGGCCCTCTCCTTTTTTCTCTTTATTTGCTCCCCCTTGGTTCAATAATCAGGAAGCATGGCTTGTCATTCCATTGTTATGCGGATGATAGCCAGATTTATGTGCCACTTAGAAAGAATGATACTGTTGGACCGTTACTTGAGTGTCTTGACGATATAAAGGCATGGATGGCTCTTAATTTTTTAAGTTTTAATGAAGACAAGACAGAAGTGATGGTTTTTGGTGGGACCACCGGGACCCCTCTGGTTGATTTGGGTGCCTTGGCTCAGTACATCAAGCCAACCATTACTAATTTAGGGGTGAAAATTGACTCAGATTTTAAGTTCGACAGTCAGATCAGAGCAGTAGTAAAATCAAGTTTTTTCCAACTGAGGCAGTTGGCCAAAATAAAGCCATATCTTACAAGGCAAAATTTTGAGACCGTAATCCATGCCTTTGTAACCACTCGGCTTGATTACTGTAATGCATTGTATGTGGGCGTTAGTGGGTCCTCTGTTGCTCGTTTGCAGATGGTGCAAAACGCTGCTGCGCGTCTTTTAACTGGAACACGTAAATATGAGCATATTTCCCCCATATTAGCTTCACTTCACTGGCTGCCCGTACATTTTAGGATTCAATTTAAAATTCTTCTGTTCGTTTATAAATCCCTAAATGGGCTTGCCCCACCTTATATTTCTGAGCTGCTACACCCTTATATGCCTACCCGTTCTCTCAGGTCAGCTGATCAGCTGTTCCTGAATGTGCCAAAAACAAAGCGTAAGCTTAGAGGGGACCGTGCCTTTGCTGTGGCAGCTCCTAAATTATGGAATGATTTGCCTCTGCCCATTAGACAGGCCTCTTCATTGTTTTTATTTCAATCATCTCTTAAAACATATCTTTTTTCCTTGGCCTTTGACACCTGATGTTGATATTTGGTTATTTTTATTTTATTTATGTATTTATTTATTTATTATTATTATTATTATTATTTTTTTTTTTTTTTTTTGTATTATTTAATTAATTATTATTAATTGTATTGTATGCTTTGTATGAGCTTTCTGTACAGCACTTTGGTACACTTCGGTGTTTTTAAGGTGCTTTATAAATAAAGTTTGATTGATTGATTGATATCAGAGGTGAAAACTGTAAATTATTGAAATAATATTCGTTTTAATGGTATCCCATGGCCACAAAAAAAAGAAAGAAAAAAAGGAAAAAGACGTGAAACATAAACGTGGCAGCAGCTAAAAATGAAGTATAAAAACACAATTCAATCAAGGTAAAGCTTTGAACATGAAAGGTTCATGAGTGTGCGCTAAATGACTTTATAAACATTTGACATTAAATATCATTCTGTGTCTATTTCAACGCGCTGCAGCTTTTTCCACATAGTCTAACACTCTTTTCACATAATTAAATATTCTCTAATCCAACCTGTTACATTTCTTAATTAGAGTAATAAAATTAACTACTGACTTGTAGACAGCAAGAAGGCAGAGGGAGAACCTGCAGCAGCACCACTGACAGATGAAGAGGAGATGGTCAAGTATTGGAAGATTTCTAAAATCCAAAAGTAAAAAGAATAACTTTTGCTTTTGTATTAGGAAATAAAGATGACCAAAGAATTGTGAATAATTAGTTTATTTAACAGCTGTGGTGGTGGTTACAGCTCGTAGTACCTCTCCATCTGGCATCCTTCCATTCCATACAGTAATTAGTTTCATTTTCATAAGGTGTGATGGTGGAGATATGCTTGTTATCAGTGCATCCAAACACACTGGAGATCCTGAAGGAAATTCTGATTATTGGGCTACTTCCAGATGTCACAGAAAGATGTTATCAAGTGAACGTCATTTATCAGATTAGCCTCATTTAAACCGATTTCTACACCACTGACCTACAGTCTTGTGATACTCCTCTTTGACGGATTTGTGCCCAGGATAAAGTTCTCAGAAAGAGCGCGAGAGCGATGCACACTTTCCTCAAAATCTGCATACAGGAATTATAATGTGATAAATAATAATCTCCGATGTTTTGAAGAAAACTACCATTTAAAATGAGGACCGCTCAAATAAATATGCACATGAATACGGTGTAAAAAAATTATAATAAAATAAATAATATACATATACAGTATTTAGTCTTGTTTCCATGAAGGAAAAAAAAACGAATTCAAGTGTTTTTTTTATTTTATTTTGCAAATTATCTCGCAATGTGGTAATAAATTAAAAATAGCCCATTCTTGTTTCCGTTTGTATGAAGATTATTTTTCTTACCCTATGGAGAGCACTTTTATATTTTAACAAGACTAAATATCTAGATAATTTTTTTATCTATAGAAAACGCATCTTAACTTAAGAACTTTTAAATCTTTGTACTTGAAATAAGACAAAAATACTCCGTAAGAAAAGCAATTTTGCAGCATGAATGAATGAATGAGGTATTAAAGGGGACCTAACGCACACCGTTTCACCCAATCTCATGTTAATCTTGAGTACCTATAGAGTAGCACTGCATCCTTCATATCTCCAAAAAGTCTTTAGTTTTATCATATTTATAAAAGAAAGATACAGATTTACGATCCTCTCCGAAAAAAGCCGAGCTCCTGGAGGCGTGCCGTGTGGGCAGAGCTAAAGAGTGACGAGCACTTGCTCCGATTGCCAACAAAACAGTCATTTGATGCCGTTTCACTTACCATCTGCAGTTCTGAATCATGACCGGGATCTTTTATAGCTGGGATCGCTCCATCTTTCAGTATTAAACGATGTGCAAATCCAGCGTCGAATTGGGCCTTGTTTATAAAACGTTCGTCAACAAAACACTTGAGAAACTCCATTGCTGCCCCGGAAAAACAAACTATATCCACTGTTCACGTAACGGTGGGTTGTTTTGGGAAGCTGAACAAGGTTATCTTTCCCTCACAACCAAAAACACACTTCTTTAGAGACATTCTTCCCGAGTGAGGCCCGTGCTGCCAGCCTGCCGATTGAAGCGTGTTGATGGGCGCGCTCTGGCTCTCACTCTGGTCGATGCGTGCACGGACGAGAAATGCCCATATAAGGAGTTCCACCGTCGTTTACGTCATAAAGTACAACGATCGAAAAAAACTCTCCGAAACTTGTACGAATCCGGAAGTGAGATTTTTGGCACAGAAATACTCTGTTATACGTCCAAATTTTTTTTTGAAACTTTGTCCATGCTTAGCATGTGAATCAAACTCTTTACCAGTGTAAACAACTCTGAATGCATGAAACAGCATTGTACCCCCCCTTTAAAACATCGCTTACACTTTAAAAAGGGGAGGAGACAGAAAGAAACTCTGGGTTTACCGAAGAAAACCTGCTCCCGACCAGGTTAGGTTCACAGAGTAAGTTACCACGGTAACCGACTCTGAGTATAAGTTACCTCTCTTTCTGAAACGGGCTTGACTTACCCTGCTTTCCCGGGTTTGACAAACCTCCCATTTTGAAACGGAAAACCCAGAGTTTCCCTCATTTCAGGGTTAACATACTCAGAGTTTTCACTTAACCTCCTTTCTGAAACAGGGCAGATTCTGTAACCAGTAACAGACCCGTCAACACTGAACACAAACACTAGATCAGGACAGATTCTGTAACATCAGTAACAGCAGCCCGTCAACACTGAACACAAACACTAGATCAGGACAGATTCTGTAACATCAGTAACAGCAGCCCGTCAACACTGAACACAAACACTAGATCAGAACACAGACAGATCAGGACAGATCTGTAACATCAGTAACAGCAGCCCGTCAACACGAACACTAGATCAGGACAGATTCTGTAACATCAGTAACAGCAGCCCGTCAACACTGAACACAGACACTAGATCAGGACAGATTCTGTAACATCAGTAACAGCAGCCCGTCAACACTGAACACAGACAAACACTAGACCAGGCCAGATTCTGTAACATCAGTAACAGCAGCCCGTCAACACTGAACACAGACAAACACTAGACCAGGACAGATTCTGTAACATCAGTAACAGCAGCCCGTCAACACTGAACACAGACTAACACTAGATCAGGACAGATTCTGTAACATCAGTAACAGCAGCCCGTCAACACGGACACTAGATCAGGACAGATTCTGTAACATCAGTAACAGCAGCCCGTCAACACTGAACACAAACACTAGATCAGGACAGATTCTGTAACATCAGTAACAGCAGCCCGTCAACACTGAACACAGACGAACACTAGATCAGGACAGATTCTGTAACATCAGTAACAGCAGCCCGTCAACACTGAACACAGACGAACACTAGATCAGGACAGATTCTGTAACATCAGTAACAGCAGCCCGTCAACACTGAACACAGACTAACACTAGATCAGGACAGATTCTGTAACATCAGTAACAGCAGCCCGTCAACACTGAACACAAACACTAGATCAGGACAGATTCTGTAACATCAGTAACAGCAGCCCGTCAACACGAACACTAGATCAGGACAGATTCTGTAACATCAGTAACAGCAGCCCGTCAACACTGAACACAGACGAACACTAGATCAGGACAGATTCTGTAACATCAGTAACAGCAGCCCGTCAACACTGAACACAGACTAACACTAGATCAGGACAGATTCTGTAACATCAGTAACAGCAGCCCGTCAACACGAACACTAGATCAGGACAGATTCTGTAACATCAGTAACAGCAGCCTGTCAACACTGAACACAGACGAACACTAGATCAGGACAGATTCTGTAACATCAGTAACAGCAGCCCGTCAACACTGAACACAGACGAACACTAGACCAGGACAGATTCTGTAACATCAGTAACAGCAGCCCGTCAACACTGAACACAGACTAACACTAGACCAGGACAGATTCTGTATCATCAGTAGCAGCAGCCTGTCGACACTGAACACAGACGAACACTAGATCAGGACAGATTCTGTAACATCAGTAACAGCAGCCTGTCAACACTGAACACAGACAAACACTAGATCAGGACAGATTCTGTAACATCAGTAACAGCAGCCTGTCAACACTGAACACAGACGAACACTAGATCAGGACAGATTCTGTAACATCAGTAACAGCAGCCCGTCAACACTGAACACAGACGAACACTAGATCAGGACAGATTCTGTAACATCAGTAACAGCAGCCCGTCAACACTGAACACAGACTAACACTAGATCAGGACAGATTCTGTAACATCAGTAACAGCAGCCTGTCAACACTGAACACAGACGAACACTAGATCAGGACAGATTCTGTAACATCAGTAACAGCAGCCCGTCAACACTGAACACAAACACTAGACCAGGACAGATTCTGTAACATCAGTAACAGCAGCCCGTCAACACTGAACACAAACACTAGATCAGGACAGATTCTGTAACATCAGTAACAGCAGCCCGTCAACACTGAACACAGACGAACACTAGACCAGGACAGATTCTGTAACATCAGTAACAGCAGCCCGTCAACACTGAACACAGACGAACACTAGATCAGGACAGATTCTGTAACATCAGAAACAGTTTAAAAGCACGGATTCGGAATCTTACGGAATTGAAAGATTGTGAAGCAGTAGACTTTTGGCAGGGTCTAACTGCGGGCGTGTTAAAGCCCAAAAAGGGGAATAAAAGGATGGCTCAACCCGCAAGTACTCGTTAGAGTTGATGTTTACTTACAGGTGCATCGAAAGTCCAATAGTCCAACCGTGAAAAATAATTTACAAGTGAACAGTCCAACAACAACACACAAAAAATAAAATAAACAATAAATCAAAGATATACAAGTATCCGAATATATACAAAAGTATCCACACTATACAAAATAGGATTTCCAGCTCACGGCACCGCAATAGCACGCTTGCTTTGACTTGGTGAACAAGCCCCCAACTGGAGTCTGGGTGAGGCTTATAAAGGCCAGACTCCGCACCCTTTTTGGGCACACCATAAAAAGGTATGTTTTACCAGGTACATTGTCTTCTACATTAAGCTAATTCATAATAATGTAACCTTGAAAAGAAACAAACATTATACAAACAAATTGCATTAAATATAACCATAATAAAACACAATCTAACTCCTTTTGTAGGTTAGAACTCTGACACCCCCACATAAAGACAGGACATGGTTTCACCGGGTCCCTGTCCAATGCGCCTGCGCCGCGCAATTTGATGACGTCATAAGGGTTCGCAGCCATCCGCTCGTGTTCGCTGGCACAGCTCTCAGGAACCCGGTTTTACCAACAAATAACACAGACAATTACCAATAAAACATAAAACAAACGATCAGTGAGTATGTGTGATATGTCCAGAGGGGATAATGGAAGGAGAGTATGAAATGTGGATGCATGACCATGACCATGTGGATGCATGACCATGCGCTTCCCAAACAGCATTACGAGGTAACGGATGGGTGCGTGTGGTGAATGAATGTGTGTGAGTGCGTATACATGAGCGCCAATGCTGCCGCTTGCAGCGGTGAAGAAAGTCACTAATTCACAAAGATTCTGCTTCATCTTAATGGTTCTGGGTACCTTAATAGTTCCATTAATAACATTTTATATTGCCTAGTGATTGTTTTAATTTAATTCAAAATGTGTTTATGAACCTTTTTAAATGAAAATACTACTAACAAAATAATATGTTTTTAACTAGTTAAGATATAAATCAATTCTACTACACGGCTTCGACATCCACCAGAAAGCTACTGAATGAAACACACAGACAGACCTGAGACAGAGATAGAGAGAAAAGCAGTGAGACCTGAGGTAGGAGAGATGTGTGAAGAGTGGCATAACGCTCTGCAGCTCTTCCTCTGGTATGGAGGTCCACTGTAGATTGAGTGAAGCTGTAGTGCAGTGCTGCAGTGTGAAGCGCAGGGCCGCACACTGAACAGAGTCCAGATCTCTGCTCTGCAGGTTAATGTAGTTCTTCACTGAACTCAACAGACTGGACACAAACCCAGCAGAGCCGGACTCATAGATCTCTCTGATTACAGACACCATGAAGCTAGAGCTCATCCTGTACAGACACACATCACACTTATCATTATTAAATCACTGCATATTTTCTATCATTTACTAGATACACATTTTGTGAAAGAACTAATTGTTTACCTTTTAAACTGAATCCTGTTCAGAAATGGCAGAATTTCTCTAATGTTGACCTGAATGTTGCTGTGTCTGAGGTTCAGAGTGATTTGTTGAACTCTGTGCTGCAGGAAATAATGAAGCTCTTCCCAGTTCAAGGAACAGGACAGATCTCCATCCACTTTCTGCAGGAAGCACTGAGTCAGCTCCTCTTCCTGAGCTTCATAGACACATTCAACCAGTTTCTGGAGAGTCACTTTGGACAATCTACACACACACACATAAAGAGTTTATTATATTTGTATATTGTTATTGCAGATATCAAATCAAACACTTGAAATGTGTCCTACAGTCAGACCTGAGAGTCACTGGTCCCTGGTGACACAGTAGGACACACACAGAAACAGACTGAATCTTGTATTGAGTCAAGTTCAAACACTGGACAGTCCAGTGTCTCAGAAGAATGGCCAAGCTGCTCAGGATCCTGGACAGATTCCTCTCTGACTGCTGTTTATTCAGATCAAGAGTGAGTTCATTAACAGTGATGGGAACTCGAACCTTCATAGACCTCAATGCTTGCACTGCTCTTACCACCATATAACCACTCAGCCTGAGAAAAAAAAACAAAAAAAACACACACACAGTAAATACATGCAAATCACCATCTAGAAAAAAATAAACAAAAAAGATTAGCATTTGAAATGTTAAAGGCACAATACCTACGATTTTTTGCAATAAAATATCCAAAAACCACTAAGTTAACCTGTGTGCTTACACTACGCTAAATGTATCCAACAATGCTTAAATCCAGAGAAATTAGCAATTTCAATTGTCTTTTTGTCAAATGTCAATGGCATCACACACACCTTCAGTTGTTGGAAGAAACCAATGGAATGTTTCTTGAAGAAATGTGGAAGTAGTAGCCTAGTGCCAAATCTCTGGTAGCATCTAGCAAGCCACAGCTGTTTGTTTTACACATTCACGATGTGCCACAAATATTCATGATCATTGGCCAAGGGTTCTGTCGCCAAAAATAACCCCATAAAATGAAAACAGCTGTGGAGGTGAACACGACAAATCCCAGCAAGCAATAGGCCATCATTTCGTCATCTCGGTTAACTATAGACTCTATATAGTCTGGCAATGTGTAACCCACTTCTAGCCCAAATAACCTTGAATTTGGTAATGTCGTATTTTGGCAAAATAACTGTATGATATTCCATCATGTAAGCAAAGTCAACAGCGTTTACAAGGTGTTTGGTTTAATTTCTTTGACATGTAGCCTGTACGTAGCCTCGGTGTAGCTCATCGTCAGAGCGCCTATTTGTAGACCACTTATAGTCAAAACTGATTCACTGTAGTTTTTGATCAGGCAGCACATGAGATGGTTGATATCCCATCATGTTCACAGTGTCAATAATATCTACAAAGATATAAGTGTCATTTCATGATATGGTCTATATGTAGCCATGTTTTAGCTCTGAATTGGACGGGCTACGTGTAGTCTGCTTTTAGCCCACCCGGTGAAATCGTGGCAATCAGTGGTCTAATTTTAACAGTTTGGCTATAGCCCTACACCAGAACAAATAGCCTTAAAATTGTTTACATGTAATTTTCGCCCAAGCAGCTTCTTATCAAATGCAAGTAAACTTTTGAAATATTTAAATTAGCATTATTTTATATTTTATTTAATTATTTTACTGCATTATTAAATCGTAGCAGATCGTAGTTGATAGTGATCCGTGACTAGGCCCGGTTCAGCATGCATGTGTTCAGAGGATTAATTGCTAAATTTAATAGATAATAGAGTAAAAGTTTTATCATTTGTATGTTTACAAACTCAAGCGATTTTAGCTTTGCCAAAGATGAATCTATATTAATTTATACAGTGAGTGAACACACTCAGAAGAACTGGACAAACTGAGGAGGAGTTTCATCTGGAAAAGCAGCTGGAAATTGAGGAGGTCTGGGCAGCAATGAAAAAAAACTAAAAACTCTCCAAAACAACATTTCCTCACTAAAGCTCTCATCTTTGACAAAGTCCATCATTTATTTTAATTATTATATTGAATTTATGACTGAACAATGGCTTGTTACATACAGAGAGAGCATGAGCTAATTGAATAGGATATCTTTGTCACTGTTCAAGTACAATAAGATTTATTTTGAAACTTCCAAATTGATAGTAAAGCTTCAAAATACAAATGATTTAAAATGGCAATATAAAAATAATTAATTAGCCTATAAGAAGTTTGCAGCAGTATTAAAATAGTGCAAATAGCTCAGATGTGCAATGCAGCATTAAAACCTAAACAGTGCAATCAGAAAACATACTGTAATAAAAATGGTGGGGGTGAATTTATTATTCCATGTTCATTTGAGGTTAATGTGTGTACTGGGCTATTTTTTAGTTACAGCAGCTATCACTGTGTTGTTATGAAGTCAGTTATGCTACACAGTTTTGGAGGCAGAGACAGATTGTGGCACTAATAGGGAAAAACTTAAACTGCTGGAATAAAGAGTTTTAAAGGGTTAGTGATGGAAAATTTGCAGGTCAATGGCATCAGTGTTTAAGGTTGGTAAACACTTGTACACTGACGCATATAATACTACCCGCCTGACATTAGGCATGTGTTATTCAGGTGTCAAAGTTGTGCAGAATTGAAGGAAGGAACCTCAAAGACAGTGCCAGAAGGATGCTGGACAGGTAAAGCCTTAAAAACATGCCACATCAATCAAACATTGTGGTGTCAATACTCCGTAAGTTACAACGCAAATCAGAAATTTTAAAAATAATTCCTTTACTGGTCATTTTGAAATGTCAAACTTTGTCCGCAATTGTTAACCACCTCAATCTGTATTATATTTTAGGGTTTGAATAATTCCCTCATGTCCAAATTCAACATGAAGGGGGGTGGTCCGCTGCAGAAGGAGGCATTTGAAAAGACTGCACTGTTCTCGGTCATTAGAGGTATTTATATACAACACACAACATTTACCACAGAGCTTCTCTCTTTTTTAACACTGAACGGTGATACACAATATATATCTCGTTTTTGTTTTTAGTAGGCATCCAAGCCAAAGAGAATTACTCCCTGTCACAATTAGTGTAATTAAAGTAAAAAATTATGTCAAAAAAGCTTTTCTTACGCTTTTTTTTCTCTCTTATTTGGCAGATGCTGTGATGACCAACTTCCCGGCAGCAATAGAGTTGGACTTGAGGAATGCAGTTGGGAAGCATTTTAAACAAGAAATAAAACCAATAATGAATCATTTCCTTTAAGTTCACTGTTAGTTGTTTTATTTTTTCAAAAAAGTAAACCTACAAAAGGGTTAATCTTTTTTTTTTTTATGTTGTAATTTATCCGTAATGTTTTAATGTTAAGTGTGATAACATGCTCTTTTTTCTTTTAAATATCTTAAGTTATTTAAAATATTTAATTTTTATATTTTTATTATCTTAAGTTGTTAAAAATTCCATATTTTTTATCATAATATTTATATTTAGGTGTATTGTATTTATAATATTTTATTTTGTCATTAATTATTTAGTATTTTTATCATTTTGTATTGTCTTAAGTTGTCAAAAATGTTACTTTTCTTAATAAAGCTGTATATTTCATTTGTTTGGATGGATTGTCATTTTGTTGTCTATTAGACATATACATGTAGTCGTTCAGGGTCTAACTGATGTCTAGTCTATTCTTGGGCTATGGTTAGACATCTATTAAATTTTCACTGACAGCCCAAATTTTGCGTTGTTTTAGCCTAGACGTGAGGGCTGTGTTTGAATGGCTAATAGACATCTTTTAAATGCAAAATTGCTTGCTGGGATCCCATGAATCCACTCTCTGTCGCTCTATCATCCAGCTACATCTTTGTTATTGTTTGAATAAATGAGCTAGCAGTGAAACATACATATTGTGCCTTTAAGTTAATTTATAATGCTGTCTGTACCTGAGTGTGTTTATGTTTGTGATGTGTCTGAAGAGAAGCCGTGTTCCTCTGACAGAGACAGCTTTAGGTTTTAGAGTGAGGTCGAGTCTGTCAGAAGAGAAACGTAAGAATCTCCCCACAGACCTGCAGGTTTTGCTGGGTAAATGACTTTCCAGACTTATGGAGAAGTCAAGAACCTCAAAGAGTTTAGTCACCAGCTGTGGATTCTCTCTTAACTGGACCGCTTTAACTAGAGTTAACAAACACTTCTCAGAACAGCTGAAACAGACAATAAATACATGATTAAAATCACTACATAACTTAACATGACCCATTATACAATTGAAAAAAGAAATTAACAATACATTGCATTTTATGAGCAAATTCTAAAAGACTCATTAAGAACTTAAACATTAAAACTTAGAACAAAAACATTATTATTATTTTAAATTATTATTATTATTATTATTATTATTGAGTGGAATGAAACAGAAAACAACAGATAAAAACTGTGAATGGATTGAGAGGACTGAAGAGTAGAGCCTGTATTATAATACACAACAAGACAAGACAGGGCAGAGACCAAAACATGCAGCAAGGACCCACGGGTGCATTAGACATTGCATTAGACACAGAACAGAGAACAGAAGAACACAAACGAGAAGGATAATGAGGGAGGACAGGTGAGGTAAATGAACAGACTGAGGACTTGAAAACCACTCTTAAACAAAGACAAGACAATATATGTGTGTCACAAAACAAAGACCAACCTCAGCTGTGAGATGTGTTTCAGACACTGAAGGAAACTCATCACTTCTCTCTCTTCCTCTGAACATCTTCTCAGATGTACTGTTTTCTTCTCTGTCTGGAGCTTCAGCACTTCCAGGAGGACGGAGCTCTTTCTCTGTGAGAGATCTATGATCCAGACATCAGGTGACTGGAAAACTGACTGTAATGCTGGAAGATAACTCCTGCCTGTTTGAGTCTCATAGTTCTTCACATGAGAGTAAAGATCCAGCAGGAAATCACTGTCATACAATATATCAGTCCATCCATGATCAGAAGAGCTGCTGCAGACTGATGTTAACGGTTTCAGCATCTGCTCTCCTGTCTGTGTCTCAATCTCTGCTGCTTTAATGAAGAGACTCAGAAGAAATCTGCTTACATCACTTTCACTCTGATTAGAGAATCTGTAACAAAATGGAAATGAGAAATGCAGATAAATAGAGATATCACAACGTATTATAGCTAGTGACTACATAATGGCAGTTGTAGTGTTTTCTGTCTTCAGCTCACATTAGCTGTGTTTCCACTGTCAGGCCAAAAGCGGGTGTGCTAGTGCATGCCGGGGCCAGTCGCATTTCCACGGTCACTTCCGGGCCTGATCGAGCCTCGTCGGGGCTTCCTCGGGGCCAACGGCCAGGGTTTTTTGGCTCGACGAAAACCTAGGGCCAAAGCGGCAGTAGCCCCTCACTGCAGAACACAAGATCCGGGGGCGTGGATCCACATCTAGGGGTGGAGAGGGGTGGGGTTAGGTATATGTAAGGATCTGGATCCAGTCACGCCCCTGGATCTTGTGTTCTGCTGTGAGGACCATCTCCAAAGCGGGCCAGCTGGGGCTAGAGGAGTGGTTACGAACAAAGGCAGAGTTTCTCCACATCTGGAGAGCGTCAGAGCGTCAGATTATTTCATAACGTTAACAGCTATTACACCAGCATTAAATACTTTTAAATAATTTTAGCTCAAAACTCACTTTCAGACAGCAGCGAGTGTTTGAAATAACTTCTGCTTGAGATCCGATGTGGATTATGATCACAATGCAAGGCAGAAATAAGCGATGCAAAAGACTATGCACGCTAGCCATTACCATAGTAAACATGGTAAAAACGACTGATTGAGGAAATCAGACGTCAGCTTCTCAATCACAATCGTGTATTTAGTAACATATTATCTGTCATAAGCGTCGTCTCGAGGCTTTAGCTCTGCGTATGTCATGAAAATATAATATGTTTTATGTTCAGGAGCTCGCTCTGCTGCAGGTCATATTTTTGATGGAAAAAATATAGAAATGATCATTCTTTCTAAATGTGATGTATACTGTGACTACAAATAAACAGAAACAGACTCGACTGAATAAGCAGGCTGTGTCTCTTTCTTTTGTGAAATAACGGTTCATACCGCTTTATTTCTGTGTGACTAATTTTCAATCCTGATTACTTCATTATGATCAATGTATCACTTATTATTGTAAAACATCGATGCTTTTGTATTGAAATCTTTAACAAAACATGCAAACAAACGGCTGCTTTTATCATGTTAGTTTTGTGATCGTGCTAGTTCCAGTGAGTGATTTATTTCTGATTAGTCTTCTGATAACTTCTCTTTGTTGGTGAAATGATGGGGTTGCGTGACGTTGTTACTGAGAGGCGGGTAAAGGGTGGGTTTTAGTGAAGCGCTGTGGAGCTTCTGTCCCGACGGTGGAAACACATCGTGATTTTGTGCTCGGTGCTCCAGGTCCGAGGCTATTAGCCCCGCCGGCCCGCTGAAAGCACTGGCTCGCACTGGACCGACAGTGGAAAAGCAGCTACTGTTTGTAGACACTTGACGCCAAGCATCGAATTACTCATGAACTGTCAAAACTGAATTTATAACTCCGATAACTGTACAATCATTTAATATTGGAATCAGATACAACATAGACAAACAGTGAACCCAAGTCTTGTTCTTACTAGTAAAAGCCACACACTATTTCAGTCTGATTTGGTGAACTGCTTTATTCAGTTTACTAAAAATAACTAGTTCAAAAGAATGATATGTTCACGAACCAGACATCAGTCTGGACCATTTGCTTGAGGCTATATGGATTACAGGTAAAATGTAAATAATGTTCAGTTTCAATATATATATATATATATATATATATATAAATTAATATTAATGCCTGGGTCTCTAAGGGTTAAATGAACAATCAAAAGTATGTAAGTTCAGGTACCTCAGCTGTGAGATGTGTTTCAGACACTGAAGGAAACTCATCACTTCTCTCTCTTCCTCTGAACATCTGATCAGATGTACTGTTTTCTTCTCTGTCTGGAGCTTCAGCACTTCCAGGAGGACGGAGCTCTTTCTCTGTGAGAGATCTATGATCCAGACATCAGGTGACTGGAAAACTGACTGTAATGCTGGAAGATAACTCCTGCCTGTTTGAGTCTCATAGTTCTTCACATGAGAGCAGAGATCCAGCAGGAAATCACTCTGATTATGACTATATTTATGAGAAGGGAAGGTTTTGTAGCTGCACACAGATGACAGCTGAGAGGAGAATCTTGTTCCTGTATCTTTGTCAGTTTCTACTGCAGCAACACAGAGATTCAGCAGAAATCTGACTGAACACATCCTTTCTTCTTTATTACCAATGTACCAGAACCTGATAATATACAATCAAGAACCAAACACTTCATTAATTTGAGACAACTCGCATCACATAATACACTACTTCACATCAGACACAAATACATAATTCAACAAGATCCAGGGATATAGTTTGATAATGTTTTAGCTGAAATGCAGAGCAATGGGATGATATTTGAGTAAAGTCTGTGGGTATGAAGGAGGAAGATGGGGATTTACTTGGAATTTAATTTAATAAATCGTTTGACCCGACCTGTTTTGTGTGTGTGTGTGTGTGTGTGTGTGTGTGTGTGTGTGTGTGTGTGTGTGTATGTATATATGTATATATATATATATGTATATGTATATGTATATATATATATATATATATATATATATATATATATATATATATATATATATATATATATATATATATATATATATATATATATATACACACACAGTATTACAGGTCTGGTCAAATGATTTATTAATTAAATGATTACATGTTGATTGGATATGAGCAGTTAGGTCCGGTTGAACGAGGATGTCAGTAAGTACATACTCGTTGACATCGACATGACACACATGACGATAATCAAGTGACGGCGCAGAGCAAATCGAGTTAAACCTCCCACTTCTGGTAGTTTTACAGAGATTTCTTATCCTGTGTGAATTGGCCATTAATATTACAGATGTCCTGAGGTATAAAACATTACATTAATCCATCTACTCTTGTAAAACGAATCCCTTCTTATGAGAACAGGTAAGTCCATACTATAACAACAGCTACACAGAGGAACATTATCATTACAATAATAAACTGTCCTGGAGTTTATCAGTTTAAAATGATCTGATCACAGAAGAGCAGAAACATGATGATGTCTCTTGCTGAAAAACATGCTTCTTTTTGCTTTTATTCCTATGGTAATTCATTGAATTAAATTAATTAATAATTAATTCATTTAGTTTTATGGTCAGAATTAGGGCTGCAACAAACTATTATTTTGATAATCAATTAATCTAACGATTATTAGGCAAGGCAAGGCAAGTTTATTTATATAGCACATTTCATACACAGTGGTAATTCAAAGTGCTTTACATAAAAGAAAGTGAAATAGTCATTCACAGCAATAAAAACAAGGAATTAAAAATAATAAAAACAAGGAATTTTAAAAAGTTATAGAAATTGATTTAAAATGAAATTTAAAACAGTTAAATAGAAAAGGATTATACATAAAATACAGTGCAGTCAGTTCGGACGTAGCACAGTGTTCATTCAACAAATGCACAGCTAAACAGATGAGTTTTCAGTCTGGATTTAAATGTGCCTAATGTTTTAGCACATCTGATCTCTTCTGGAAGCTGGTTCCAGCTGCGGGCGGCATAATAGCTAAAAGCGGACTCCCCTTGTTTTGTGTGAACCCTTGGTCTTTCTAACTGACTCGATCCTAATGATCTGAGTGGTCTGTTAGGTTTATATTCAGTGAGCATATCTGCAATGTATTTAGGTCCTAGGCCATTGAGTGACTTATAAACGAGTAAAAGTACTTTAAAATCAATCCTAAATGTAACTGGAAGCCAGTGTAAGGACCTGAGGACTGGTGTGATATGCTCAGATTTTCTGGTTCTAGTCAGAATCCTGGCAGCAGTGTTCTGGATGAGCTGCAGCTGTCTAATGGTCTTCTTTGGAAGGCCGGTGAGGAGACCATTACAATAATCCACCCTGCTGGTGATAAAGGCATGAACAAGTTTCTCCAAGTCTGACTGGAAACAAAACATCTAATTCTTGCAATGTTTTTGAGATGATAGTATGCTGATTTAGTTACTGCTTTGACATGACTACTAAAACTAAGGTCTGTCTCCAGAATCACCCCAAGATTTCTGACTTGATTTTTAGTTGTTTGACCCCTAGAGTCAAGGTATGCATTCACCTTGAGAACTTCATCTTTGTTTCCAAAAGCAATGACTTCAGTTTTCTCCTTGTTTAGCTGAAGAAAGTTTTGGCACATCCAACTGTTAATTTCATCAATGCATTGGCAGAGGGAGTCAATGGGGCTATAGTCATTTGGAGATAAGGCCAGGTAGATCTGGGTATCATCAGCATAGCTGTGATAGGCAATTTGTTTTTTCCTCATTATCTGACTTAGTGGGAGCATATACAGGCTAAACAAGAGCGGTGCAAGAATTGAGCCTTGTGGGACTCCGCATGTCATGGACGTCCACTTAGACTTATGCTCTCCTATACTCACATAATAACCTCTCCCTTCTAAGTATGACCTGAACCATTTAAGTGCCAACCCAGAAAGCCCGACCCAGTTTTCCAGTCTCTCTAGAAGTATGTTATGATCGACAGTGTTAAACGCAGCACTAAGATCTAGCAGTACCAGCACTGATATTTTGCCAGAATCAGAATTAAAGCGAATATCATTTATTATCTTAATGAGTGCTGTCTCTGTGCTGTGATGCACACGGAAACCAGATTGAAAATTATCCAGGTATTCATTTGAGTTTAAGTAGTTGTTCAGCTGATTAAAAACTATCTTTTCAATAATCTTACCTATGAAAGGAAGATTTGATATTGGTCTATAGTTGCTCAACATGGTGCTATCAAGATTGCGCTTTTTCAGAAGGGGCTTAACAACTGCAGTTTTCAGGGAGTTTGGAAAAGTCACAGAAAGAAGTGAGGTGTTCACCACTTCTAAGAGATCTACTTCCAAACTGTTAAGCACACTTTTGAAAAAAGATGTAGGAAGTGTGTCGAGATAGCAGGTTGACGATTTAAGATGCTGTACTATTTCTTCCAAAATTTTGCTATCAATTGTTTCAAAAACAGACAGTCACTTCTTTTTGAGATTTTTAGACTGATTAATCGACTAATCGTCAATTATGTCACTGATTAATCAGTAGACTTATTGATTATTCAGCTTTTGCAATTAGTTAAAATGTTGAGTTGTGCATATTCTAACGGTAATCACTTCAGCTTTTGAAAGTCATTATGTAATTACAATTATTATACAATTAATTTATGCAAATATATATATATATATATATATATATATATATATATATATATTATATATATATATATATATATATATATATACATATACACACACACACATATATACATATATACACACACATTTGGCACACAAAATAGATGACTGAAAGAGAAACGCTCTCATTCACCATGTAATTAGCGATATGAAAAAGTAACTGAATGACACATTATTCTGCCTTACATCTCCTTTTGTAAGTCATATGGATAAGAAACAAAATAAAGGTAAGTGACAAGACAGCTGTTTGATTTAAGGTTATTGCATAAAGTACTATAGAAATAAACATGATGTGACCGGACTTTTCTGCAGAGCTCGTGCAAACATCCACATCGCTGTAATTAGATGCGTTTTTAACTGCTGCTTGAACAGTTTTTGTTGTGTTTATTTCATTATTGAGAGGACAGCACACAGCATATATTTACATATTCATTCAAACGCCGCTCAGCAGCTTCCAGTGTTGCAACTAAAGGAAGGTCAATTTGTTGCTTTTTTTTTTAAGGTCGACTTGTTGCAGAAAGTTGCTAAATGACGCTGTGATGTCATTGCGTAATTACGATGCAAAAATGCGTCACTACATCAAATCTCAGCAAAAAAAAATTGTATGTGTTAATTTTGATTTGTAAAATAATATAAATGCCTAATATAATATTAAAATATAAATAACTGTATTTTTAAATACAACATTGAATTATTGAACACTTACACAGTTTTGAACCATTAGTATTATTATTATTATAATTTTTGCTAGTGAACTTAGAAAACTACACATTCTGAACAGTTATAGTTTTAAGCAGTGTATTAGTAGTTAGTATTTTTTTTACCTGCATTTTAAATTACCCATTGTATTTCGTGTTTCCGGGTTACAACAGGTAATGGATAACACAATGTCCTGAACAATTACCAGTACCTTTTCCCTTTTTCTTACAGTGTACTAACTGATCAACAGTCACAGGTACAAGCTAAGGTGTATCATAAATGAACAATTATTCAATTATTGTTATCAAATTGAACAATTGCAAATAGCAGCTAACTTAATTCATGTGATGCGTGTACTGCTATGCATCTTTGGTTTACTCATTTTGTGTAATTTAGATGGAAAATGTGTGCCTTTTTACCGTTTGAGTCATTTATCAAAAGTTGGTAAATTATTGCCAAATAAATGTTAAAAATAGCTAAATTTGTTGCTAGGTGCTTTTGGAAGAAAAAGGTGCTAGGGTAGTGCGAAAAGTTGCTAAATTTAGCAACAAATTTGCTAAGTTGGCAACACTGTCAGCTTCAGGATTGGCTGAGTTTTCTCTAAAGCGCTGTGTGTGTCTGCTTCTCTTGAATTGCATCCAGGAGAGCTGAACTACAGTCTTGCTCTACAGCGCCACACTGCTCAAACCACGGTATTGCAGGCTCTTACGTTACGTCAATGAGATCATACGACTACTCGACAACAAAAATATCTGTCGACATTTTTTTTTATTGTCGACGTTGTCGATAATGTCGACTAATCGTTGCAGCCCTAGTCAGAATGCATCACTCTATAGAAAACATTGAAACACAACACAGCCTCTAATATAAACACACTCAGCTTATGCAGAAATCATATTTCACAGTAATTTACCAGAGATTTTCTCACCTCAGCTGTGAGATGTGTTTCAGACACTGAAGGAAACTCATCACTTCTCTCTCTTCCTCTGAACATCTTCTCAGATCTACTGTTTTCTTCTCTGTCTGGAGCTTCAGCACTTCCAGGAGGACGGAGCTCTTTCTCTGTGAGAGATCTATGATCCAGACATCAGGTGACTGGAAAACTGACTGTAATGCTGGAAGATAACTCCTGCCTGTTTGAGTCTCATAGTTCTTCACATGAGAGCAGAGATCCAGCAGGAAATCATTCTGATTATAATGAGAAGGGAAGGTTTTGTAGCTGCACACAGATGACAGCTGAGAGGAGAATCTTGATCCTGTATCTTTGTCAGTTTCTACTGCAGCAACACAGAGATTCAGCAGAAATCTGACTGAACACATCCTTTCTTCATCACTAATGCCCCCAAACCTGATAATATACAATCAAGAACCAAACACTTCATTAATTTGAGACAACTCACATCACATAATACACTTCACATCAGACACAAATACATAATTCAACAAGACCCAGGGATATAGTTTGATAATGTTTTAGCTGAAATGCAGAGCAATGGGATGATATTTGAGTGAAGTCTGTGGGTATGAAGGAGGAAGATGGGGATTTTCTTGGATGTGCCCAGTCTTAAGATTAAAGGATTAGTTCACTTTTAAATTAAAATGTCCTGATAATTTACTCACCCCCATGTCATCCAAGATGTTTATGTATTTCTTTCTTCAGTCGAAAAGAAATTAAGGTTTTTGATGAAAGCAATCCAGGATTATTCTTCATATAGTTAGTTTCAATGGACTCCAAACGGTTGAAGGTCAAAATTACAGTTTCAGTGCAGCTTCAAAGAGCTATAAACCATACCAGACGATGAATAAGGGTCTTATCTAGCCAAACCATAGCTCATTTAATTATTTTTTTTTTTAAATGTATATGCTTTATAAACACAAATGCTGGCCTGTTCTGCGATGCGCGTTCGTGACGTCACGTATGTTGAAAAGGTCACGCTTGACGTAGGCTGCATCTCATCTTCTCCTCCAAGTTCAAAATCGTCCGACATCGTTGTTTTATCTTGTAAACTCGTTAAGTTGTAACTCCCTCTTTCTGTAAGCGGCGTTTGACTTAGTATTTACACGTTCAACTTGTAAACACTGACCCGGTGCTTCCGCCTACGTCAAGCGTGACCTTTTCAACGTTATTACCTCGTATCGCAGAACAGCCGAGCATTTGTGTTTATAAAGCATATACATTTTTATGTTTTAAATGAGCGATGGTTTGGCTAGATAAGACCCTTATTCATCGTCTGGTATGGTTTATAGCTCTTTGAAGCTGCACTGAAACTGTAATTTTGACCTTCAACCGTTTGGACTCCATTGAAACTAACTATATTGATATAAATCCTGGAATATTTTCATCAAAAACCTTCATTTCTTTTCGACTGAAGAAAGAAATACATAAACATCTTGGATGACATGGGGGTGAGTAAATTATCAGGACATTTTAATTTAAAAGTGAACTAATCCTTTAATCTTAATAATAATTTTCATTCTATGAGAAAAGGTAAGTTCATACCATAGCTATAACAACAGCAACACAGAGGAACAATATCATTACAATTACTTTCAGAATATATTTTTTATAGAAGCCGATGAACAATAAAAGCACTGACAGCCAATCAGAATCAATCTGACTTTAAAGAGCTTGAGCAGTTAAAGTGGCAGATGACAAAACTGCAGCACATGATTATGAATGACAATAAACGGGAATTGAGTTGCAGTGGACCGGCAAAATCACAAGCTTGAATGAATTTGGTCAACTGCAATTTAATTATATAAATGAAGACAGACTATTCATAAGATGTAAATTGGGTGAAAGTGATGCATTAGAAGAATAGAAATACATACTATGTGTGTCTTACTTTCTTTTGTGCAGTAACTGCATCCTTGAATAACAGGCATATCTCTATTACATAATCCTTATACACCTGACAAACTTAGTGCTCATCAGGACTAACTGGATGTTGGCTTAATTAAATGATAGAGAATGTAAGTATAATTAATCACATTGATGACTGACACACACCATCATGACTAGTGTTAACAGTTAACTGTTATCATCAGATACATCATTTAGCACATGTACTTCGGTAGCATCTGATGGTTGAATCTACAAAGATGCCCCATAAATACACGCATAATTTGTGCTCAAACATCTACAGATATGATGAGTATTCACACCCACAGACAGCTGTATCTCACCCTGAACAAAAACTGCTCTTAGATTTAGTCACTGACACACAAATGAGATCAGATGTAGTGAATGATCAGAATGCATCACTCTATAGTTAACACTGAAACACAACAGAGCCTCTAATATAAACACACTCAGCTTATGCAGAAATCATATTTCACAGTAATTTACCAGAGATTTTCTCACCTCAGCTGTGAGATGTGTTTCAGACACTGAAGGAAACTCATCACTTCTCTCTCTTCCTCTGAACATCTTCTCAGATATACTGTTTTCTTCTCTGTCTGGAGCTTCAGCACTTCCAGGAGGACGGAGCTCTTTCTCTGTGAGAGATCTATGATCCAGACATCAGGTGACTGGAAAACTGACTGTAATGCTGGAAGATAACTCCTGCCTGTTTGAGTCTCATAGTTCTTCACATGAGAGCAAAGATCCAGCAGGAAATCACTCTGATTATGATCATTATAATGAGAAGGGAAGGTTGTGTAGCTGCACACAGATGACAGCTGAGAGGAGAATCTTGATCCTGTATCTTTGTCAGTTTCTACTGCAGCAACACAGAGATTCAGCAGAAATCTGACTGAACACATCCTTTCTTCTTTATCATCACTAATGCCCCCAAACCTGATAATATACAATCAAGAACCAAACACTTCATTAATTTGAGACAACTCACATCACATAATACACTTCACATCAGGCACAAATACATAATTCAACAAGACCCAGGGATATAGTTTGATCATGTTTTAGCTGAAATGCAGAGCAATGAGATGATATTTGAGTGAAGTCTGTGGGTATGAAGGAGGAAGATGGGGGTTTACTTGGAGTTTATATTTATAAACAGAATTTAATTTAATAAATCTTTGACCCGACCTGTTTTTGTGTTTGTGTGTGTGTGTGTGTGTGTGTGTGTGTGTGTGTGTGTGTGTGTGTGTGTATATGTATATGTATATGTATATATATATATATTACAGGTGTGGTCAAATGATTTATTAATTAAATGATTACATGTTGATTGGATATGAGCAGTAAGGTCCGGTTGAATGAGGATGTCAGTAAGCAACGTACATGACGATAATCAAGTGACGGCGCAGAGCAAATAGAGTTAAACCTCCCACTTCTGGTAGTTTTACAGAGATTTCTTATCCCGTGTGAATTGGCCATTAATATTACAGATGTCCTGAGGTATAAAAAATGACATTAATCCATCTACTCTTGTAAAACGAATCCCTTCTGAATAGGTCTTATGAGAACAGGTAAGTCCATACTATAACAACAGCTACACAGAGGAACATTATCATTAGAATTACTTTCAGAATGATGTTTAGTCTTTGTTCAGTCTGTATTTCACACAGAGCATGATGAGAAACAGTTTAGTCTGCTCTGAAACAATCAGAGAGAAGCAGAGCTGTCAAAATCACCAAAGACTCAAATCACCCTGGAAACTGTCTATTCACTCTGCTGCCATCTGGTAAGCGCTTCCGCTGCCTGATGGCAAAAACTGAGAGCCTCAGGAGGAGCTTCTTCCCCCAGGCCATCAGGCTCCTGAACTCAAACTGAACTGAACTCTTAACATCATGATGACTTCACTTACTAATCACTCACAATCAGTAATATACTCGCACCCATTATCATCTACCTCATACTGACAGTGTCTTTTGCACACAATACTGTCATCTGCACACAACACTTTCTGTATCTTGATATCTTATCATATTTTATATTTATTCTTTGTGATTGCTGCTCATGTCATCATGTTCTACCTGTTTGCACATCCCCCCCCCCTCCCGTACAGTCATGCTTATCTTGATATTTAATTCTACAGCATACTGTCATGCACAGTCTCTTATACTTTATATTTTATATTCTGTGCTTATATCTTATTGTTTATTGTTGTATTCTACAATATTTGCACTGTCCATGGAGCGGACCTGATTCACATTTCACTGCTGGTTATACAATCTCTGTATAGTCGTGTATGTGACAAATAAAACTTGAAACTTGAAACAGAACACAAGAGAGCTCGTGTCTTGAAGCAAAGTACACACTGAAACTAATAATTCACTGAAATCTGGACACGAGTCACTATTTTCTCCAGCATCTCTGATGATTTAATCTGACTGCTTGAATGCATTCGCTGACTGGATCCTGACTATAAACTGTCCAGGAGTTTATCAGTTTAAAATGACCTGATCACAGAAGAGCAGAAACATGATGATGTCTCTTGCTGAAAAACATGCTTCTTTTTGCTTTTATTTCCACGATAATACATTGAATGAAATTATTAATCATTACTTTATTTTTATGGTCAGAATGCATCACTCTATAGTTAACACTGAAACACAACACAGCCTCTAATATAAACACACTCAGCTTATGCAGAAATCATATTTCACAGTAATTTACCAGAGATTTTCTCACCTCAGCTGTGAGATGTGTTTCAGACACTGAAGGAAACTCATCACTTCTCTCTCTTCCTCTGAACATCTTCTCAGATCTACTGGTTTCTTCTCTGTCTGGAGCTTCAGCACTTCCAGGAGGACGGAGATCTTTCTCTGTGAGAGATCTATGATCCAGACATCAGGTGACTGGAAAACTGACTGTAATGCTGGAAGATAACTCCTGCCTGTTTGAGTCTCATAGTTCTTCACATGAGAGCAAAGATCCAGCAGCAAATCAATCTGATCATCATCATAAGGGAAGGTTTTGTAGCTGCACACAGATGACAGCTGAGAGGAGAATCTTGTTCCTGTATCTTTGTCAGTTTCTACTGCAGCAACACAGAGATTCAGCAGAAATCTGACTGAACACATCCTTTCTTCTTTATCATCAATGCCCTCAAACCTGATAATATACAATCAAGAACCAAACACTTCATTAATTTGAGACAACTCACATCACATAATACACTACTTCACATCAGACACAAATACATAATTCAACAAGACCCAGGGATATAGTTTGATCATGTTTTAGCTGAAATGCAGTGCTATACTGGATGTCATTTGTGCTCAGTCTGCAGGTATGGAGGAGGACGATGGGAATTTTCTCTGAATGAATGAATGGAGACGCGCGGTTTCGATTAACACACACACACACACACACACACACACACACACACAGAAGCGCGTGACGCTCGCGGTGATCTCTGCCGTCTCTCTAAATGAGGACATAAATACATGAACAACATCTCCAGAACTGCTCTGAGAGTCACTTCATGAGCATTTGACCGTTTCATTGGAGTAAAACTAGCGTCGCACAGAACTGTAAAGGACGGTATTCACGGCAACCCGTCAAAATAAAAGTTCGGTTTAACCTCCAGTACTGCTACTAATACTACAATTATTAAAACTTTATTTTGTTAAGTAATGATCAAACTAAATTTCTTCCATGTTTTAATTTTAATAGTAAATCCCCTTTGTTTGTCTAAATAAATAAAGTTTGATTTTCAATAATTTAAAGATAAATAAAATGAATGTTTTATGCCTTCATTTGATAACTAGACATAACACAGAATTTCTCAGGAAAAAGAAAACATTTCATACGGCTATTTTAAGAATAAATTTGAATAAATTAAGTTGTTTTTATGTTTATATTTATTTTATGTTCAAATAATTAGACATGCTTCAACACAGAATTTGGTAACAATAAACATATGGTGAAAGAAAATAAAACATTTCATAGAGCCATAAACATGTAATTTTTGTTAAACTTTTAATAAACTAATGTGAAGTTGTATAAGTTTCATGATTTTAATTAATTAGACATGCTTTTTATTAATAAAATGTAATATTAAAAATGTTCCAGAAAAATTTGAAAGGAAAAAAACTGAATTTGGTAAAAAATAAAACTGAATTTGGGAAAAAATAAATCAGATTTCATAGGGCCCTATATTTCACACGATTATGATAGTAAGAAGAGTTCATGTAAGGTTGTAAGAAAATGTTTTGTTTTCTAGAAAGACACTTTACGTGGATAAATGTATACTGGATCAAAGTGATATGGACCAGGAGACTATAAGGAGTGGATAAAGATGTTCAATTTCACAAAGTGTTTAACAACCTAATGTTTATGTTCACCTACTACAAAAGGGCTTTTAGTATATTTGTTGTTGTATTTAATTTGATTTTGTAAAATGCAACTTTATATTTGTCATTTTTTTAAATCATATAATTATTATAACACCTCTAATACGTCGTGGGTAAAAAGTGTTTGTTTCAGCCAGTTAAAGGGTGGGTATATTGTGTGCACATGATCAGGATGGTGCCACCTCCGCCTCATTTTGAGCCAGGAAAAACCCTGTCACCCTGCACAAAAACTAAGCTTGCATTTCATCCAAAAATGAGATCAGATGTCCCTTATTTTGCCTCACTGAAGGTGGCAACCCTAATGTAAATATTCCACCATTTTCTGTTTAAAAGTAGTTTTCCACACTATTCAGATCAAAAAGAAGTTTGAAAGACACAAAACTTACATTTACATTTATGCATTTAGCAGACGCTTTTATCCAAAGCGACTTACAGTGCATTCAGGTTATACATTTTTTTGTCTGTTATGTGTGTTCCCTGGGAATTGAACCCACAACCTCTTGCGCTGCTAACGCAATGCTCTACCACTGAGCCACAGGAACAGGAAAACTTATTTTGGCAATCAAAAGTATGTAAGTTCAGGTACCTCAGCTGTGAGATGTGTTTCAGACACTGAAGGAAACTCATCACTTCTCTCTCTTCCTCTGAACATCTTCTCAGATATACTGGTTTCTTCTCTGTCTGGAGCTTCAGCACTTCCAGGAGGACGGAGATCTTTCTCTGTGAGAGATCTATGAACCATTCATCAGGTGACTGGAAAACTGACTGTAATGCTGGAAGATAACTCCTGCCTGTTTGAGTCTCATAGTTCTTCACATGAGAGCAAAGATCCAGCAGGAAATCATTCTGATCATCATCATCATAATAATAATCATAAGGGAAGGTTTCGTAGCTGCACACAGATGACAGCTGAGAGGAGAATCTTGTTCCTGTATCTTTGTCAGTTTCTACTGCAGCAACACAGAGATTCAGCAGAAATCTGACTGAACACATCCTTTCTTCTTCATCATCAATGTACCAGAACCTGATAATATACAATCAAGAACCAAACACTTCATTAATTTGAGACAACTCACATCACATAATACACTTCACATCAGACACAAATACATAATTCAACAAGACCCAGGGATATAGTTTGATAATGTTTTAGCTGAAATGCAGAGCAATGGGATGATATTTGAGTGAAGTCTGTGGGTATGAAGGAGGAAGATGGGGTTTACTTGTGCCCAGTAACTCTTAAGTGTGTATTTTTTAATCAAAAACAAACTATTTTTGCAGAATTTCATGTCTGAAATAAGCTTAAGAAAGTGTAGACATCAAAGTAGTCAAATAGTAGTTACTGAGCTGGGAAAAAAAGCGTTTAAGTATGCTGCTCCTTCTACATGGAACAAGTTACAGAAATCCATGAAACTTAATAAGATGGTCTCATTGGTCGCTTTTAAGAGGATGTTAACTGACTTGGAGGCAGCCACATCTGGCTGTAGATGTTTTGCATGATGTGTTATGGATTGTGGTTGACTTTAAAGGATTTGCTATTTCAGTCAGGGGCGTAACCACCATAGACATTGAGGGGGACAAGTCCCCCCCAATAATTAGAAATGGCCAAATGTCCCCCCCAATATTTGAAATTCTTGCACTGATCTGCTGTCCTCCATTACGCAGCGCTCTTGTTAGGATGACAAAAAAAGCTTTAAAAGTATCATTTTCAGTCTGCTCTGGCTCAGCTGGCTAACAGCGCTCGTCAATGTCAAAATAGTTGAACTGGCCAATCAAATCAAAGTAGGCGGGGTTTAGCGTTCACAGATGCTGAGCGCGCCGCGAAAGATTGAAAACACTGAAAGAGAGCGAGGTAAGATGGAAGCTGCAAATCAATTAATGTTTAGTCAACTGTTTTAGGAAAGAAATGTTAAATGACCGACAGTTATATTCAGTGAAGCAATTACTTGACTTTTTCAAAAATATGCCCATTTTGAGAGAAAGAGAGAGAGAGAGATGAAATGTGCGTGTTAATCATCTGCATCTGTTTGTCTGTCCCTACAAACAATGAAACTGTCAATTTAGTCCTACTTCAAAAACACGTCGTTGCTGAGAAATATAATAGATTCAGTATGGAAACTATTTTATTACAATAAAAGTCGCGGGGTAGTGTTGACAAGTCTCTGTGTGCGAGTAATAATGTGTGTGCCTGCGTCAATTAAAGCATATATATATATATATATACAATTTTTGTATATATATATATATATATATATATATATATATATATATATATATATATATATATATATATATATATATATATATATATATACACACATATATATATATATATATATATATATATATATATATATATATATATATATGCTTTAATTGACACACGCACACACATTATATATATATATGTGTGTGTGTGTGTGTGTGTGTGTGTGTGTGTGTGTGTGTGTGTGTATATATATATATATATGTATATATATATATATATATATATATATATATATATATATATATATATATATATATATATATATATATACAAAAATTGGTCCCCCCCAATGTTCAAGACATGGTTACGGCCTTGATTTCGGTTGTTTAATGTTATTATTATTTTTGTGTATTTTGTGTCTCTATGTATGTATGGTTGTACTGCTACCCTATCTTGGCCAGGACACTCTTGAAAAAGAGATTTTTAATCTCAATGAGTTTTTTCCTGGTTAAATAATAAAAAATAAAAAAATCGCATTATAATGATAATATTGCAATTTTATATCTGAAATTAAGCCGAGGTTAAGCATAGTCTGAAAAGCATATCATAAACACTGGGTTTGTTTGTATGTTACTTTATGCGCGCCTCTGATCTGCACGCGCTTCTCCAGCACGCGCTTTTCTCCTGTGTTCCATATAAAGGAACTCGTCACAATCTGCACGCGCTTTTCCAGCACGCGCTTTTCTCCTGTGTTCCATATAAAGGAACTCGTCACAATCTGCACGCGCTTCTCCAGCACGCGCTTTTCTCCTGTGTTTCATATTTAGGAACTCGTCACAATCTGCACGCGCTTCTCCAGCACGCGCTTTTCTCCTGTGTTACATATAAAGGAACTCGTCACAATCTGCACGCGCTTCTCCAGCACGCGCTTTTCTCCTGTGTTCCATATAAAGGAACTCGTCACAATCTGCACGCGCTTCTCCAGCACGCGCTTTTCTCCTGTGTTCCATATAAAGGAACTCGTCACAATCTGCACGCGCTTTTCCAGCACGCGCTTTTCTCCTGTGTTCCATATAAAGGAACTCGTCACAATCTGCACGCGCTTTTCCAGCACGCGCTTTTCTCCTGTGTTCCATATAAAGTCACAATCTGACGCGCTTCTCCACTCGTCATATAAAGGAACAATCTGCACGCGCTTTTCCAGCACGCGCTTTTCTCCTGTGTTCCATATAAAGGAACTCGTCACAATCTGCACGCGCTTCTCCAGCACGCGCTTTTCTCCTGTGTTTCATATTTAGGAACTCGTCACAATCTGCACGCGCTTCTCCAGCACGCGCTTCTCTCCTGTGTTCCATATAAAGGAACTCGTCACAATCTGCACGCGCTTCTCCAGCACGCGCTTTTCTCCTGTGTTTCATATAAAGGAACTCGTCACAATCTGCACGCGCTTCTCCAGCACGCGCTTTTCTCCTGTGTTCCATATAAAGGAACTCGTCACAATCTGCACGCGCTTCTCCAGCACGCGCTTCTTCTCCTGTGTTCCATATAAAGGAACTCGTCACAATCTGCACGCGCTTCTCCAGCACGCGCTTTTCTCCTGTGTTTCATATAAAGGAACTCGTCACAATCTGCACTCGCTTCTCCAGCACGCGCTTTTCTCCTGTGTTCCATATAAAGGAACTCGTCACAATCTGCACGCGCTTCTCCAGCACGCGCTTTTCTCCTGTGTTCCATATAAAGGAACTCGTCACAATCTGCACGCGCTTCTCCAGCACGCGCTTTTCTCCTGTGTTCCAAATAAAGGAACTCGTCACAATCTGCACGCGCTTCTCCAGTGTTCCATATAAAGGAACTCGCGCTTTTCTCCTGTGTTCCACAATCTGCACGCGCTTCTCCAGCACGCGCTTTTCTCCTGTGTTCCATATAAAGGAACTCGTCACAATCTGCACTCGCTTCTCCTGTCCATATAAAGCTCGTCACAATCTGCGCTTCTCCAGCACGCGCTTTTCTCCTGTGTTCCATATAAAGGAACTCGTCACAATCTGCACGCGCTTCTCCAGCACGCGCTTTTCTCCTGTGTTCCATATAAAGGAACTCGTCACAATCTGCACGCGCTTTCCAGCACGCGCTCCCTGTGTTCCATATAAAGGAACTCGTCACAATCTGCACGCGCTTTTCTCCTGTGTTCCATATAAAGGAACTCGTCACAATCTGCACGCGCTTCTCCAGCACGCGCTTTTCTCCTGTGTTCCATATAAAGGAACTCGTCACAATCTGCACGCGCTTTTCCAGCACGCGCTTTTCTCCTGTGTTCCATATAAAGGAACTCGTCACAATCTGCACGCGCTTCTCCAGCACGCGCTTTTCTCCTGTGTTCCATATAAAGGAACTCGTCACAATCTGCACGCGCTTCTCCAGCACGCGCTTTTCTCCTGTGTTCCATATAAAGGAACTCGTCACAATCTGCACGCGCTTCTCCAGCACGCGCTTTTCTCCTGTGTTCCATATAAAGGAACTCGTCACAATCTGCACGCGCTTCTCCAGCACGCGCTTTTCTCCTGTGTTCCATATAAAGGAACTCGTCACAATCTGCACGCGCTTCTCCAGCACGCGCTTTTCTCCTGTGTTTCATATTTAGGAACTCGTCACAATCTGCACGCGCTTCTCCAGCACGCGCTTTTCTCCTGTGTTCCATATAAAGCCGCGCGCTCGCATTATTTAAAAATTAATGGTGATTTGGTTTTACTGACAGACTAACACTCGTTTATTGATCTCTTTATTGAATAATTACTTATAATTAATAAATATTCGAGAGTAAATACTGTGATTTCAGAGAGATTTGACAAGTCTATTTGAAGAGAACAGAAGTTTTTTTACGGACCAAAAGAGTGAAGCACATCATCGTTAATTCAGTGGTAAGAAATAAATGTAATATTAAGGTCAAATAAATGTTATTCATTTTTAATGTCTGTAAAAATAAAATTCACATTTTTAAAACTCAATATTTAGTTGAAGTCATTGTTATTTGGTGCTTAAATGAAACCCCAGAGGACTTTAGCAGAGGTGTTTGTGTTGCACATCATACAAGACAAGGTTAGCATCCGATCGTTTTAACTGTTGAGAAAACTGGTTAATTTGAAGCTTTTTGCACTATTGTCATCTTCAGGGTTTAAAATCTACATCGTGTTGACGTGGCATGAACTATAGTACATCGATGAGCGTCGGTGTCTATTTAATTATTCATGAGACTGCGTGTTCTTATCCAATGAGAAGAGCTTCGCTTAATTATTCACAACAGCATGTGTTGATTTGCTCTGACAGACGCTTCAGACTCGCGCACATTAACTGAGAGAAACGTTCATAGATCGAAGGACAGTGTTTGTTGAGTTCGGTACAAACACGATTCATTCATTAGTGAGTGTAACCGTTTTTACCGCTCTGTGACACAACCTGTTAAAAGCTTATATAAACACAGCAGAATGAGCCTAAAAGGTTATCAGAGGTGCAACAGCGCGTGTGTTTTTAACTCGATGGGAGCGAAATGAAACTGAACCTGAAGCTGTGTGTGTTTTCTGTTTGTTTTTTTTAATACTCGTTTTCATTCTATGAGAAAAGGTAAGTTCATACCATAGCTATAACAACAGCAACACAGAGGAACAATATCATTACTATTACTTTCAGAATATATATTTATAGAAGCTGATGAACAATAAAAGCACTGACAGCCAATCAGAATCAATCTGACTTTAAAGAGCTTGAGCAGTTACAAATGCATAAATAATGTTTTGATATTTTAAACATGAAATGTTGAATACTCATATTTGAAATTATTTAGAAAAATGAAAAGATACTTTAAATGTAAAACTAAAACCGCCAGCAGGTGGCATCAAGTCACTGTTAAGTGAGTCATTGCGATTGAACCGAATCATTTAAACGGTTGATTCATTCAGGAACGAAACACCGTCATGTTGCTCAGAGACATGAAACAGCGCTATGGCTGTTTGGAATGATTTTTGTTGCCGAAATCAGCCATTATGGTGTCTAAAACATAAGTATCTTGATAGTAACCTATTATTTATTGAACTGTTTTATAAAATCAATATCACATTTGTAACCATGCAGATTATTAATCTGGAAAATCGAGACTCTTCGTGTGATATTAACAATATGAAATTATAAATATATACATTTTTTGCCCCCTTATCTTGAATTATGTGATCATTCATATTAATAGACTGAATCATGCAGTGAAAGAACGCACTCTAGCGTTAAATGCGCACGCGCTATACGCGCACTAGTCTAACCAGACTTCATGTAGTTGTAGCCTACAGAGTGCACATACTGTAGGTGTGTTTTATTTGGTTTTTGCAATATACTCGATAATGTCATGATGTCTCACGAGTTCAGTATTTGCTCTAAACATGCGCAGATTTGGCTTGCATGAACTTCCCCAACAGATTAATGAGTGAACATAATTTTCAAAAAGTAACCCGCCAAACTGGCTAGTGATTTGACAGCGTTACCCGCCACAGCTGATTTTTACCCGCATTTGGCGGGTTGGCGGGTGTTAATTTCAAACCCTGATTACATTACATTTAGTCATTTAGCAGATGCTTTTATCCAAAGCGAATTACAAATGAGAATTAGAATAGAGAGCGCTAGAGTTAGAGGGTGGAATAAAGACGGAAGAATTAGAATAGAGAGCGCTAGAGTTAGAGGGTGGAATAAAGACAGTAGAATTAGAATAGAGAGCGCTAGAGTTAGAGGGTGGAATAAAGACGGAAGAATTAGAATAGAGAGCGCTAGAGTTAGAGGGTGGAATAAAGACGGAAGAATTAGAATAGAGAGCGCTAGAGTTAGAGGGTCGAATAAAGACAGAAGAATTAGAATAGAGAGCGCTAGAGTTAGAGGGTGGAATAAAGACGGAAGAATTAGAATAGAGAGCGCTAGAGTTAGAGGGTGGAATAAAGACGGAAGAATTAGAATAGAGAGCGCTAGAGTTAGAGGGTGGAATAAAGACAGAAGAATTAGAATAGAGAGCGCTAGAGTTAGAGGGTGGAATAAAGACGGAAGAATTAGAATAGAGAGCGCTAGAGTTAGAGGGTGGAATAAAGACGGAAGAATTAGAATAGAGAGCGCTAGAGTTAGAGGGTGGAATAAAGACGGAAGAATTAGAATAGAGAGCGCTAGAGTTAGAGGGTGGAATAAAGACGGAAGAATTAGAATAGAGAGCGCTAGAGTTAGAGGGTGGAATAAAGACGGAAGAATTAGAATAGAGAGCGCTAGAGTTAGAGGGTGGAATAAAGACGGAAGAATTAGAATAGAGAGCGCTAGAGTTAGAGGGTGGAATAAAGACGGAAGAATTAGAATAGAGAGCGCTAGAGTTAGAGGGTGGAATAAAGACGGAAGAATTAGAATAGAGAGCGCTAGAGTTAGAGGGTGGAATAAAGACGGAAGAATTAGAATAGAGAGCGCTAGAGTTAGAGGGTGGAATAAAGACGGAAGAATTAGAATAGAGAGCGCTAGAGTTAGAGGGTGGAATAAAGACGGAAGAATTAGAATAGAGAGCGCTAGAGTTAGAGGGTGGAATAAAGACGGAAGAATTAGAATAGAGAGCGCTAGAGTTAGAGGGTGGAATAAAGACGGAAGAATTAGAATAGACAGCGCTAGAGTTAGAGGGTGGAATAAAGACGGAAGAATTAGAATAGACAGCGCTAGAGTTAGAGGGTGGAATAAAGACGGAAGAATTAGAATAGACAGCGCTAGAGTTAGAGGGTGGAATAAAGACGGAAGAATTAGAATAGAGAGCGCTAGAGTTAGAGGGGGGAATAAAGACGGAAGAATTAGAATAGAGAGCGCTAGAGTTAGAGGGTGGAATAAAGACGGAAGAATTAGAATAGAGAGCGCTAGAGTTAGAGGGTGGAATAAAGACGGAAGAATTAGAATAGAGAGCGCTAGACTTAGAGGGTGGAATAACCACGGAAGAATTAGAATAGAGAGCGCTAGAGTTAGAGGGTGGAATAAAGACGGAAGAATTAGAATAGAGAGCGTTAGAGTTAGAGGGTGGAATAAAGACGGAAGAATTAGAATAGAGAGCGCTAGAGTTAGAGGGTGGAATAAAGACGGAAGAATTAGAATAGAGAGCGCTAGAGTTAGAGGGTGGAATAAAGACGGAAGAATTAGAATAGAGAGCGCTAGAGTTAGAGGGTGGAATAAAGACGGAAGAATTAGAATAGAGAGCGCTAGAGTTAGAGGGTGGAATAAAGACGGAAGAATTAGAATAGAGAGCGCTAGAGTTAGAGGGTGGAATAAAGACAGAAGAATTAGAATAGAGAGCGCTAGAGTTAGAGGGTGGAATAAAGACGGAAGAATTAGAATAGAGAGCGCTAGAGTTAGAGGGTGGAATAAAGACGGAAGAATTAGAATAGAGAGCGCTAGAGTTAGAGGGTGGAATAAAGACGGAAGAATTAGAATAGAGAGCGCTAGAGTTAGAGGGTGGAATAAAGACGGAAGAATTAGAATAGAGAGCGCTAGAGTTAGAGGGTGGAATAAAGACGGAAGAATTAGAATAGAGAGCGCTAGAGTTAGAGGGTGGAATAAAGACGGAAGAATTAGAATAGAGAGCGCTAGAGTTAGAGGGTGGAATAAAGACGGAAGAATTAGAATAGAGAGCGCTAGAGTTAGAGGGTGGAATAAAGACGGAAGAATTAGAATAGAGAGCGCTAGAGTTAGAGGGTGGAATAAAGACGGAAGAATTAGAATAGAGAGCGCTAGAGTTAGAGGGTGGAATAAAGACGGAAGAATTAGAATAGAGAGCGCTAGAGTTAGAGGGTGGAATAAAGACGGAAGAATTAGAATAGAGAGCGCTAGAGTTAGAGGGTGGAATAAAGACGGAAGAATTAGAATAGAGAGCGCTAGAGTTAGAGGGTGGAATAAAGACGGAAGAATTAGAATAGAGAGCGCTAGAGTTAGAGGGTGGAATAAAGACGGAAGAATTAGAATAGAGAGCGCTAGAGTTAGAGGGTGGAATAAAGACGGAAGAATTAGAATAGAGAGCGCTAGAGTTAGAGGGTGGAATAAAGACGGAAGAATTAGAATAGAGAGCGCTAGAGTTAGAGGGTGGAATAAAGACGGAAGAATTAGAATAGAGAGCGCTAGAGTTAGAGGGTGGAATAAAGACGGAAGAATTAGAATAGAGAGCGCTAGAGTTAGAGGGTGGAATAAAGACGGAAGAATTAGAATAGAGAGCGCTAGAGTTAGAGGGTAATAAAGACGGAAGAATTAGAATAGAGAGCGCTAGAGTTAGAGGGTGGAATAAAGACGGAAGAATTAGAATAGAGAGCGCTAGAGTTAGAGGGTGGAATAAAGACGGAAGAATTAGAATAGAGAGCGCTAGAGTTAGAGGGTGGAATAAAGACGGAAGAATTAGAATAGAGAGCGCTAGAGTTAGAGGGTGGAATAAAGACGGAAGAATTAGAATAGAGAGCGCTAGAGTTAGAGGGTGGAATAAAGACGGAAGAATTAGAATAGAGAGCGCTAGAGTTAGAGGGTGGAATAAAGACGGAAGAATTAGAATAGAGAGCGCTAGAGTTAGAGGGTGGAATAAAGACGGAAGAATTAGAATAGAGAGCGCTAGAGTTAGAGGGTGGAATAAAGACGGAAGAATTAGAATAGAGAGCGCTAGAGTTAGAGGGTGGAATAAAGACGGAAGAATTAGAATAGAGAGCGCTAGAGTTAGAGGGTGGAATAAAGACGGAAGAATTAGAATAGAGAGCGCTAGAGTTAGAGGGTGGAATAAAGACGGAAGAATTAGAATAGAGAGCGCTAGAGTTAGAGGGTGGAATAAAGACGGAAGAATTAGAATAGAGAGCGCTAGAGTTAGAGGGTGGAATAAAGACGGAAGAATTAGAATAGAGAGCGCTAGAGTTAGAGGGTGGAATAAAGACGGAAGAATTAGAATAGAGAGCGCTAGAGTTAGAGGGTGGAATAAAGACGGAAGAATTAGAATAGAGAGCGCTAGAGTTAGAGGGTGGAATAAAGACGGAAGAATTAGAATAGAGAGCGCTAGAGTTAGAGGGTGGAATAAAGACGGAAGAATTAGAATAGAGAGCGCTAGAGTTAGAGGGTGGAATAAAGACGGAAGAATTAGAATAGAGAGCGCTAGAGTTAGAGGGTGGAATAAAGACGGAAGAATTAGAATAGAGAGCGCTAGAGTTAGAGGGTGGAATAAAGACGGAAGAATTAGAATAGAGAGCGCTAGAGTTAGAGGGTGGAATAAAGACGGAAGAATTAGAATAGAGAGCGCTAGAGTTAGAGGGTGGAATAAAGACGGAAGAATTAGAATAGAGAGCGCTAGAGTTAGAGGGTGGAATAAAGACGGAAGAATTAGAATAGAGAGCGCTAGAGTTAGAGGGTGGAATAAAGACGGAAGAATTAGAATAGAGAGCGCTAGAGTTAGAGGGTGGAATAAAGACGGAAGAATTAGAATAGAGAGCGCTAGAGTTAGAGGGTGGAATAAAGACAGAAGAATTAGAATAGAGAGCGCTAGAGTTAGAGGGTCGAATAAAGACAGAAGAGATGTGTTTATAACCGATTCTTGAAGATGGCCAAGGACTCAACTGCTCTGATTTTTTAGGTATTTTTAATGCTTCTATTGTAATGGCCATAAATGGAATAAAGGCTTTTTAACTTTTTTTGGACCAGAAGAAGTGCCTTGGATTCCTTTCTTGTAGAAGTTGCTTCAAACCCAACCAAAGAGCACCTTCTGAGATAACTTCAAGACGTCTCCTACGATCTGTATTTATTTACACTTCAGTCAAAGTAAAAAAAATAAAAATAATAATAAACCTCTATGAACTGCTACATTGTGAATGTACAGAGCTGTATAAACCACTGCAAGCTGTAAAGTAAACAGGGAATTTGTTTTTGAACTCAATAGTTTTCCAAGTGAATGCAAATATCTTTACAAGAGAATGCAACAGTTATACCAGCGAATACAGAGTTTCTCGGGGGAACATAAAAGTTATTAAAAAAAAAATTGTGCAGTATCGGCATCCTTGAATAACAGGCATATCTCTATTACATACTCCTTATACACCTGAAAAACGTAGTGCTCATCGTATGGAGTGAAAACAGTATCAAATCCTACCACAAATGCACGCAAGAGATCCACACGCACGCACACAATCCACAAATGCACAGAGAGATCCACACACACATGGATTAAAGCAAAAAATAAATCTTCTGACTGAAATTTTTTATCGGCCAAACCTCATTCCACAGCCATACCTGTCACACACCCAGTTTAAGAGCCGTGTTTTTCTTCTTTTAATTAGGAGCGCTTGTCCTTCTAATTTAAGAAATTTAGGAGCACCTTCTAATCAATAATAAAACAATTCTGATAAAAAAAAGTGCCTTCTTAATACAAGGTGATATTTGACTCAAAGTGATTTACAGGGGCATTTTCTTTTTACCTTTGTAAATGCATTTTTCTAATTTTATTAAATGTATGCAGTGTTTCCTCTAGGATATTTTCCAGCTGTGGTGGCAGGACTATTTCCCATGGACCACGCCCCCTCCCCACCCAAGATTCACCTGCACTTACAATTGAATTTATTTTAACTAAAAAAGACAAATAGTAAATAATAAAATAAGAATAAATAAACTAATTACAATCAATAGCACAAACAAAAACAATAACAAGATACAAATTAAATTATTAGTACTTAAATTTTTTCAGTTAAGTCTAACTATAATCTATTCAACTGAAAATTAACACTGGATAGTCTTCACTGTATAATGAAAGACAGCAGCAGGTTTATTTAGGCTGCTGTCTCTTTAAGACCTCATGCATGGATCTAATGTGTTATACAGGGCTCTATGCTTACTTTTCTTTTTAGGAGCGCTTGTCCGCCTAATTAAAAAAAATGTAGGAGCACCTTCTGATCAATAATCAAATTCTAATCAAAAATTAGCCTTCCAAATACGAGGTGACATTTGACTTCTTAAAATGATTTACCGGAGTATTTTCCTTTTACCTTTGCAATGGCATCATTTTCAGCTTTGTCAAATTCAAAAAATTATGGTTATAAGCTTTTTAAAATTTATATTTAAAACAATATAATAAGAAGTAGAATAAGCCAAATAAGTTACCAACCATATGAAATTAATATTAATAAAAAAATAATTTGTACTATAGAGGTGGCACAGAAGAACTTCTTGTAGTTTCTTTGGCTTGTAGTTGTAGGTACATTTTCAGACGTTTAATGAGGCTCAGAGGTGGAATGAGTGCAATTAAATTCATAGATTCATGTGAAGATTTATGTTTTAAATATAAAACTTTGAATACAGAAATATTTAATTAATTAAATAACTGAAATGATACGCTAAAAATGAAACTGAAACCACCAGCAGGTGGCGGCAAGTCACTGATTTCATTTATCATGAAATCCATCATTTATTCAATTGATTAGTTTGAACGGCTGATTCATTCCGGAATGAATCAAGTGACTGTCTTAATGAATGGGGAATCATGAATCACTGACTCACTAGATTCGTTCAGAAACGCAGTTCATTCATGAATGAAACACCGCTGTGTTTGCTTTTAGAGATGCGCAGCGGCTCAGCTGTTACTTTATTTGGAACTATTTTCGTTGATGATATAGAGTAAAATCATGCAGTACTTGTTTATTGTTCTGTTGTATTAAACCAATATCACATTTGCAAACTCCCTTAATTATTAAAAGCTGTCACTCTCCTTATCACGATCTGTGGGCGCACAGAAAATGAGAGCTCTCGAGTGAGTTATCAAGACACAAAAGCACGTGCAAACAGTGGTGGGTAAGTTACTTTCAAAAAGTAATTAATTACAGTTACTAATTACTTCATCAATATTCTATTTAAATTACTTTACTAATTACTCTGTCTGAAAAGTAACTTAGTTACTCAATAAGTAACTTAATTATTCAAATTGCTAATTAGGCTACATCTTAAAATCCCTATAAACCTTAATAGAAATTAAACTCTGTATTCTTTCAATTTGAGTCAAACATAGAATAGTTTAGCCTTTTAGCTTTAAAACAACTTTAATACTTAAACTTTTTTTAATATATATTTTTTTTTTACCTTCTTTGGTTAGCAAACAGAACAAAAAAGCTTAAAAGTTAAACAATACATTTCAGTTTGGCAAGATGTTCAGTAAAAGCCCAACTAGTAAAATCCGTACAGATTTATGTAAAAATAACATTTTAACTAGGTAAGAATAAATTACAGAAATGATTTGGGTGCGTGTCTATGGGGGAAGGGGGCGGAGTCTTTTTTTGCCAGGAATATAGCAGTTTCCCCGGTAACCGCAGTAAACAAAGCAGCGCTGCACCTGACTTTGAAACTTGCAGCGCTCACACACACAAACGAAATCGTATGCCTGATGAAAAAATATATATTTAAAACACGTTCGTATTTTAGAAAATGTAGTTAATATTTGCATCATTAATGATTTATCTTATCCACCTGCGACCCACCCGCAAATAATCAGAATGCATTTTTTTATTACCCGACCCGCGGATTATCCACAGCGCCCGCGGATATAACCGCCATCCGCTCATCACTACTGCGCACAGTGCGCAGATATCAACAGCATCACTGGGTTGTAAAGTTGCCAAGTTGAGGGAATTTGTATGTGTGGATTGTGTGAGAAGGATGCTTTTCATACAAGATCTGCAACCGGACAACCTTGGAATATATTGACTTGATTATTCATATAATGAGGTTTGGGCCATACAAATTACGGGAGTTTTACCGGAGGTGAATGTAGCAAACATATAAAATACGTCCAGTGGGATTTTTTTTTTTATAGCAAGATTAAAAATACGGGAAAATATTTAAACGGGATGACAGTGGGATAGAATGGTAAAATACGGGAGAATCCCGGGAAAAACGGGAGGGTTTACAGGTATGGATACGGGAACGACTGTACCTCAGTTTTATACGGATTACATAATCAGATAATATTCATTTTCGATTTTAATTAGTTAATTTAAACGTAGACACTTCAGGCTTTCAGATACAGGAAAGACTGTACCTCGCTTTAGTTTCAAACGGATTACATAATCAGATAATATTCGTTTTCGATTTGAATTCGTTCATTTAAAAGTAAAATTCAAGCTTTTTAGATTCTATTGATTTTAGTCTTATGTATCCGAGTATTTAAGGTTTTCTGTGAATCAGGATAATCTGAAAATGAACGAGCCGGCGCGCGGAGGGTTAAAGCGCTGCATTCAATTTGATCTTTAGACGGTAAATTTACATTTCAAATTCAATATTAATTTTAGAACCGTTGAAATTATTTACTGTATGTAATGCAAGTACTTTATAAGTAACTGTAATTTAATTACCTAAAAATGAACAGTAATCCCTTACTTTACTTTTTCAGTGGATAAGTAATTTAATTACAGTAACGCGTTACACCCAACACTGCGTGCAAATATGATACATTCCGTTGGAACCTACGACAATGAGTAGAATTATTATTAATATCCGCAATCAAGTTCTGTTCTGTGTTCTCTGCTAATAACCCGACTGTGAATGATGTGAGCGGCGTTACTATGTTGTCAGTGAGAAGCTGCAGCCGTGGCGGGGATGATTTTTGGTGTGGCGGCAGAACAACAACAGTGCGCGACATGTTTCTTTTCCCCTCATTTATTCCAATTGATGGAAATCCGTCGTAGCGACAGAAAACATTAATCCCTGATAACTTCTAAAATGGAGTGAACACGGAGCAGTTTTTCCGTGAGTGGACCCAGAGTGGAGTGATTACAGAACGGTGAGAGAACGTGCTTTCGCTCCACTCCAGGCTCTGATCACATCCCCCTCAGCAGGCTGAATACACCTCGTTTTTCCTTAATTTAAGACCTATTCAAACTAAAATGAAGACGTTTATTACACTATTATGATAAATGTAAGCATATTTACGGCCTTAAAATTATGAAAAGTGAATTTAAGACATTAAGGACAGGCGGAACCCTGCAATTGACGGAAATCCGTCGTAGCGACGGAGAACTTTAATCCCTGCATACAGGGTGATCCACAAATGCACGCAAGAGATCCACACTCACAAACACAATCCAGAAATGCACGGAGAGATCCACACACGTGCACACAATCCAGAAATGCACGGAGAGATCCACACACGCGCACACAATCCAGAAATGCACGGAGAGATCCACACACGCGCACACAATCCAGAAATGCACGGAGAGATCCACACACGCGCACACAATCCAGAAATGCACGGAGAGATCCACACACAGGGCGATCCACAAATGCACGGAGAGATCCACACACAGGGCGATCCACAAATGCACGGAGAGATCCACACACAGGGCGATACACAGGGCGATCCACAAATGCATGTGAGTGATCCACACACAGGGCGATCCACAAATGCATGCGAGAGATCCACACACAGGGCGATCCACAAATGCATGCGAGAGATCCACACACAGGGCGATCCACAAATGCATGCGAGAGATCCACACACAGGGCGATCCACAAATGCATGCGAGAGATCCACACACAGGGCGATCCACAAATGCATGCGAGAGATCCACACACAGGGCGATCCACAAATGCATGCGAGAGATCCACACACAGGGCGATCCACAAATGCATGCGAGAGATCCACACACAGGGCGTTCCACAAATGCATGCAAGAGATCCACACACAGGGTGATCCACAAATGCATGCAAGAGATCCACACACAGGGTGATCCACAAATGCATGTGAGTGATCCACACTCACACACACAATCCAGAAATGCACGCCAGAGATCCACACACAGGGTGATCCACAAATGCACGCGAGAGATCCACACGCACACACATGCAATCCAAGCAAAAGCAAGTACATTACTGTTTCTTTGCTCACAGAATGATCCTCAAATACTGTTGTACCCCTTATTTCATGCACAACAAATCGCGAGTCCTTTGAATTAGTGTTCTGCAGAAATGGTAGTTTCTCCAACATTTAAAAGACAACAAACGAAGAGAAGAGAAAGGAATATGATCGGACCTGGGGCTTGAACTCCTGTCACTAAAAGCAACACCGCATAGCCGCAACAAACACAGACCACGGCACTACAGAAACATGATATGTGCAGTTTACAGCTCACTGCATTTCACAAACAAACGATAATACAAGTGTACAATTTGACCACATAAGACAAAGAAAACGAAGATACACGTGTAACCAATGAAAAAAAAAATCTAAACATCACACGATGAAATTCCAAATATTGGTCGCAATAATGTTGGGGGAAAAAAATCAGGGTCCTTAAAGTGGATCGCCATTCAGATCGACATTCTACTACACATGTCTGACCGCCTACTTCATTCATTCCATAGGCAAGGTGTACAGATAGGCTTGTGTGCATCTGTGAGTTAAGGCCGCGGAATGACAGTCTCAAAAGAATCCGCAAATACAAAAGCACCTATTTATAGACATTCTTAAGGCAGAACACTAATTCAAAGGACTCGCGATTTGTTGTGGTTCAAGGTTCTTTATTATTTGTCACATACACAATCATACAGGGTATAATCAGTAGTGAAATGTAGGTCAGGACAGGTCCGCTCAATGGACAGTGCAAAAAAATAAAATAAAAGATGAAACATAACACAGGAGAGTATATATAAATATAGGTAAGAAGATAAAAAATAAGTAAAAAATAAAATAAAATAAAATAAGGAGTAAAATGTGCAATGAAATAAAATGTTCAATACAGTCTACTGTGGATTTAATAAATATTAATATAAACAGGGATGTGCAAGAGGAATGTGCAAACAGGTTGTACCGGGTATGTACACATAGCAGCAATGCAGATGATGGAGAATAATGAATGTGTTTTACAGTTAATTAAATTGAGTCCTGTAGATGTTATGAGACTGAGTTTAGGAGCCTGATGGCCTGAGGGAAGAAACTCCCCCTCAATCTCTCAGTTTTTGCCATCATGCTCCTGAAGCGCTTGCCAGATGGCAGCAGAGTGAAAAGACGGTTACCGGGGTGATTTGAGTCCTTGATTATTTTTGCAGCTCTGCTTCTGCAGCGTTTGAGGTAGATGTCCTGCAGAGAGGGGAGAGCAGACCCAGAGATGCGCTGAGCTAAGCGCACAACTCTCTGCAGAGCTTTGCAGTCCTGATTTGTGGCGTTACTGTACCACACTGAGATGCACTGAGTCAATACACTTTCTATGGCCCCTGAATAGAAAGTTTTCAGGATTGCTGGTGAGACCCTGAATTTCCTCAGCTGTCGCAGATGGTACAGTCTTTGGCTGGCTTTTTTGACCTGTGTTTGAATGTGTGCAGTCCAAGTCAGGTCCTCGGAGATGTTTACACCGAGGTACTTGAAGCTGCTCACCCTCTCCACAGGGGTCCCGCTGATCATAAGAGGAGTGTAGGGAAATAACTTGTACAACAGTATTTGAGGATCATTCTGTGAGCAAAGAAACAATAATGCACTTGCCTTTGCTTGGATTGCGTGTGTGTGAGTGTGGATCTCTCGCGTGCATTTGTGGATCACCCTGTGTGTGGATCTCTCCGTGCATTTCTGGATTGTGTGTGTGTGCGTGTGGATCTCTCACATGCATTTGTGGATTGTGTGCGCGAGTGTGGATCTCTCGTGTGCATTTGTGTATCGCCCTGTGGATCCTTCGCGTGCATTTGTGGATTGTGTGCATGAGTGTGGATCTCTTGCATGCATTTGTGGATTGTGTGCATGAGTGTGGATCTCTTGCGTGCATTTGTGGATTGTGTGCATGAGTGTGGATCTCTTGCATGCATTTGTGGATTGTGTGCGCGAGTGTGGATCTCTCGTGTGCATTTGTGGGAGGATTTGATACTGTTTTCACTCCATATCATCAGGACCAGTGTTGGGTAAGTTACTTTCAAAAAGTAATTAATTACAGTTACTAATTACTTCATTAATATTGTATTTAAATTACTTTAATTACTCTGTCTGAAAAGTAACTTAGTTACTCAATAAGTAACTTAATTATTCAAATTGCTAATTAGGCTACATCTTAAAATCCCTATAAACCTTAATAGAAATTAAACTATTCTTTCAATTTGAGTCAAACATAGAATAGTTTAGCCTTTTAGCTTTAAAACAACTGTAATACTTAAACTTTTTTTAATATTTTTTTTTTTTTTACCTTCTTTGGTTAGCAAATAGAACAAAAAAGCTTAAAAGTTAAACAATACATTTCAGTTTGGCAAGATGTTCAGGAAAAGCTCAACTAGTAAAATCCGTACAGATTTATGTAAAAATAACATGTTAACTAGGTAAGAATAAATTACAGAAATGATGTGGGTGCGTGTCTATGGGGGAAGGGGTGGAGTAAACAAAGCAGCTGCACCTGACTTTGAAACTTGCAGCGCTCACACACACACACACACACACAACGAAATCATATGCCTGATGAAAAAAATATATATTTAAAACACGTTCGTATTTTAGAAAATGTAGTTAATATTTGCATCATTAATGATTTATCTTATCCACCTGTGACCCACCCGCAAATAATCAGAATGCATTTTTTTATTACCCGACCCGCGGATTATCCACAGCGCCCGCGGAAATAACCGCCATCCGCTCATCACTACTGCGCACAGTGCGCAGATATCAACAGCATCACTGGGTTGTAAAGTTGCCAAGGTGAGGGAACAAATGGGTTGAAATTTGTATGTGTGGATTGTGTGAGAAGGATGCGTTTCATACAAGATCTGCAACCGGACAACCTTGGAATATATTCATTTGATTATTCATATAATGAGGTTTGGGCCTTAAATTACGGGAGTTTTACCGGAGGAGAACGTAGCAAACATAAAATACGCCCAGTTGGATTTTTTTTATTTTTTATAGCAAGATTAAAAATAGGCTACGGGAAAATATTTAAAAGGGATGACAGCGGGATAGAATGGTAAAATACGGGAGAATCCCGGGAAAAACAGGAGGGTTGACAGGTATGGATACGGGAAAGACTGTACCTCAGTTTTATACGGATTACATAATCAGATAATATTCGTTTTCGATTTTAATTCGTTAATTTAAAAGTGGACACTTCAGGCTTTCAGATACAGGAAAGATTGTACCTCGCTTTAGTTTCAAACGGATTACATAATCAGTAATATTCGTTTTTGATTTGAATTCGTTCATTTAAAGGTAGAAACGTCAAGCTTTCAGATACGGGAAAGACTGGTCTAGCTATACTTTCATAGGGATCACATAATCAGTAATATTCGTTTTTGATTTGAATTCGTTCATTTAAAAGTATTTAAGGTTTCTCTGTGAATCAGGAAAATCTGAAAATGAACGAGCCGGCGCGCGGAGGGTTAAAGCCGCTGCATTCAATTTGATCTTTAGACGGTAAATTTACATTTCAAATTCAATATTAATTTTAGAACAGTTTAAATTATTTACTGTATGTAACGCAAGTACTTTATAAGTAACTGTAATTAAATTACCTAAAAATGAACAGTAATCCCTTACTTTACTTTTTCAGTGGATAAGTAATTTAATTACAGTAACGCGTTACACCCAACACTGATCAGGACTAACTGGATGTTGGCTTAATTAAATGATAGAGAATGCAAGTATAATTAATCACACTGATGACTGACACACACCATCATGACTAGTGTTAACAGTTAACTGTTATCATCAGATACATCATTTAGCACATGTACTTTGGTATGATTTAATTTGTCAGATTTTCTCACCTCAGCTGTGAGATGTGTTTCAGACACTGAAGGAAACTCATCACTTCTCTCTCTTCCTCTGAACATCTTCTCAGATCTACTGTTTTCTTCTCTGTCTGGAGCTTCAGCACTTCCAGGAGGACGGAGCTCTTTCTCTGTGAGAGATCTATGATCCAGACATCAGGTGACTGGAAAACTGACTGTAATGCTGGAAGATAACTCCTGCCTGTTTGAGTCTCATAGTTCTTCACATGTGAGCAGAGATCCAGAAGAGCATTGCAGTTTTCTCGGTCGTGTCGTTCACTCATGTCAATAAGTTTGCAGTCGCACTGAGATGATTTATGGAAGAATTCTACAAAGAATGTGATTTGCTTCAGCGGATCTTCACAAGTCCTTAACCTGTAACAAAGAAATCAAACATAAGAGCATGTACTGATTGACTTTATTATTTTATTTTTTGTTTGTTTGTTTGTTTTTTTAGGATTATGCTCAACAGACAATGCTAAGATATTTCTAGGGGATATGGATGTTAATTGCAGCCATCTGTTTAACAGGGTAACTCTCAGATATAAGTTAATATATAAAAGTTAATCAAATATGCCCCTCTCAACAATAATATTGTGGTCAAACAAACAAAATGCATTTGAATAATTACAGAACCATATCAAATCACTCAAAAGTCAGACAATTATTTTTGATATACTGTATCTTGTTGCTATAATGTGTTGCTACCCATTTCACACTTTTAGATTTGTCACACATGCTGTGACTGATTATCTTGCCATGACTCCAAGATCCATGACACCCATTCTGTTAGGGTGGCAAGGGCCTAATGGTTAGAGAGTCGGACTCGTAATCCAAAGGTTGCGGGTTCGAGTCTCAGGTCCGGCAGGAATTGTAGGTGGGGGGGAGTGAATGTACAGCACTCTCTCCACCCTCAATACCACGACTGAGGTGCCCTTGAGCAAGGCACCAAACCCCCAACTGCTCCCCGGGCGCCGCAGCATTGGCTGCCCACTGCTCCGGGTGTGTGTTCACGGTGTGTGTGTGTGTGGGTGTTCACTGCTGTGTGTGTGCACTTTGGATGGGTTAAATGCAGATATAAATACAGATCACCCAGTGCTTAATTTGAGCCGGATCCTGTTCCGGAAAATGACAGATTTTGGATTTTTGCGTTCCGGTATTTGTTTTTAAAGATCTGGCATTAACAAGTGCGGATCGTGACAGTGCGTGTGTGCATATACAAGACAGAGCGATTGCGGGTTTATGCAGATGTATTTGGAGCATGATTTGTAGATTATGTATTGGTCCTCAACATATTATTGACCAATACGCTTTCTTAAGTTCAAAATCGCTCTCGTTGATTGGTGCTACTGCTGAACCCACTCTCTTCAAAAGTTCTGCTGCTCACAACAATAATTTGTTTTGTGAGCAGCGGAAACATTTGGAGAGAGTGTAATAATACCAGAAATAAGACCAAATAAAGTGAAATATTATAATGTAAAAATTATAAACACTATAATCATAGCCTATAGTCCCCCTCACTCCAAAACAAATCATTTTAATGTAGCGGTATGCAGAACAGATCAAGAATGAAAAAAACTAAAGCGAAACTGAAAGTACCGTTGGGCTCACATACCTCTCTCATTCGGCACAAATCCAATGTTTCCATATTCGCAATGTATTTCAATGTTAAACTATTATTTATAATGTAGAGCAGGGGTCATCAAACTTGATCCTGGAGGGCCGGTGTCCTGCAGAGTTTAGCTCCAACTTGCCTCAACACACCTGCCTGGAAGTTTCAAGTATACCTGTTAAGACCTTGATTAGCTGCTTCAGGTGTGTTTGATTAGGGTTGGAGCTAAACTCTGCAGGACACCGGCCCTCCAGGACCGAACTTGGTGACCCCTGATGTAGAGTATAGGCTTCATGCGCATTCTCATATTGACGGAAAAGATCATTCTCTTCACATGCGCAAAAATGGGCTTGGCATAACAGCAGTAGACCTACTACGGACTCTTTAAATTGATATGTTTGGCTAACTGTATTTTATTTTGATAATGAACAGACTGTGATGGCAAGTTTGAATTTCTAGAATATGTGTGTGTGTGTGTGTGTGTGTGTGTGTGTGTGTGTGCGTGAGGCACCGGCGCGATCAAACAGCTGACATAGGCTATTAAATACTCTATTTTTGGTCATACAGATAAGAGTAAGACAACCCGCAATGTGTAAAAAAAATAAAAATAATAATAATAATAATAAAAACTAACACTAGCTTCTCTATTCTTTATGTATTCTATTTCTTTTCTTTTTATTTATTATACAATTAACAAAAGCAAAAAAGGCCTCAAACATTAACTTGCTCTATTCTATCTGTTTTCTTTTTATTATATAATTAAAAAAAAGCATTGCTACGTGTACTGCATTAAGCTAACTGAGACTTGTTATAGCACTTGCATATCATTGCTCTTTTGTTGATTTTGATTGCTTCCATTGTCCTCATTTGTAAGTCGCTTTGGATAAAAATGTCTGCTAAATGACCAAATGTAAATTTTTACTTTTATTTTTGCACACTCGCAATAAAAAGAACATTTATGTTTTTGTAATTAAAGGGGCGGTACAATGCTGTTTCATGCATTCAGAGTTGTTTACACTGGTAAAGAGTTGGATTCTCATGCTAAGCATGGACAAAGTTTTAAAAAAATTTTTTGGACGTATAACAGTATTTCTGTGCCAAAAATCTCTCTTCCGGATTCGTACAAGTTTCGGAGGGTTTTTTTCGATCTTTGTTCTTGATGACGTAAATGACGGTGGAACTCCTTATATGGTCATTTCTCCCGGAAGAACACGCCCCTGCACGCATCGACCGGAGCGAGAGCAGCCAATCAACACGCTTCAATCGGCAGCGCTGCACGGGACTCGCTCGGGAAGAACGTCTCTAAAGAAGAGTGTTTTTGGTTGTGAGGGAAAGATAACCTTGTTCAGCTTCCCAAAACAACCCAGCGTTACGTGAACAGTGGATATAGTTTGTTTTTCCGGGGCAGCAATGGAGTTTCTCAAGTGTTTTGTTGACGAACGTTTTATAAACAAGGCCCAATTCGACGCTGGATTTGCACATGGTTTAATACTGAAAGATGGAGCGGTCCCAGCTATAAAAGATCCCGCTCATGATTCAGAACTGCAGATGGTGAGTGAAACGGCATCAAATGTCTCTGTTTTGTTGGCGATCGGAGCAAGTGCTCGTCACTCTTTAGCTCCGCCCACGACACGCCTTCACTCTTTAGCTCCGCCCACGACACGCCTTCACTCTTTAGCTCCGCCCACGACACACCTTCACTCTTTAGCTCCGCCCACGACACGCCTCCAGGAGCTCGGCTTTTTTCAGAGAGAATTGTAAATCTGTATCTTTCTTTTATAAATATGATAAAACTAAAGACTTTTTGGAGATATGAAAGATGCAGTACTACTCTATAGGTACTCAAGATTAACATGAGCTTGGGTGAAACTGTGTGCGTTAGGTTCCCTTTAAGCAAACAAACAGGATGCGCGTTCTGTCATCTCGGTTCTCGTTTCCTTTTCGTGAACTAGTTTGAGGATCGCCGCGCCTCACATCTTCTGTTTTATATCTGTTAATTATTTATGTCAGATATATTTCGCATATTTATACCTTTTCTATAGATTAAATTTGCATTTTATTTTTATGGAAACAAATTTTGTAATTTTTAATGTAACTTAGGCAAGGCCTATACATTTCCTTAAATCATCAAAACTGTATAGTTAGGTCCATGCAGAAACTTGTGAACGATGCTCTTATAGTTGTGCCATCACCGTTTAGTGACGTCATTGAATGATCCGGGAAAACTGAAGTTGTATTGTCAGTGTCGGTCACGGCACCTTTTAACTGCTGATTTGGATCCGGCAATGTTTCATTTACAAATTAAGCACTGAGATCACCATACTTGGCCGTATGTCATGTCACCTGTCACTATGCTTTGTGTCTTGCTTCAGAAAGAATTTCCATTAGATTTAGAACAAATAGACTAACTTTGCAAAATGCTAACTTATTTATACATAGGGTACACAGCATATTAGTTACTAAGCTAAATGCAACAGTTCAAGATGAGAGGGACAGGCTGACCACTGAACACACATGGGAGTAAATAGAGGCTTATTTGAGATGAGCAAAATGCACAGAACCAATTACAGCGAGATGCATGCATGCACTACACAGACACATTTTTAGGACACCTTTGACTTGATCTTGTAAAAAGGGGCATAATAGGTCCCCTTTAAAACACTACAGCTAGATTAGTTAACCGTCCTGATTTCTAGTACCTGATGTCTGGAGAGCAGCTGAGCATCATGTTCATTCCTACATCAGTCACGTTACAGTCCTCCAGATTCAGATAAACCTCTTTATCTCTGGATTGACCGATCACGTAAGACAAAGCACAACACTGATGAGGATCTAGATCCACTTCTAGATCAAGCTGATGGTTCATCTTCTCCAGGAACATTAAGCAGGCTTTAGGAGACTGGAGCTCATACAAGCACTGACACACATAGAGAAGATCAACGTCTTCACTCTCGCTCTGAGGTTGAAGAAAAGTGTCCAAAAACTTCTCAATGAACCAGTCAGATGTTTTCTTTATCTGATCCTCTGGGAAGAGACACTTGATGAGTTTGGTGTTGCGTTCACTCAGAAGTCCACATAAGAAAGGAAGAACATGTCTCATGTGTTGATGCTCCTCAGTCTGACAGAGCTGTAGGACGTCCTCAACTTCATCTGGATGTCCAAGAAGACACAAAGCCGAGAAGAATTCCTGCATTGTGTTGTGGAGAAATGCACAGTATGTCGTTGCAGAAGATAGGGAGTCTGTTATTGTGATCATTTTCAGAAAAGCATGACTAATGTCTGTCTCATCACTGCTATTAAAGTTTAGGGTTTTCTTCAAAGTTGCACTGAGTGCATTTTCCATTAGAGCATGAATCTGATTTTTGATCTCTCTCAGGTACTTATCTATTTCCTTAATTTGTTTCTTCCCATGTGTCATCACAGCTAGACGGAAAATGTGGATGTACATCTCTGTGACTGTGTGTGGATGGTTGTTTTTTGTGTCATTTTTAAATGGAATGAAAGTGACAACCATAGATGCATACATTGGCACGTGGCTAAGACTGAACAGCTCTTGATTCTTCAAAACAATGTCAAGAAGAACAGGATTATGACCCAACATACTCTGGTAGTAAGTGTTGATTGACTCTTCACTGAATCCCTGGACATACACAGTCCGTGTCAGCCAGTCAGATAAAAGTGGATCATCTTCCTCCTCTGATCTGCATGTGATCACAATCTTGGCATCCGGCAGGAGATCGTGCGTCATTATCTTCCATAAGATGGGATTTTTTTTCAAACCCATCACACCATCAAACACAATGACAACATTCTCAGAGTTTTCCTCAATATCTTGAAACACTTCTTTTCTGTCTTTTTCCATTGGTTTTTTATACTCCTCAAACAAAAGAGCTTCCAAGCTGGCAGTGCTACCACTGTGGGCCAATACACTTTCATCAAAGTAAAACATGTAGTCTATCTCTCTGTCATCCTTCTCTGCCCAAAGACGCAGCATTTCCTGGACAACTGTAGTCTTTCCTACTCCAGGTTTGCCAATGATGAGGATGCTCTTGTCCTGCCATCTCAGGAGACTCTCAGGTGATAGAGCTTGTTCCTCGTTAGGAATGAAAGCTCTCAGCTTCTTGGGCCGTAGCTTTTTGCATTTTTTGCTTTTCAAATTTATTATGCATTGAGGAGATTTTACCGCAGGGCCGGTCTCTAAAACCAGAGGTATGAAACTGAAGTTTACTTGTGTCTTATCCAGATATTTACAGAAATGTGCCCTTTGGTTCTTCAGGATACGTTTTGCTTTCTCTTTGAGCTGTGTCTGGTAGTTTTTACATGGCTTTGTACCTTAAAATAGCAAGAAAAGCATAAAATAAATATATTGAAATATTTTAAATGTATTATGTGTCATGTATCATGTTCTTTCATTTCTGTACTCACCAAATGAACAGTTGGGCTCTGTGTCTTCATCTCTGAAGGGAGAACAGCTGATCCAGGGGTGTAAACCAGGATCTAATGTCCTCTTCTTAGTGACATCCAGAATCTTCAGTAATTCATAACTGGCCTCTTCACCTTTGTTAATGACCCCATCCAATATATCTCTGGCTTTATCAAACTCTGTCTTCTCAGCTTTGAGAGCATCGACCTCATAGTCATTGAAAACCCTCTTCTGATAAAGATTCTCAACGATCAGAGGAAAGTTTTTCATGCCAGTCACCAGGTTTATCCTGGCGTTTCTGAGGTACTCTTTAGCAGGTTGCTGTGCACACGCCATGCTGCAGGCATTTCAAACCTGAAGGAAAAGACATACATTTAAGCACATTCACATCATGCATTTAAATTATATTTATTATTTCACACTGTTTCAGCAGCTAACTGCCAAAGGCTTGGAATATAGCAACGCACGCTTTACGCACACATCCAATGTCCAGTCTTCATGTCGATTTCAGTCTAAGATTACTTTATTGAACATAATAGAAATACATACTTCCAATGATGAATGGTGAACACCTTAGCTTCCCGAAGTGTGGTAAAAACTGTATACGTTCCCTACCCCAGGCCTACTAACTCTACGTGAATGAAACACAGACTTAAAAACCCTATGTGCACATACTGCCCCCAAGTGGAGACAGCCCAAAATACATCGACATTAACACATTGGCTCCTACACACACTATTTTCAGATGTGAACAAAAGACTCCCTAAATTCACTAGTCTTTAAATCCATCATACAGAGGTAGGTACACAAAATACACATTATGAATATAAATAAAACTGCATAGTCTGCCTGGTGGAGGTGGTGGGGGAATAGAAACCATCAAAGAGTTTGTAATGGTTTTACTGGTTATAATGGGAATCACCTTGGTTTAATAGAAACTGTAATGGTCACTGCAGGTCTCTACTGGGAATTTTTAACCTTTTATTGGTGGCTTGTTAAAACCACTTCAATTATGGAGGACCAAACCTGCAGAAATAAACAGGAAAATAAATAAATGATAAAAATAAATATAGTTCATTTGAAATAAAACCTACTGAATTTATAATAATAATAATAATTTGTAGCATTTATACAGTGCTTTTCTAGACACTCAAAGCACTTTACATTGTGAGGGGGGGGGTCTATTGTATTACTCTTCATTTATGTAGTATTTTCTGTCTTTATTTGTAATTTATTATTTACTTATTTAATTTAAGTTTGTATTTATTTTATTTACGTTATGCATTTATTAATTCATTTATTTATTTTTAAATGTATTTATTCAGGCGTTTATTATTTTTTTTTTATATGTATTTATTTCCAGATGAATTTATTCATTTGTATGTTTTAATATATATTTTTATATCAAGTCATTTATTTCTGTCATCGTTACATTTATTTATTTTAAATTTCTGCAGGTTTGGTCTTCCATACTTGATAGAATATGTCCCAAAACACAGAGGAAACCATTGTTTAATGCTTTTAAAGTTGATGGTTTGATAATGTTTGTAATGGTATTAGTAGTGGAAACCATTAGAATGTATGTGATGGTTTCTATTGTTTCTTTCAGCGGGACGATTTATTATTATTATTATTATTATTATTTAATTGTATCTTCTCAGATTTCACATGGACTTTGAACCGGAAGCTCAGTTACATCCGGGTTTCTCGCGGAACACTGAATGCGACCAAAACGAAACTAAAGCTGAATCGAAATTTGTCTCAAGCTGTTCATAACTGCAGTCAACGTTTGTGAAAGATAGAGTAACTGGTGTTTCAAGGTGAAAAATTCGAGAAATTAATTTGTTTCACATCATTCCTAAAATTATATGAGATTAGTCGGAGATGGGTTGAGCACGTGCGTCGAGAAATATCTTAATACACATAAAATGTGGAAATACATTTCAGAACACGTGCAAATAATGTAACTACCATTTATGAATAAAACACACAATGAATGATACACGCCGCGGCTATTAACGATGAAATTGAGAGAGAAACACACGCACGCGCACGCACGCACACGCACGCGCACGCACACACACACACGCACGCGCACGCACGCACACACGTGTTGGCTTCACTTCTGACAGTAAAAAGGACAGATTAAGTTACATTTCCGAGAGATTAAAATGCCAGATATCTTAACAATGTGGGCTGGACAGAAATATACTTCGACTGCAGCTTCCGACAGTAACTTACAGGGAAGATATTAATATAATAATCCATCTTTTCAAACCAGAGCCATAACGCGCTTCTCCTCCTGCTGATCAGTCCACTTCTTCTGTAGTCTCCACTTTGAGAAATAAAAAACAAACAACAAAAATAAAGGACTATCCATTCAAGTCCATCACGAGTTCGTATGAGCTGCTTCTTCTTCTTCTTCTTCTTCTTCTTCTTCTTCTTCTTCTTCTTCTGCTTCTTCTTCTGTGGTGTTTAACGGCGGTTGGCAAACCAGTTTAAGGTGCATTTCCGCCACCTACTGGATGGAGTGTGAGGCCTCGATGAATGAAAATATTATACTGTATACTTATTTGTGTAAATGACGATCATCAATCTGCTTCTGGATCCGTTATATGTCGGTCTCTGAGTTTCTCTCAGATCTGAATGATGTGATTGTGTTGATGTGTGTTGATGGAGACGATTGAAGTGAATGTGGTTTGATTTCAGTCTCAAGCTGAGCACACAGAGCGTCAGATTAAACAGCAGTTTGAGAAGCTTCATCAGTTTCTCAGAGATGAAGAAGAAGCTACGATCACTGCACTGAGGGAGGAAGAGGAGCAGAAGAAGCAGATGATGAAGGAGAAGCTGGAGGAGATGAACAGACACATCTCAGCTCTTTCACACACAATCAAAGACATGGAGGAGATGATGAAAGCCAGTGATGTCTGCTTTCTGAAGGTCTGATTTCAGATGATTGATTGATTGATTGATTGATTGAGTTGTTGATGATCAATGGTGTGTTTGTTCTGCAGGAGTTTCCAGTCTCAATGGAAAGGTGAGTGATCTGCTGGTGTCTCTGGTCTCTCTGCTTCTGATCCAAAGCCACTGCAGTTCTGATCCTGAATGTTCTTCCAGAGTCCAGATCTCATCACAGCCGGATCCACAGACGCCTTCTGGAGCTTTGATTCATGTGCCACGTTACTTGGGCAACCTGCCCTTCAGAGTCTGGAAGAAGATGCAGGACATCGTCCAGAACAGTGAGTCTGACTGCAGAAGATCTGAGCTCATACACACACACACTGGAAATGATTCATGAGGGGGAAAATCTTACAAAAATGTCTGATGTGTTTGTTTAATAGACAGTGCATTGTTATTCACAGTAATGTGTGTTTCGTTCACTCTTGATCATTATATGTACATCAGAATAACAGCATCTGTTGATTGTGTCTCATCAGCTCCTGTGATTCTGGATCCAAACACGGCTCATCGATCTCTCGTTCTGTCTGATGATCTGATCAGTGTGAGATACAGCGATGATGATCAACCTGTTCCTGATAATCCAGAGAGATTTGACCGGTGTCTCTGTGTTCTGGGTTCAGAGGGTTTTAACTCAGGAACACACTGCTGGGATGTGGAGGTTAAACAGAGTTCATGGTGGAGACTTGGAGTAACTACAGCATCAAACCAGAGGAAGGAATGGGGTTTCTTCAACACTGGTGCCTGGTTTGTGGAGTATGAGGACGAAATGTTGTTGTACGGAGGGTCTTCATGTTTTGGTTTTGGTGTTAAACAGCATCTTGATCGTGTGAGAGTGAATCTGGACTATGACAGAGGAACGGTGTCATTCTCTGATCCTGTAACTAACACACATCTACACACATTCACAACCTCCTTCACTCACACACTCTTCCCTTTCTTCTATTGTGATTATTATTATTATTCCTCTCTGAGGATCTTATCGATCAATAGTCAGTAATCTGTAGGTCTTCCTGCTTTCATCTTTCATCATGTTTCAATATTTAATCCAGATCACATGAGTAAGAGACTGTTGATCTGAACATCAGAAAACAAGTACATTTATTCATCTTTAAAAATGAACAATTATCAAAACACATGATGAAGTGTTAAAATAAATCATCTTAATCATATCTCACCAATGAGAAACAGTGATGTGTCACAAATCCCTGTCTATAACACCCTAGCAACAACATAGCAACCACATAACAACCATCCAGTGTACCCTAGCAACTGCATAGCTTTAAAACTGCTTCAAACTACTTTCAGAGCGTCAGGCTCGACTTTCTCAAGACGACATCAAAGATTGTCTACACACTTCTTCAACTAGTTACATGATAATATCATATTTTCTCTAGTGTTATTCCACTGAAAGAGTCGATTCAACACATGTTCAGTGTTTGTTGTAAATGAATAATTGTTTATTTCAGTTCTAGAGATTAAATGATAATTTGTTTATTGAAGTAAATGGATGTAAAAGGTTCTTGCTGATCAACAACAATGTTGAATGAAATATTAATATTTAGTCTAGAAATACTTGATTCAGCTGTTTATGAATCTGATTCTCAGATCAAGTGATATTCACTGAAATCTCTCACAACATCTGAATCAGTTTCACAACAAATATTAATAATCACTTGTATAAACTAATAATGTGTGATTTCATGATTTCAGTGTCATTTTCAGATTTAAAAATTTAAAGTTTATCATGATAATTGTCACGAATCCTGGCCATGAACTTTCCTTCATTCACCACTAGAGGTCACTCTCCCAGCACATGGACTTTCACACAGTTACAGATCACTCTTAGACTACATTTCCCAGCATTCACTGCACCCACACAGCTGTTCACTATAATCACGCTTGCACCTGTTCACCATCTCTCAATCACCATCATCCAATCACACACACACACACACACACTATATAAACTCTGGACTTTCTCTCACACTCTGCCGAGTATTGTTAGCCCCGCTGCATACAAAGCATTTCCCTAGTATTCTTAGTTTGATTTCCTGTGTTCTGATTCTGCCCGTGCTCCTGGATTATTCTCTCTGCCTAGCCCTCTGGATTAAGTTTGCTGATCGCCGACCTACGCTTGCCTAAGGATTACTCTTGTGTCTTGCCCATGCCATACCTGATTGCTACAGCCCGACCCTGCCTGTTTCGACCATGTTTTCTAATAAAAAGCTTGCATTTGGATCCGCATGTCTCATGTCTCGTCAGCTCCGTCACAATAATTAGGTTTTAAATTGTGGTAAAATGTCTGGAAACCCTGATTTTTTTTTTCTTTGTTTCTCCAACAAATTATTCAAGACATATTTTATTTCTATAGAGCTTTAGTAATTGTTTCAAATTTTCATAAAAACTAATATTAGAAGATGGTGGACGATAGATTACAATTAATACAAAAGACATCTGTGGTGATAATACAAGGTTCAGACCAATACATTCCAAATCTATACAATTCGCCCAGGCGATTTCATTACACTGGATGCCAGTTTTCACATAAATCATAACTCCACCTCCCTTAGAACCAACTCTATCTCTCCTATACAATTTAAAACCAGGTACTTCTAATGCTGCAGACGGAGAATTTTCATGAAGCCATGTCTCAGATAAACAAAGAAAATCTAAATTAGAGTCTAGTAAAAGATGATGAATTTGATCACTTTTTGATATAATACTTCGTATATTCAAATGCCCACCTAAGAGACCCTTTGGCTTGACTTTAGGATCCCAAATTGTTCTTGATTGATTTACTGTTTGAAAGAATCCCCATTTCTTATTTTTTAAAATACCTTGATTTACAACTTTACTTTTTACATTTTGCATAGACTTTGCAAACACTTGTGAAGTACCTAAGCCAGAGTTCACAGAAATTGAACTATTTGGTGACCCCATCGGAGCAAAATTCCCTTCATTCCCCAAAGGTCTTGTAATGCACGATCTCGTCTGAAAGTCCGTGTCACTCCCGCTCGCTGCAAGGGAACCCAGGCCTGCCTCAGACGCCAACAATCCCACATGGACACGCCGCGGAACACCAACTGCGGCCGTGGAAACACCCGGCAACTCGGCCTCCTCTGCCGCGACGCTCCCCGCACCAACACCAGCATCCAGCAAGACAGAGCGAGGGAGGTTAGTGTGTTGAGCATAGCCAGACAGTGACATACCGCCACCAAAAGTGCGTACCTGAAGGATAGCTGGATCCGACATGGAATCCACTGGGCCGGTGTGACGCCGGTCCATGATGCTAGTGCCCAGCCGCTGGGCCTCCACCACCTCCCCGCTCGTCACGGCACTCCACGCGGGCAAGACGCCGCCACCAAAACCCGGCGAACCAAAGCAAGGGAGGTTAGTTTGTTGTACATAACCAGACAGCAACGTCCCGCGACCCAGAGTGCGTACCTGAGAGACAGCCGAGTCCGACGTAAAATCCAATACATTCACTGGTTTGGCGTGGTGTGGACCGGGACAGGGATGAATATCTCCCGATAATAGTAAACAAATCATGATGATTAGGCCTAAAGATTTACTTTGATGACGTCGAGTTGATGACTTTGAATGTATCTTCACTCGCTTGTACAGAGATGGATAAATAAAGGTTACCGCTAAAGTGTGCTTCCCATGTCCGAAATTTCCCAAGGCATTGTATGTTTGTTTAACTAACCAGTCAGCATTATTAACAAATGTTTTCTCATATCTGTTAAATAATGAATGGTTATTAAAATGATCCGCAAAAAATCTCAAATTAATAGGACTTAAAAAGTTAAAAAGCAGACTGTAAACTAAGAGAGCTGTGACAACGCCTAATGCACCTGCCGCCATCTTGCCTTCTCACTTACTAGAAGTGAGAAGGCAACAAATGGCTATGAATTATTGGGTATCTGTAAAAGGACACAGGGATTTGCACCCAACTAAGTCTGTGTTTCGTGAGAGTTGGGAACATTCCCAAGAATGGCTCAAATAATGTGTCTAGATCAGTGGAAATACTCTCAGAGTGTGTCATTACCTGGAGTGCCTCCATGCTTGATTTCTATGCCTTGTGTAGATACTCACATTCAAGAACTAATTAACAAGACAGCTGAACATTTAGTAAATTAATGTACATACTGCATAATCAAGGAATTAACATTGATTTTCTTTGGATTCCTGCTCATGTAGGAATAGATGGAAATGAGCAAAAAGCTCAATAAAACACAATCATGTTGAAATCACAATTCCCACGAGCAAATCTGAAACTAGAAAAGCTATGATTAATCTATGACAGCAAAACAAAGGGAAGACATTTATATAGAGTTCAAGGAAATGTGGGTAAAGAAAGAGGATTCACAACAATATTAAGAAGAATCAATTATAACAAGATTACGTATAGGTCATATACTGGACTTAATGATAACTTATACAAATAAAAAGCATCTCAATGTGTTATGCAGTTATTGTTATGCAGAAGAGACAGTTGAACATGTCATATTATATTGTACAGAGTATAAAAATGAAAGACAAGTGTTGTTTATAAAATTGCATGAAAAAGAAATCCACGACATGTCATTAAAAAATCTGTTGGCAAGGAAACAAGGTACGAAAGAAGAGGCGTTGCAATATATAAAAACAACAAGATTATGTTTGAGAATATAATTAAGTAATGAAAGAGGTAATAAGAGTGTTATGTATTTAGTTATAATTATTTGTATTTAGTCATTTATGTATTTATTTGTATGAAGTTTTTTTTTTTTGGTATGTATCTATTTATTTTATTTTTTGTTTATGTATTTTTATTGTAAAATAAATTGTTAGTGAGAGTCCCTCCTCATTGCTGTTCCTCACTCCAGAACCACCTAAAAGCTGGTTTGCCAATAAACAGAAGAAGAAGAAGAAGAAGAAGCGTTGCATCTTCTGAGGAAAAACCCTACAAAGGGGACAATACAGGATTGTTGGGAAAAGAGAGCGAGGGAATATGGAATGGAAGACTTAGATTTCACTACGCTCACCCAGTTAGTCACATTCAACCATGTTTTTTCCAGAGGCAAAGACAGATTTTAGTATCATGGAAAGAAAAAAGAATGGAGAATGGAGGAAGTGGGAGTTAAAACAAACATTTATCTAAGAAACAGTTATTATAATTATCTAAAAATGTATACAGATGGATCCAAGAACAAACAGGAATGTGTGGGAATTGTAATACATATCCCAGAATTTAAAATTAATATTTCCAAAAGACTATCTGATCAGTTCTCTGTATATACGGCAGAAACTGTGTCAGTCATCATTGCATTACAGTGGGTTGAAGAGGTCAGAGCTGATAGAGTGATCTTATGCACAGATTCATTAGCTGTCATAAACAGCACACAGTCAGTGGCATCGGTCAGAGAAGACTTACTGACAGAACTTCATCACAGTTTGTGAAGAATTGATAGGAGTGGTGAAGATGTTCAGTTTTGTTGGGTGCCAGCACATGAGGGAGTGAAAGGGAACGAAAGTGAGACAAATTAGCAAAAGAGGCTTTGAAAAAATAAATATCAGTTCAATAGCACTTGAAGAAGCTGAGGGAAAAGCAGTAGTTAAGAAGAAAGGTATTGAAATATGGCAGAAATGGTGGGAGGAAGACAAGAAAGGAAGGGGATATTATAAAATACAAAAGTCTGTTTGCATTAAATATTATAGAGAGAGGAACAGATGAGAAGAAATGTTAATGAGAAGATTGAGAGTGGATCACACAGGACTGAATAGCAGCTTATTTTTAATGGGAAAAATGAATAATGATAATTGTGATAACTGTGGGGTTAAAGAAAATGTTGAGCATATTTGAGTGTATTGTATACGAGGTGGAAAGATGGGTGTTCAGGGTTCAGGGCGAGAGTGGACTCTGATGGGGATACTAGGAACAGAAGGGGTGGGGGGTGGGGGGGGGGGGGGGGGGGTGAGGATAACTAGGAAAGCATTATTTAATGACACAGGGTTAATGAACAGAATATGAGCACACTTAAAATGACATGATGTTACACACTCTTGTACAGTAGGTGGCGGTATGCACCTAAAAGTTGTCATTAACCAAGAGAAGAAGAGAACTGAGAGAAAGTAGTATTGTAGCAGTAATGAAGTACTCGCTTCTCAGCAAAGCTCTGTTGTTGTAGATCATTAAATCGTGATGTTGTCTCAGAAGTCTGTCTGAAGTCTCTTTCGGAGGAACAAACGCTGTCTGTAAAGTCATTGTCTGATAAAGGAGCGAGTCATAAAGCTTTCGGACGCAGCTGCAGCGTCGAGTCTGAGGAGAGGTCAGTAATTCACATAGAAACACAAACATGAGACACATTTTCCATGTTTGGACTGATAATGTGCTGTTACTGAATGTCTCGTGATCACTGAGTGTAATGCATTGCTGCTAACACTTCTCTTCTCTTTATTGATTTATCTTTGGCAGATCAGATTTGTTATAGTCGCTTTTAAAGTTAGTTTTAGCTTCTGTATTATTATTAGTTATTGTAAAGTCTTAATTATTTAATGTTTTGTGTTCTCATGTCAGATATGTATAGCTATGTGTAGATAAGCGCTAATGTTGTTTAAGGGACCGTCTACAAATTCCAGTCATAGTGCAAAAACAAAACATTAACTACGTCCAGTTATTAATTCAAATGAATGATTTTTACAAAGTTGTAGTAAATGCTGAGTCCAGACTGACTTACTGAATGTGAGCTACAACATTTGTAATGTGGGCTCTTTTGCTGAATCACAGTAATTATGTTATAATTGAGTACTGTACATGTATAAAGAGGTAATTGAGTATGGCTCTTGTGTACTGAGTATAGGGTTGTAACTGTAGGAGATTTTCACAGTATGATAATCGTCTCAGAAAATATCACGGTTTCACGGTATGTGTTAAACAATAATTCTTATCAGTAACAATGACTGTTAAAAGAATAAGAACAAGTTATTTGTGTGAACAAATCCTTTATTGCAACAAACTTGAAACCATTTTAATTAAAGAATTGAAGTCTCCCTTCTGAAAAATAAATAAATAAATGAAAAAACTAAAAATAAAGCTATAACACTTATGTATATCTATATCACACTTTAACATTTTAATTAATGTTTTAAAATGTTATCAAATTTAACAACTTTTATTTTTGGTAAAGTGCTGCACAACAGAGGTATACTAAGTTAAAACATGGACAAACATGATATTCCTTAAAACTAATGTTTAAATAAATTCATTATTATAAAGAATATTATTATTGTTGTTATAACTTAAGTATATTGTACAATGCTAATATACTGTATTTCTGTCATAACTTCAAGTTAAATTGAACTTTTATTTTGACGGGTTGTAGTGGTCCTTTGAGTTTCAGTGAGTATTTGACAATATTTTTTCTCAAATAAAACTAGGAAATGTTTATTTAGGTTTTCTCTCAGAGCAGCTCTGAAACATTTGTCATAATGTAAGTACACAAGTCAGCAAAATATATAACACTGTTCTAGTGGTTTTTGGATATTTTAATAAAAAAAGTCTTACATATTGTGCCTTTAATGTGCTTGTTATAATCAGCCCAGAAGTTTTGTCTGAATTGCACGTGTTTCTTTCTCATGCAAATGACTTGTTGCACTTATGAATATGATAAGCACGTTCGGCATCAATTCTAGTAGGGTTAAACGTAATTACTGTAGAAACGGTCTGTTTTTCCCGGTCATCGTTAGCTGAAGCTGTGTGTGAATGAGTCACGGCTGCAGAGTGTGAGCTGCTCCGTCTCACAGCCTCAGAGAGATTCTCCGGTACGGCGTTCCTCAACAACACCTAGCTGCCTGCAGATGTGCCTGCCTATAAATCAGCATAATTTGCAGAAGAATCGGCCAATGCAGGTAATTTAAAAATGAATCAATCGATCAACCTCTAGTTTTAAGTCAGTCTGGACACTAGGAATGTACTATAAACTTTGGAACGGCAAACTAGTTCTGTCAGGACCACTATCGTCAAAGATGATTGACAATTAGCGTACAGTTTGGATTGGCGATATGGTTCTGTTCTGGGCAAGAACTCCCTGCGCATCCATGCAGCCTAGCATATAAGCAGCGATACCCCCCAGGGTAAACAGAACAGAACCAACAAAGTATTGCAGATATTGTTAAAGTTCAGTAATTTTATGAACACATTTTTGAATTAGTCTGATTGAAAAGAGAATCAGAAGCTGGATCCTGACGGACAGAGGAGGAGTTGGGGATGGAGGAGGGTAATTAGCTATTGAGCAATGTGAAAACTGCTGATAATACTGAGGGACCTTATATATGGATGCTTAGATAGGTGTGGTATTCCTATAGGTAGATAGGTAGATGACCTGCCAGAACTAACGCTATGCTTAATTTTGGTGTATTATAACTTCTTTTCATCTAAATAAATTGTGTGCTGACCTGTACTTGGATACTTTGTATAAATGGACGTATTTTTTTTTTAAAATCTTACCTGTAGTAAGTTATTCTTGTCACCAACTTGTATTCTTGTCTATGGGAACCTACTACAAGTTTGTGCATTTTTTAATTATTTTTGAATGTTAAAAGTCATTTTAATTAGGCTAATACAGCGGTTTCACAGCAAAACTTGGAATTTATCAATATGAACGTGAGCGGTGGCTACGATCAAATGTCACGTCTGGTCTCAGCTCGTGTACGCTAGTTTTTTTATTTTATTTTTAGCCTGAACTTGCGCACAGCATATAAATCTGGTGGAGAACTGTAGAATTACATAATTTTGGTCATTTTCCTGACCGACAACCGAAGCTCATTAGTCGCTCACTGACCAGTAAGATTAGAATGTGTGTTTTTATTTATTCAGGGCTTTAGCTTTATATGCGTGAATAGCAGCGTAAACACAGACCATGAGGATTCACACATCGTCGCATCATGCACCTGCAGCGCTTCTGTGAATAAAGAAAAACAAATTAAGTCTATAAAAGGAATAAAATAAATAGTACCACACAAAATATACAATAGGCTATAATATAATTAACAAATCAACAAAAGGAAAAAACTGTGCAACAAGTATACACTCGTTTCTTGTGACACTCTTATAGCATTTTATTTATTTTCTTTATATCTTTATTTGATTTAATCCATCCGATCGTCACATTCAGGGTTCAAATGGTCATGAAAAACCTGGAAAAGTCATGGAATTTTAAAACAGCAATTTCCAGGCCTGTAAAGTTTTGGAAAAATAAATAAACCCAGAAAGTTTTGGAAAAGTCATGTTTCACAATTCTATGTACAATAGAATTATGCTTAATCAGGTTCTGAATTTCGGTGTGGGATTGCGCATATATTCCCGCAGCTTTCGACTTTAAAATGAGGGAAATTCCTGCATAACATTTATTCAATATAGCGTGTAGGTTAGATGAGTAAATAAATTCACACAAACCATCAGATCAAATCAGTCATTTGAAAACAGTGTGAGTGATTCAGCTGTACCGCATCTTCTCTCTTTGACCTTCTCTTCACATCGGCGCATCTAGAGCTGCTGCACGCTGCGATACAAGACTTTAGCTCACGTTTCGGTACAGTTGACAGAATTGTCAATTGCCTAATCGGTCATTGTTGCATCCAATGGCGGCTCCAGGATTTTTTTGTTTGGGGTGCTAAGGGGGGACTTAACAGTTCAGAGGGGGTGCTAAAAAACTAATTAAATTGAGAGAAAGTAATGAACGCCTAACTTTAGCTATCAGTTTTTTATATACAGCAGCTTCGAAAAAGGCATATTTAACTTTTTTTCCTGTGGTATTAAACTTCTCATATGACACTGTTATTAGTCATATAACTTCTAATATCAACTGCTAAATATGACACTTACAATGTAATATCATTTATGAATGAATATAGAAAAGAGAGAAAGTTGGGATTTTTTCTTTTTCATTGTTTCATTGTTTTATTTTATTTATTTAAGTTATCTTTATTTATTTATTTTTTACAAATTTTTGTCTGACCATCAAGTGTCAGTCACTCTCAATGCCAGCTGTTAGGAAAACATGGTAAATTCTAATCATTTTCAATAGATAGTGCCGACAGTTCATAAAACTATTTCCACACGGGCACACACGGTGCTGATTTGCATTGTATCATGATGATAGCCAGAGATATTGTCAAAAGCATAAAAAAATTGCAATATTAAGAGTAGGCCTATTTAGCATTTCCAATTAATGTAGGCCTGTTACATTCTTCTTATTAGGCCTATTTTTATTATTATTAGATTATTTTTATTATTAAATTACATGAAATTATTGCCCCGCATGATGCACTGTGAGGATAATAAAATAGGCTAGCTTATTCCTCATTGAAAATGTTTTTACAAAGTTTATTTAAAAAAAAATAATACAGTTCTGTTAATTTATACATATATGATTATAGGCCTATAATTATTATTATTATTACCACTGCAGTCATTAATGAAAATTTAGAGCAGCTTTATTTCATGCACCGATTTTCAAAAACAACCTGTTTAACGCGAAATACGTTTATTCTCATGTTTTCACCATACAAGCCACAAGAGAAATATTAAAGTGCTCCTATTATGCCATTTTTAAGGTTGCTAATATTGTTTTATGAGTCTCCTAAAACAGAATTACATGCATTCAAGGTCAAAAAACGCTTTAATTTTCTCAAAAAATAGCTTTAATTTTACCTAATTTCTAAATGATTCCTAAACGCCTCGTGCGAAGCAGTTCGATGAATCAGTCTCTCTAAACCTCTCCTTCCCGTGAGACCTTGCTGCTGGGATTGGTCAGATGGCACAGTCCTTTTGTGATTGGTTTACCGCATACAGCGCGAATGACAGCCATGGGCGGATATTATGCAAATGTGTTACTTCGTGACGTACAGCCGTAACAGATTAAGATTCGAATTCCTAACGACTCGTTTAGGCGATTGCGAGCCGATTCTTTTTTTTGATAGATAATAACTTTATACATCGTGCACTTTCGGCTTCACAACTTTGCAGAAAGTTTATGTTCAGTGGCCAAATACACATAAAATGACATCAAAATGGTCGTCCTGTCGAGTATTCTCATAAGCACTGTCGGTTTTGTCTTAAGTTAACGTAAACAGTTGCGAAATAGGTCTTGTGACAGCAGCCAAATAAATTTGTTCCGTTTGTTATTAATGTGAATCAAACAACAAAAGACATAGAAAATCCCTCACTGCTTTCGACTAAATAATGTTTTGTTGAATAACTTTAATGTTAATTTACAGTTTATTCAATTTCTGTAGCCTATTTAACACACGTTCATATTTTAGAAAATGTAGTTAATATTTGCATCATTAATGATTTATGTTATCCACCCGCGACCCACCCGCAAATAATCAAAATGCAATTTATTATTACCCGACCCGCGGATTATTCGCAGCACCCGTGGATATAACCGCCATCCGCGCATCACTAGTGCACGGATCTGCGCTCGTTTCTACGTTAGATTGATAAATGAGGCACAGTAGCCACGTTTACATGTACACTTTTTTGTCATTCCGATTGTTGTGATTCTAAAATGTTTTCCTGTACTTAAATAGAACAAATAAACGATTTCTTACCAAGAGTTTCTGAACTTGAAGGAGTGTTGCTAGATGAACACGGAGAATGATCACAACGAGCTGTATCACAAATAACATTTGCAAGCGTGTAATCGTACATTATTCATTGAGCACTTATAAATTCAAGCAGATTGGAAATTATGAATCTGTAATAAATAAATAAATGACAGGCAAACTTTGGTCAAGTTGTTTATTTTCATTCAGCTATACTGTCACCATTGTGTTTCTAAGCTCAAAAGCTTAAAATTGCGCTTCATTTCAGGATCCGTTTTCCACTCCGGTCATGAGAGCAGATATGGCAGTTCATTACACAGCAAGCATTCTCCATTCTAATGTGTTTATAACTGTTTAATTTAAATGTTAACTTCTACCTCCACTATTTCCCAGCCTCTATAGTGTGTGTCCCCAAATTCCAGAATGCCGCAAAGTAATCGGTTTAACACGTTTACATGGCAGGATTTTAATTTTGTTCGGTTTATAGAAAGGTTTATCCCACCCCTTTCAAACCGATTACAATTTCATTCGGTTTGGGCATTTTTATTCCGATTGAGGTGTTTACATGGAGCATTTTCATTCGGATTGGACTTTTAAACCGATTATAATGCTCCGTGTAAACACACCTATTGTCTCCATTGTTAAAAAGGCCCAGCAGAGGTTGTGCTTTCTTCACCAGCTGAGGAAGTTCAACCTGCCACAGGAGCTGCTGAATCAGTTCTATTCTGCCATCATTGAATCCGTCCTCTGCACATCAATAACTGTCTGGTTCAGCTCTGCTACCAAATCTGACCTCAGAAGACTACAGAGGGTAGTCCGGACTGCTGAGCAAATCATTGGCACAACCCTCCCCACTCTCCAAGAACTGTACTTATCCAGAGTGAGCAAAAGTGCTAAGAAAATGTATGCAATTCATTTATATTTATGCAAAACAACAATAATAATTATAATTAATCACGATTAATCAAATCCAGAATAAAAGTTTTTTTTTTACATAATACAGTATGTGTGTGTACTGCGTATATTTATTATGCATATATACTGTAAATACACACACATACAGTGTGTATATATATATATATATATATTTTGAAAATATTTACATGTATTTATATAATTTTATATTATATATAAATATATTTAATATTCAAATATAACATTTTACTTAAATATATATATATATATATATATATATATATATGCGCATGTGTGTGTATTTATATATACATAATAAATATACACAGTACACACACATATTATATAAACAAATCTTTTATTTTTGGATGCGATAAACAAATAATCGTGATTAATCATTTGACAGCACTAATAATAATATGGCTATAACACATAACATCAACTTCAGCAAATCTTCTTTAGATAAAGTTGGATTAATATGTACGTACAGTAGGGGATTATCCCCCCCCCGCGCGGTCGTTACTGCGTCATCAGAGAGAGAGAGAGATACCCCGCTTGATCGGACATAAATCAGATTCAGAACTTGATCGGAGAGTTTTTGCTCCAAACACACAATCGGCCAGTTTTCAGAACTGCAAAACACAAACTGGATTACAATATTGGATTTCCCAAATAACTGTAATTTGTGTGGTAATATTACTAATTTTTGCCTTAGATCTTGAAAAGAAAGTAATGTTTTTTTTCTAGTTATATAAGGTTAAAATACATATTTTGCATATAAGGTCAACTAAAATGTAATTTCAAATTTTTGAGCGCCAGAATTCAAATAAACAATCTTCCGTGTATCTTTGACTTTTTTTTTTTTTGGATGATCTCATTCTGTTTGGGACATTGCTTGCTACAAAATCATGCTGTTTTTTTTACCACCAAGACGCTGTTTTTGAGCGTAATTTGTTCCATAACGGACACAAACAATAACTCTCCCTGAAGAGATGAGACGTAAACAAAACAACTAATTAACGATCTAAAAAAAATTACAACGTTGTTGTTTCTTTGGACTAAAAGTGCTCGATGGAATGTTGTTCCGTGGACCCTTATCTCTCAAATGAAACCAGGATTTACAGCAGTGGATACGTTTGAGAGTCGTTATCAGGATGAATCTGGTATGTACTGCGGGTTTTTTTCTACATGTTTTGATGTGTACTGCTTACACAAATTTAGCAAATACATTCCGTATAAGCTTTGTATCGAAAAACAGCGATCTGTCGTCGATGCTAGAGGCTTAGACCTTCAAAATGATATATAGTTTGTCAAGATTCATTTTGTCCTGTTTTACTTTATCTGTTTGAAAACAATGACATGTGCAAACAAAGAGCTTTCAGTGCGCCCGCGTCCTGGTGCGGGTTAACAGGTTAAATGTGTAAATTAGTTAAAAATAAATAAACTGATTTCCTGTTGATTTTGGCAAATCTGCTTCTTCCACACAGAAATGAATGTTCAGTAAAGCTCCTCTCAACAATCACACATTCAGCAATAAATGCTGGAATATTCCCATCAGTTCACAAGTGAAGACGAGCATCAGGAAGAGCTGAAATCTGCAAAGACTGAGTTTATTAAAGAGGACAGAGAGAAGATGAGAGATCCAGAACCCTGCAGAATCAAACACACTGAAGATACTGGACAACAAACAGGTTGGTCTTTATTTTTCTCTTTATTAATAATGCTGATGGTTGTAAAGTTTCAAGTAGTTTTAGGTTGTTTGTGTTGTAATTGGAAAGATCTTTAGAGCTCTTTCTTTTTTTATGAGTTAATGAAAATAAACAATTTTTACTTTTATTTCAGAGTTGATTGAAGAAAATGACGAGAATGAAGAATTGAGTGAAGCTGAGGGAATAAATCACTTCAGAACTGGAAAAAAACCTTTGAGTTGCTCTCAAACTCAGAAAGTTTGGAAGAAAATAAGAGCCAAGAAATCTTTCACCTGCACTCAGTGTGGAAAGAGATTGACATGCAAATATAATCTTGAGCTTCACATGAGAGTTCATACTGGAGAGAAACCTTACAAGTGTTCACACTGTGACAAGAGATTCAGTCACTCAGGAGCTCTGAAAACACATGAGAGGATCCACACTGGAGAGAAACCACACACATGTGATCAATGCGGGAAAACATTTTTGAGAGCTTCAGACCTGAAGAAACACCTGAGTGTTCATACAAAGGAGAAGCCATATTCATGTAATTTGTGTGGAAAGAGTTTTTCACATCTACAAAGTTTGAAAGTACATCAGAAAATACACACTGGTGTGAGAGAGTACATGTGCTTTGAGTGTGAGAAGACTTTTACTACAGCAATCTGTTTAAAACTGCATGAGAGGATTCACACTGGAGAGAAATCTTACAAGTGTTCACACTGTGACAAGAGATTCAGTCAGTCATCACACCTGAAAACACATGAGATGATTCACACTGGAGAGAAACCGTATCACTGCACTGCATGTGGGAAGCGTTTCAGTGATTCATCTGCTCTACACAGTCATACAAAAAACAATCACAGAAAGTAGATCATCTTCAGATCTGATGCTGCATCATCACCAAATGTGACACAATATTGCATCAAGCAATAAAATATCATCTGGATAAATCTGTTCTAACCAGTCATTACAAGCGAGATGATGAAGAAACGGTATCATTAACATTAAGAAACATAAGTTTTCACAGTGAGTAGTTCATCTTCAAAACCAGCAGATTCAACTGAGATTCAGATCAACTCAAAGATGGAGTTCCTCCCCAAAGAACAAAGTCAGAAGGTTTTATTCTTGTATACCATTTTGCTTCATGATATAAATTATATTATTGTGCTTTCTTATGAGTTTCATAATATATTCAGTTGTCTTATAATGCATATGTCACTTGTAGTTTGTTACTCTTTCATGAAGGAAAGCAGAAGTTTTTACAAACTGTTCTTGTTCAGGAAGATGAAGAAGAGACTGTAACACTTTTAAGAGAGACTGAGATTTATTTTTTATTTTGTTCTTCATTGTGTAAGACCTCTGCAGAACAGACCCACCAAAAAGCTGCAGAATAAACACATTCCCAAAACAGGATCTAAAGATTCCCCCACACTGCCATCACGAGGTGCTAAAACTGACAACACCCTCATGATAAGTTCCTCTCAACATGATAATAGCTAATCCAGTCCATAGTAGTCCATATAAATCCATAGTAGAAAACAGGAAAAGGCAAATTTACGTGACACTCTCCAGGCCTGCAAACACCCAAGATCCATACAGCGTGACCCCCGAGGGCAGGGGTCTGCAACCTGACAAAAATGACAATTATAATCATGACAACACTGGGTGAAACTGTTGAAGTGTCTCGAGTCAGATATGATTGTGTAATTCTTACCTGTAAGAAGGCGTGATGGTGTTAAAACTAAAATGCTCCTGCAGTAATCTGAAAGTGAAAATCACAGTAAAGCACATGTTGATGCAGTACTTCAGCAATCATCATTTTACTTGAACCCAAGTCTACAGTTGGCCACAAACGGGCAAAATGTTTACATCTCACCGGAAGTGGTGTTTCGTTCTTCCTGTATCTATCTTCTGTGTATTGTGCAGATTCTGAGAAATCCAGAACATTTTGCTTCATTATTTTCATTCTCATGTTGTCTTCATGTCTTATTATAAATGCTGTCGACCTGATCAACATTTTACATCAAATCAATGGCTTAGCCATTTAACATGGAATATTGTTTCAGATTTTAAAAACGTATGCTGTGCTACAAACATGCAGTTCATATTTAATACTTTTAAAATGTTTTAGTTTTCAAATTCAGACGTAATAATATAAAACATATATATAAATATCTAAACTAAACAAATACAATGCAGCACAGTGGTAAAGGGAAACATTACCATATTACAGGTGAGACTAAATGTTTCATAATTAATGAACTTCACAATGTTATCAATGTGTTTTCTGGTTTATTATTGTGAAGCTGCTTTCAAGCAATCTGTTCTGTGTAAACACTATATCGAGGGGTGAGAACCAGAAGGGTGTAAGAGACATTTCACCAACTTTACAGGAGGCCCAAAACAAAAATGTACCACAGTTTGATCAGTTTTTGTGTTCTGATTTTAATAATTTCATTTCAGTTGTATAGGGTAAACATTTATATATAGTATACTTAGTCAAAATCTGTCAGTAGGTTAGTTGTGTATAGGTTTATAGTGTTGTATGTCTGTATTTATGTAGCACCGTGGTCCTGTGAGCACAACATTTCGTTCCACTGTATGTCCCCACATGTAGCTGAATGACAATAAAGATCAACTTGACTTGACTTGATACACCTGTGTATCCTCGCTCATAGCTCCTCTGGAAGGCTCTTCACTCCTCGTTCCTCGCCTCCTCGCGGTGCAGTTAGAGAATTGAGATGTCCTTCAAGATGGCTGAGCTCGATCGGTTTCTGGGTCATAGGACGGAGGAGCGAGGAAGCGAGGAGGGATATTGAGCAGCACAAGGCCGTAACCATGTCTTGAACATTGGGGGGGGGACCAATTTATATATATATATATATGTGTGCGCTGCTTTAATTGACTCACGCAGTTTCATTGTTTGTAGGGACAGACAAACAGATGCAGATAATTAACACATGCACATTTAATCTCTCTCTCTCAAAATGGGCATATTTGAGAAAAAAAAGTCGAGTAGTTTGCTTCACTGAATATAAATGTCGGTCATTTAACATTTCTATCGTAAAACAGTTGACTAACATTAAATGATTAGCAGCTTCCATTTTACCTCGCTCTCTTTCATTAATCTGACGCATCGTGGCGTCATCAGCATCTGTGAACGCTAAACCCCGCCTACTTTGATTTGATTGGCCAGTTCAACTATTTTGACTTTGACAAGCGCTGTTAGCCCGCAGAGGCAGAGCAGACTTAAAATGTTGCTTTTTAAATCTTTTTTATCGTCCTAACAAGAGCGCTGCGTAATGTTTTACCATTGACTATTTTACTGTTGTTGACTTTATTGACTATATATATATATATATATATATATATATTGTGTTTTGTTTGTTTTTGAGTCTGTTGCCCTATATAAAAAGTTTAATTATATGGACAAATGTTTGTTGAATAAAACATTGATAAATCTATTTTAAAAAAAAAAGATCAAATAAAACATATAAGTGTGAAGCCATTTACAAAATCTCACAGATTGTTTTCATTCAACAATAACAATTTAAATGTGTATTTCACCAAGAATTTAACTCTGAACATCGTTGATATGTTTTATTATCTCTATTTGAATATGTTTGCACATTTCTGATTTTAGCGTGTGAACGGGACTTTTATTTTGGAGGGGAGATATGACATCATAAGTCTGCGCCACACTCCTGCTCTGTTGTGATTTGTCTGAAGAAAGGTTTGTGTTTTGAGCATTTGAACTGTTCAGGCACTTTATGCTTCTAATGAGAACTCTTAAATTAATGTTTTATTACTGAAAGCAACATTGTAATGCTTTGTATAACATTTTAGAAGGTTTTATTTATTTATTTATGTTTTTAAGGAAAGTGCATCTGCACATGAGTAACACATTTATTTTCTTTGTTAATTATTCTCATCTTGTCCAAACTCACAGAAAAACATCCACGTGACACACTATTATAAAGATGGCGTTTATTAAAGAGGAAAGTGAAGACATTAGGATTGCAGAAGTATTCAGCATCAAACATGAAGATACTGAGGAACAAACAGGTTGGTTTCTTTCTCAAAGCTGAACTCAGTCATTTGATTCTTATTCACAGTACAGCTCTACAGAAATGAATCATATTTATGAAGAATGTCATATGATTTTCCTAATTATGGCTTTTATTTGACCTGGAGTGTAGGCCAGGGCCGGTTTTAAAATACAGGAAAAAAAATAATATATATATATTGTGAAATATTATTACAATTTAAAATATATTTCTGTGATGCAAAACTGAATTTTCATCAGCATTACTCCAGTCTTCAGTGTCACATGATCCTACATAAATCATTATAATATGCTGATTTATTATCAACATTAGAAACCGTGCTTAATGTTATTTTTTTTAATAATAATAATTATCTTTGTAATTAAAATACACGATGCTCTGAAAAATGTTTTGTCAAAAGTTTGTCAATGCTTTGCATGCAATTCCTTTACTCTTGGCAACTCACTGGTATGACCAACATCAATGTTGTAGACTAGTGTAGCAGGAAGATAAAGACATTGAAAAGGACCTACTCAACAGGTTGAAAACATAGTGGACTTAGAGTTCAATAGTACTCAAGGTGCTGGTTCCTTCAGAAGGGATGAGAAGCTTGTCTGACCACATAAGGTGATCCTGCCCTTGATCCTTCTCAATAGCAGTAGGTATGGCAGGTCCTCCCTCTGACTGAGATGGGTTTCAATACTGGTGCAGTTGCGGGACTGTAAACCGCAAAAACAAACATTTGTTTAAAGAAACAAGAGTGTAAAGTTAATTACTCTGTGCAACGATGAATGTATAAACTAGTAACTTTTGATGATGAAATGTACTTTAAAGGGTTAGTTCACCCAAAATGAAAATCCTGACATCATTTACTCACCCTCATTGTGTTCCACGCCCGTAAGTCTTTTGCTCATCTTTGAAACAAAAGTGAATATACTTTAGTGAAAACAGAGATTTATGTCCATCCATTGAGTCCACACAGCTACCACTTTGATGCTTCAAAAAGTTCATAAAGAGAGTGTAAAATGAATCTAGAGGAATTGAGCAGTTTTGTCCAAATTTTCTGACGAGACATGGTTACCTTATTGAAATTAGGCTTCTATTCACAAACAGTGATCAGCAAACAAACAGTTCCTGTGAAAGCTCAAACAACACTGCTAACAGAGAATGAACCTCACAGCTTCTCATGCTTGAGCTTCCATTTAAGTTAGCTTTTCTTGTAAAACTAACATTTTTTATTTATTTTATTTTTTTCTATTCCATCTACTTATTTCTTTAAAAAAAAAACACTAGGTTTCTTTTTTCTATATTCTATCTACTCGTTTTCTTTAAAAAAAAAAAAAACTTTTTATGTGTACTGCGTTAGGCTAACCAAGACTTGTTATAGCACTTGCACGTTGTTGCTCTTTTGTTGGTTTTGATTGCTTCTTATCAGTGTTGGGTGTAACGCGTTACTGTAATTAAATTACTTATCCACTGAAAAAGTAAAGTAAGGGATTACTGTTCATTTTTAGGTAATTAAATTACAGTTACTTATAAAGTTATTGCGTTACATACAGTAAATAATTTAAACGGTTCTAAAATCAATATTGAATTTGAAATGTAAATTTACCGTCTAAAGATAAAATTGAATGCAGCGGCTTTAACCCTCCGCGCGCCGGCTCGTTCATTTTCAGATTTTCCTGATTCACAGAGAAACCTTAAATACTCAGATACATTTAAGACTAAAATCCTTTCCTGCCCCTTTGAGGTCCGACGCTAAAGTGCCCTTTTGGTCCGGTGCTCCCGGTCTGCGACTTCTGCTGAGGGTAGGGGTGTGCGATATGAGGATTTTTGATCGTGGACGATAAAAATGTCTCCACGATCTGCTTTTGAAGAAATAGCGTAGAGCGCACATTCTATCAGCTGCAGTTCTGGCACCGCCGTATCAATATACTGTACAACGCCACATAAATTCACATCAGGGTTAACTCAGCGGTAGAGTTACTCTCACGGGACACTGCACTTTTTCACAATCACAAAAGTACATTATCTGCATCTGCTTTAAAGTATCATTCGTGTGCTGTTCTGACGAGCGCCTTTTTCTGAGCAAATACACCCAAAGCGCGCTAGATAAAAAGCCCGTCAAACAGCGCCTGATTACTGAACTAAGTTATGTTTTGTGCTAATACTGTCAAAACACACAAGGTTTATGTATAGACTCAGTTGGTTATGTCTAAAATGAAAGTAAACAGCTGAGAGAAACGGATGCGTGTCTATATTCTGCGTGCAGGTCTTAAAGGGACAGTACTAAACATGCTGCCGCTTGTCATTAAAGGGATAGTTCACCCTAAAATGTAATTTCTGTTATTATTTTTTCACTCACATGTCGTCCCAAACCTGCATTAATTTATTTCTTGTGCTGAACACAAAAGAAGATATTTTGAAGAATCTGGGTAACCAAACAGTGGCTGGTCCACCTTGACTTTGATTGTAGGAGAAAATAAATACTATGTAAGTCACTGTTGACCAGCAACTGTTTGGTTTTCCACATTCTTCAAAATAGCGTTTATGTTTAGCAGAAGAAGGAAACTCATTCAGGTTTAAAACAAGTTTTGAGTGAGTAAATGAAGGTATAAAAATAAAACACTAGCCTATTTTAATTTCGGGGTGAATTATTCCTTTAATGTTAATAAAACACAAAAAACAGAGAAAAATAATTGATTACTCTTGACTGAAAAACTTGAATACAGTTGCTTTAATAGGAATCAATATATATAGTGTTTTATTTTTATGTTCATTCAGTTTATTGAAAGCTCCTGCTAAATACACCTATCGTAGCCTACCTGAAAATAAAACACTGTTTATTTTATTTGTATATTATGTGTATTTGTAATGTGTATCTTTGCTCTCATTTTTTAATAACAAAGAAAAAATAATGACATTTTTATCTTCACCCACTTTGGCCTAAATATCTGCCATACTTTTTTTATATTTTGTTACCTTAAAAGGCTTTGTCTTTATAAGGAAATTAGTTTGTCTGTAATGCTCAAACAACTTGCAAAATAGAAAAACCAACATGACAAAGAATTGTGATAAAATTGTGAATCGTGATATTTACCAAAATAAAAAAAAGATATTTTTGCCATATCACCCACCCCTAACCCCCCCCAGTCCACTATTGTGCCCTCGTTACGCCATTTTGCCCCTGCCCCTCCGGAGGTCTGTGCACGCCACTGATCTCCGGTATTTTCACTGATCTCTGGTATTTTCATAATAATTAAGTATATTTATAATCCATTTCTAATCAATGCTTTAGTAGCCTATGGAACGTATTTGTTAGAAGCTACAGAGGGGGACCAAACCCATACAAACACCCCACACACACCCCCCCACCCCCATCCACGATTGTGCCCCTCCGGGGGTCTGTGCACGCCACTGATGTTATATAACTGTGTAGTTGATCAAACATATTTAATAGTTCTTCCTATAGAAACATGGGATTTGTGCCTATAATGTTTTAAAAATCATAATTTGAAGATCAATGTTCCTCATTCATTGATGAATGAAGAAGTTTCAGAGATGTGTATGTATATAATGTACTAGATGTATTTATAAAACTGCGTTAAAATGATCAAAATGTTGTATAGCAATTGTCTACTTTCTGCTGTTACATCAGGATTCACGTTTATGTCTTTACACATTTATTTTTTTATGAGTTAATGAAAATAAACCATTTTATTTCAGAGTTGATTGAAGAAAATGATGAGAATGAAGAATTGAGTGAAGTTGAGAGAAAAAATCACTTCAGAACTGGAAAAAAAACCTTTGAGTTGCTCTCAAACTCAGAAAGTTTTAAAGAAAATAAGAGCCAAGAAATCTTTCACCTGCACTCAGTGTGGAAAGAGATCGACAAGCAAACATCATCTTGAGCTTCACATGAGAGTTCATACTGGAGAGAAACCGTACACATGTGATCAGTGCGGGAAGAGTTTCACACAAAAAGGACAATTTATGGCACACATGAAAGTTCATACTGGAGAGAAACCGTTCACTTGTGATCAGTGCGGAAAGAGTTTCACACAATCAGCAAACCTTAAGCATCACATGAACATCCACACTAGAGAGAAACTGTACACATGTGATCAATGCAGCAAAACATTTTTGAGAGCTTCATACCTGAAGAAACACCTGAGAGTTCATACAAAGGAGAAGCCACATTCATGTCATTTGTGTGGAAAGAGTTTTTCACATCTACAAAGTTTGAAAATACATCATAAAAAACACACTGCTGTGAGAGAGTACATGTGCTTTGAGTGTGAGAAGACTTTTATTACAGCGAGCTGTTTAAAACTGCATGAGAGGATTCACACTGGAGAGAAGCCTTACAAGTGTTCACACTGTGACAAGAGATTCAGTCAGTCAGGACACCTGAAAACACATGAGATGATTCACACTGGAGAGAAACCTTACAAGTGTTCACACTGTGACAAGAGATTCAGTCATTCAGGAGACCTGAAAAGACACGAGAGGATTCACACTGGAGAGAAACCGTATCACTGCACTGCATGTGGGAAGTGTTTCAATCAATCGTCTGCTCTACAAAGACATACACAAAGATATCACAGAAAGTAAATCATCTTAAGATCTTTCAGGTCTGATGCTGCGTCCTCTCCAAATGTGACACAATAATGCATCAAGCAATAGAATATAATCTGGATAAATCTGTTCTAACCAGTCATTACGAAGAAACATTATCTAAAGTTTTCACAGTGAATAAAGTTCATCTTCAAAACTAGCAGATTCAACTGAGATTCAGATCAACTCAAAGATGGAGTTCCTCGGGAGGATCACGTGACCCCTCGACGGTGATGCAGGATTAGTTTTTCGCTCCGCTCACTTTGCCAAATATTTTGCGATCCTGTCAGTGAAATTTGAACCACTTTGCATTAGACCCATCATGAGTGCTAAGGCAGACAAAGGAGATCGGAAAAGGGAGATTGAGCAATCGCCAATGAAGAAGAAATTCAGAGATTCAGCCATCTCCAGTGAAGACCTGGACAGTGCTATTGCTAGCCGCATTGAACTAGCATTTAAAGAACACCAAAGCACTTTGAATTCGGTTGTGAACTCGGCAGTAAGAGATGCGATGGACTCTGTGCTGATTCCAGCATTGCGCGAACTGCGTGAGGACATACTAGCGACCAATAAGTCTGTTAAAGAGCTAAGAGAGGAGTTTGAGGCCATAGTTACCAAGACGAAGCAGACACGTGACCGCGTTGATTCTGTTCAGGCAGCGGCGAGGGAAGATAAGAGAACAGTTACGGACTTAAAGGATCAGCTGGAGCGACTCACCGAGAAGATGACAGATATGGAGGACAGGTGCAGGCGGAATAATGTTAGACTGGTGGGACTCCCAGAAGGGATGGAAGGTCCAGATGCAGCTAGTTTCCTCCGAGCTAATCTTTCCAAGTGGATTCCTTCCTTGAGGGGCCGTGACATTGAGATTGATCGGGCGCATCGCGTGTATGACGGAGGGAGGGGCTCCGATCGGCCGCGCACTCTCATCTTCCGTGTACTGAGATGGCATGACAGATCAGATATCCTGAAAGGTGCTCGGCAGGCGTATCCGGTGAAGTGTGCACAGAACAATGTCACACTTCTGTTTTTTCCTGACTTTAGTCCGGCTACAGCGATCAGGAGAAAGGCATTTGGTCCGGTTTTGAAGAAGATGACTGCACTTGGTCTCCAGCCCTTCCTCATCTATCCAGCGGTGATTAAGCTACGGCACAAAGGAGAACAGAGAAGCTTCGATTCCCCTCAGAAAGCGGAGGATTTTATCAGTTCCATGTCTCAGCAGAAGTCCTATGCCGCCGCTCTTCGGGGGGGGAGCAGCGGCCGCTGTTTCTCCATTTCCACGGGAGGGGCGTGACGGCCGGGATGGACTTGGACCTAGCTGCCCAGAAGGGGATGATAGCAGGATGAGCATGGATGCTTGCTAAACCTATTGTTTGCGTTTTCTTCTCTTATACTGGGATATTGTCCTTATTTATCCGGTACAAACGATCTCTTTGCTGGTAAGACTGACACTCCATTTTTCTGTTTTGGAGGGGACTAATGGAGAGTAGGTTTAATTACTAAAAATATATATATTTGTTTTGGCTGTGTGAGCCTTTCGGGAGACATGTCTTGCGTTGGAGTGGATCGGTCACAACCTATCACTGTTTTTTTTTGTTGCTCAGTCAGACCTATGTTCTCGGTAATGTGCGGTCTGAGTTGTTCTTTGTTTATGGTTGTCGGTTGTTCACATTTTTATGTTGTTTTTGTTTTTTACAGCAGACATTTATACTTTTATCTATTTTACATTATTTCTAAAGGGATTTTTCATATAGGAGGTTTGGTATCTAAAATGCACATCAGTGTTTACGGGTTATTTACGGAATGGAAGTGCTTCTGTTTTTTGTTTTTTTTGTTTTTTGCATTTATTGTGTACAATCTTGGGATTATGAATATTCAATGCATACTTTAAATATTTTATCACTGAATGTGAATGGTTTAAATTCTGCTGTTAAAAGAACCCGTGTATTAGAATATTTACACCGTAAATCTATCTCCTGTGCCTTAATACAAGAGACACATTTAAAACAATCTGACGTGGCACGTTTCCAGAATAAGTATTACAAATTAATAGCTTTTTCCTGCGCTCAAAATAAAACTAAGGGGGTGCTTATCCTTGTTAACAGGAAGTTAAATTTAACAATTGAACACCTTGGTAGTGATGAGAAGGGTAGATTTGTTTTTATCCGATGCAAAATATATAATAATAGGTTAGCATTGGTCTCTATTTATGGTCCGAACGAGACAGACAGTGCATTCCTTACACAGATTTCCAAAACTTTACTTGAGTAGATTGATTGCCCTCTAGTGGGGGTGGTGATTTTAATGCTGTCATAAATCCTGCTTTAGATAAGTCTCAATCTGATACAACAGCCAATCCATCCTCTAAATTATTGAATAAATTTATCACTGAGCTCAACTTAATCGATTTATGGAGAATTCAGAATACTAAAGCTAAGGACTTCACTTTTTTTTCTAATAGACACAAGACTTTCTCTAGGATAGATTACATATTTCTCAGCCCATCTTTAATTTAATCTAATTCCTCTATATCTATATTACCAATTTTATTATCTGATCATTCTGCTATGTTGTGCAGTGTTCCTCTTTCCGATGTCAAAGCCAAGTCCCCTAGATGGCGCTTTAACATATCATTATTAAGTAATCAGACTTTTATTACCTCTCTAAAAGAATATATTAAGGACTTTCTTGAAATTAATATGCCCTCTGATGTGGATCCTCAAATACTGTGGGAAACAACTAAGTGTGCTATACGAGGTTTCTGTATATCTTTCTCTTCTACTCTTGCCAAAGCGAGAACTCACCAGTTTACACAATTAGAAAATAAAATCCAATCATTACAAAACCTACAAAAACAAAATTTTACTGAGCAACAGGCTACACAGCTGTCCTCTTTAAAAGAAGAATATGATTTACTTTCACACTCAAAGGCAGAATTTATTTTACATAGGACTAGACAAAAATATTATTTTGAATCGGAGAGACCTAGTCATTTATTGGCCCTTAGGTTGAAAGAATGCGAGTCTAAGGCATATATTAGCGCAATAAAATCATCGGATGATCAGGTCACTACGAACCCTGTGGCAATTAATTACATATTTAAAGGTTTTTACACAAATCTGTATAAAGCCGAAACAGATTTTGATGAACCAATTTGTAAGCAGTATTTAGATAAATTGGAACTGCCTCGGATCTCACAGATGGATAAAGAATCTTTGGAGGCCCCATTACGTTTGGAGGAACTTCACGTCTCTCTAAAAAGCCTTCAAAAGGGCAAATCGCCGGGTCTAGATGGTCTCCCCTGAATTATATTTAGAAATTTGGGATTTGGTTACCCGGAAATGCTGTAAGTGACGTCAGACGCTGGAGACTTGGCGGAAAAACTGAATGAACAACGAGGACAGCGAGGAAAATTTAGAAACTCTTCAGGAATACATCGACTGGTGCTTCGACGTTATAGTCATGAAGAAAAACCAAAATGCATGTTCTCCAGCCAAAAGCGAGACGCCGTCTTCCAAAAGAAGTCGCCCAGCAGACTCGCCTGAAACAACATCGCCGACGGGTAAAAGCTTTACCGACATCCTGGAGTCAATCGACAAGCGGTTGTCCAGCTTCGACGCGAGGTTGTCCCTGGTCGAGATCCTGCACCGTGAATTTAAATCCCTGAGGAATCACTGGAATTCAGCCAGCAGCAGGTGGAAACACTCGCTGCTGAAAACGCATCACTACGGGACTCGGTCAAATCTCTAACTGAAAATATGACCCATCTAAGTGAAGAAAATAAAAAAATTAAAGAGACTGTCATCGATCTCCAGGCCCGTAGCATGAGAGATAACCTGGTGTTTTCAGGCATCCCGGAATCTGCCGAAGAGGACCCAGAAGCTACGGTAAAAAACTTTATCAAGACGTACCTGAAGCTTCCGGAAGACACCGTGGAAAACATCTGCTTCGAAAGAGTCCATCGGATGGGAGCGAAGAAACCTGGAGCCCCGAGACCGCGTCCAATTGTGGCCAAATTCGGATACTTCAAGCAGAAAGAGCAGGTGAAGAGTCGCGGCAGGGAGCTGAAAGGAACAGACTTCGGCGTAAACGACCAGTTCCCCAAAGAAATCCTGGAGCGACGCAAACTTCTGTTCCCAATCCGACGCAGTCTCATCCAAAAGGGCTCCCGAGCTGTCATCGCAGTGGACCGGCTCTACGTGGACGGGCAGCTCTACCGCAACCTCCGTACCACTCCGTGGTTATATTAACACCACTCCAGATAAGAATCCGTTATATTTATCTTTTCTTTTTCTCTCTTTCCTCGCTTGTTCTTCCATTTACCTCTAAATATTTATGTCATTTCGATAATTTAATACGATATCATAACAAACACGTACAGTCAGTCTCCGCAGCGTTTAAATGATTTTGCAATGTTTTCGTTTCTGTCAAGTTTTTACTTTCATCCCTCTATGCTTGCTTCTTTGTATGTCTTTCTTACTTCCAACTCCTTTCACGGCACCGATCACCTGCTTTACTACACATATAAACAAAACACACTATATTACACATCTGCTTGGCACGACCATGTACATATACACTCAGCATTAACGCAACCACTCAGACCTTACAGCACACACAGACATGAAGGACATACTCGCATACAAGCGCGTACACGCCCGCTCATATCTTATTCATTTGAGCATCACACGCAGCGAGCAGCATTAGCTACACACACACATCTATGGGTGCATTAAGGTTTGTCACATGGAATGTGAATGGAGCTGGCTCCAAGGAAAAAAAGTTAAAAATATTTAGCCAGCTTAAAAAACTACAAGCAGACGTTGTATTATTACAAGAGACTCATAGACCTGCCACAGCTACAGATCAACTTAAAACAACTGAGTTTCCTAATGTGTTCTCAGCCTGCTATAACTCTAGGCAAAGGGGGGTAGCAATTTTAATACATAAAAATGTTAATTTCACAGTACTCAACACAGTTATAGATCCAGAAGGTAGATTTCTAATCATTAAATTATCTATATTTGACAAAAAGTTATGTATTGTTAGTATATATGGTCCAAATGTTGATGATCCCTCTTTCTTTCATGGTTTTTTTACCGCACTTTCTGAACAACTAGATTGTGCACTTATAATTGGGGGAGACCTCAACTTTGGACTAAATAAAGAAATGGACAGGCTAAGTACAGCTGGAACTCAGCGCAATTGGGAATCCACAAATATAGTTAAACAGTACATGAGCGACTATGGACTTTGCGATGCATGGCGTTCTCTCCACACCAACAGTAGGGAATTTACTTTCTTCTCACATGTCCATCACTCTTACTCTCGTCTGGATTATTTCCTAGTCAGCAGCTCACTGCTGAGTGACATTTCAGACACAGAGATACACACTATAGCTGTCAGCGATCATGCTGCTGTTTCTTTAACTCTAGTAAATAAGAAGACCACTCCACCAAGTAATAACTGGAGATTCAATACATCATTGCTTAAAGACGACGATTTTATTAAATATTTTAAAGAAGAGTGGGCTTTATATTTAGACTATAATGACCTGCCTGGAACATCAGCATCTGTTCTCTGGGAAGCAGGCAAAGCTGTGATGAGAGGTAGAATAATCTCATTCTCATCGCATAAAAAGAAAAGAGAAAATAAATGTATTCAGGAATTAGAAGAAACCATAAAAACTTTAGAAGAATCCTACGTATCCTCCCAGGAACAGGAAATGCTGAAAAAAATATGTAAAGCAAAACTAGAATTAAATGAAATTATTAATAAAAAAACTAAATTCTTAGCACAAAGACTTCGCTGGCAAGAATTTGAATATGGTAACAAATCAGGTCAATTCTTAGCGAACCAGTTAAAAATAAATAAAGAAAAAACAACGATATGTGCTGTTAAAGATTTAACTGGGGATACAGTATATGACCCTGAAAGAATAAACAACACTTTCAGAGATTTTTACGAATCTTTATATTCTCCACAGATAAACCCATCTAAAGACGAAGTTGACCAATTTCTTGACAATATAACTCTTCCGAAATTAACAGACAATCAAGCGATGGCATTGGATTCTCCACTGACATCAGATGAACTTCAGGAAGCTTTGAACAGTATGCCCAATAAAAAGGCTCCAGGTCCAGATGGCTTTCCAGCAGAATTCTATAAAGAATTCTGGGCTATTCTGGCACCAACATTCTACAGAATGTTGCAGGAAACCAAAGAAAATGGCAGACTTCCACCAAATATGAATTCTGCCAACATTAGTCTCTTACTAAAACCAGGCAAAGACCCTGTATTGCCTACTAGCTATCGTCCAATATCCCTTATTAATGTGGACACTAAAATAATCTGCAAAGCTATCTCAAAAAGAATAGAGAAGATAACCCCTCTCATAATTCATTACGACCAAACTGGTTTCATAAAAGGCAGGCACTCCTCAACAAATACTCGTAGGTTACTTAACTTGATAGACTATTCATGCAATAGAAACCTTCAAATTACAATATTGTCTCTAGATGCAGAAAAAGCTTTTGATAGGGTTAACTGGAATTTTCTATTTGCAACTTTACACAAATTTGGTTTTGGAAACTCTTTCATAAACTGGTTAAAAATATTATATAACTCTCCAACAGCATGTGTCAGGACAAATGCCCAAACGTCCTCTAGCTTCTGTCTTAAGAGGGGCACCAGGCAGGGATGCCCCCTCTCCCCCTCACTGTTTGCAATTTTTATTGAACCACTAGCAGCAGCAATTAGACAGGCAACAGTGATTAAAGGCATTAAATGCAAGAATGTAGAACATAAAGTTAGTCTTTACGCAGATGATGTGTTACTTTTTCTTCAACATTCACAAACCACTTTCTCTGAGGTAATTACATTAATAAACTCTTTCTCAAGAGTCTCAGATTATTCAATAAACTGGTTAAAATCAACAGTTCTTCCAATTAATTGTTCCTTCCAGAATTCTTCCACTCCATTGCAATCTGGAAATATTAAATATTTAGGTATTAATGTTTCTCCTAAGCTGACAGATTTGATTAAATTAAACCACATCTCACTTTTAAAGAAGGTAGAAGATGATCTAACCAGATGGAGGTCTCTACCCATATCACTCATGGGAAGAGTCACCTCAATAAAAATGATGGTTTTGCCAAGAATTAATTATTTATTTGCAATGATCCCGAGTAAACCACCACCTGACTGGTTTAGATCTTTGGACTCCTCTATCTCTAAATTCCTTTGGAAAGGTAAACCCCCGCGTATTAGCTTAAAAACGCTGCAAAAGACCAAGGATAAAGGAGGACTAGATCTACCTAACTTTTACCACTATTTCTTAGCCAATAGGCTTCAACACATTTCAGGGTGGTTAAAACACACCCTCTTAGATGAGCCTTGGCTAGATGTAGAACAGGCATTATGCAATAATATAGAGATTTCGGATCTGCCATTCATTAGCTCGATCAGTAAACGACACGTATGCTTTAAAAGCATCAGTATCAGCTCTTCTCTGACAGCATGGTGGGAGTTTCTAAAAATGACGGAGTCTTCACTAATCCCATGCAAACGTACCCCTATCTGGAACAATCCTGACATATTGCTAAACAACAATATGATAAACTTCACAGATTGGAGTTGTAAAGGTATTAAATACCTGGAACATATATTCAAAGGGACAGACTTTATTCCCTTTGACAAATTAATTAAACAATATGGGATTAATAAGAACAGATTTTTAGAATATCAACAAATTAAATCTATTGTAAAAAGGAAATTTAAGTCTAATCATATCAATTTACAAATACCACCAAGTGTGTCAGATTTTCTTAATCTCAATACCCCCAAATTAATGTCTAAAATATACAGGGCACTTTCCAATATAGATGAATCAGTATCACTTCCTATTGCAAAATGGGAAGCAGATCTATCAGTAAGCTGGGACCATAATTTCTGGTCTCAGATATGTTTAAAAACCTTTGAACTGATTAGAAATCCTGGATTACAATTAATACAATACAAAATTCTGCATAGAGTGCACTACACAGGTCATCGGATGTTCAGGATGGGTTTTACAGCTTCTAACAACTGCTCACACTGTAAAGGCAATACACCTGACAATTACATCCACGCTCTATGGTTCTGTCCACCTGTTCAGAGGTACTGGTACAGGATTTGTGAAGACTTATCAAAGTGTCTTAAATGCTCTATTCCAGCCTCTCCTTTAGTCTGCTTGTTGGGCGACCTAGATGGTGTCACTACAGAAGATAACACAATCCACATGGCTTTCACTGCCCTATGCATTGCTAAGAAGACTGTCCTCATGAACTGGAAAAATAAAAATAATCTTAATATCAACCAATATAGAGATTATTTGTGGGATTATATTAGCCTTGAAACAGCTTCTGCTGACACATTAGATCAATCTCTCTGGGCTCCTTTGATCAGCTCCATCACCTAGTGTGGGTGGGGGTCCCGATTCTGTCCGGCTGTGGTTTTTGTTGTTGGCGTGGGGTGGCAATATGGGCCTGGGGCATCTGGGGGTTCCCTGGGGATGGGTTTCTTGGGGGGTTTGGCGCTGGGGCTGCGGCCTTGGCCTGGATGGGGTATTGGTGACTCTTAGATGCTGTTTCTCTGGCGGCGGCATGCGGCGCTGCTGGGGATGCCTGTGCCGGCGGACGTAGGTTGCCAGCCTGGCGGCCGCACTGTTCCGGGGTTGGTCCGGGGGGGTTTGGGGATCTGGGGACGCTCTGCCTCCGGCTTGGGGTCACGGCTGGGCCTGGGGGCTTGGGTCCTGGTTGGTGTGCCGCCGGGAGCATGGGTTGGTTCATGCGCTTGGGCCCGGCTCTGGTGTGGGGGACTTCGATGCATCGGTGCCTCCGCGGGGGGGGGGTCCAATAGAGGCGGGGTATACGGGCTTTACCTGGGTGTCTTATTGTCTTATGCAGTTTGGGAAGTGACTGGATAATGGGGTGGGGTAGTTTTTCCTCTGCTGTGGGGTCTGGTGGGCCGCCCCGGGCTGCCATGGGCCCTGGTCTGGATGGGCCTGGGCCCCCCGCCCTGGGCAGATTTGGGGTAACGGGGGTGCCTATGGGGGTCAGCGGGGGAGCTGGCTCCAGAGGGGGGGGTATTTTGCCCCCTCTGATGTTTTCCTCCCCATCCCTAAGGCTTCACTTCTCCCGCTCCATCACACCAACACATAGGTAGGGTTTTGAGGTGCGGGTGAGTCGCTGGGATGCGGGGGAGGTGGTACTCCTCTGTCTCCTCGTGGCCGCCTGCATCTCAATTACACATTACAGCTTAGACATTCTCATTACTTACTGTCACATGACACATACATATAGGGCCTTGGGGGTGGGCACACTGAATGGCATCCGGAGGGCGGTCTGTTCATTCAGCCTTCCCTCTGGTGCCAGTGCCCACTTCTCAATTTTAAGTTGCACATAGACATTGAGGGCTCTAGGGAGGGGACGAGCTGACACAAGCTTGTGGAGGGTGCCCCTCCCCTGTTTTAAAGCACCCCTGTTTTAAAGCACCTTAGAACAACACACACCAACACTACATTTGAGCGGGTGGGGTGAAGCATGGGGTCGTTTTTTTTTTTTTTTTTTTTCACACCCCTGTTCTCTGTTCTCTGTCTGGGGCCGGGGGCTGTGAGGATGAGCTGGCCGCCCGGTCGGGGTCTGGGCTGTTGATTCTCTCTGCTGCTGCGGGGACCGGGGTGGTCTTCCTGTCCCCACGCCGGAGCGAAGGGGGTTCAGCTCCGGGATCGGGCGCTGGCTACCCCTCTGGGGGTGGTGGTGCCTGGATCTAGGAGTATAGAGTGCATATGGGGAGTGTGAGTGTGGGTACTGTGTCCATTTTTGTGTGTCTACATGTGGGGCGAAGGTGTGAATATTTGTTTGCGTGCATGAGGGTGGGAACATATGCTTGTGTATATGTGTGCTTGTCGTCTACGTCTATGTGTCAGGTCGGGCCTTAGACTCCGCCTCACTCATCATCTTAGTCGACCCCCACCCCACCACCATGCCCTGCCGGTGGAGGATGCCGCCGGTGCGTTGGTGATTTCTCGCGCCGGGGCAGGATGCTCGGGCGAGCGCCGGCCCGCTCTCGGCGGTCGATTGGCGGGGCCTGGCCCTACTGGCCTTGCTGGGCCCCGTTTGTGGGGTGGGGGGCCTTTGGGTCTCCGGGCCCAGGGCCTGGTCCGCCCTGGTGTGGTCGGCTGCCGGTGGAGCCTGCGGGCTTGCCGCCACGGCACCCTGGGGCGCCTACACTGTGGCTGTCGGAGGTCCCGTCTTCGGGCTCTCCTCTGCCCTTTCTTGGGTGGAGGCCGCGGTTGTCCCTGCGGTGGTTCTCCTGGGGGTCTCGTGCCCTGGGGGGCCTCCGGATGTTTGGGGCCCGGGTCTGTTCCGTGCCTGCTTCATGCCTTGCGGGATGGGGCTGTTGTTCCCCACACACACTATTAAACATTTACATTGAGGAACCTTATGAACACAAGCGCGCTCACACACACAGGTGTACACTCAAGCATTCACATTGGTGTAAAAACAGGTGCTCACAGACACACATTGTCTTGATCTGCTGTTGCTTCAAAACTTATTTTGTAATATTAGTTATGTGTGCTGCTCAATAACATTTAACATTTAGAATTTATTGTGATTTATACAGATGTTGGTTGTTGCTGCAGTCTCTTTGATGTTGTGTCTTCGGTTGTTTTCTCTTTTTGTCAGCAGGTATTGAAGCAAATTGTCTGTTTTTTTTGTTTTTGTTTTTCTCCCTCTCTCTCTCTATCCCCCATTCTCCTTTTTTCTCTCTCTCTCTTCCCCTTCTTTGTTGACTTTCCCCACAACCTTTTTTTTTTTTTTTTTTTTTTTTTTTTTTTTCCTATCTTCTTTCTTCTTTCTCTCTCTTGTTTTCTCTGTCCCCTGGTCTTGTCTGTCACAGTGTGGTTAAGTAAAAGGGTATATAAAATTTAATTAATTAATTAAATTTAAAAAAATAAAAAAAATAAAAAATAAATAAATAAATATATTTAATTAAAAAAAAAGAAAAAAAAGGCTGTGAATGATGATAGTATAGCCATGCATATGTACTGTCATGTGTTATCTGTGCTACTGACAGGCCAAAAAAGAAAAAAAAAAAAAAAAAAAAAAAAAGAAAAAAAAGAAATTTGGGATTTGGTAGGGATACTTATGCTTAACTCATTTAATTTTGCAATTGAACATGGGGCATTTCATAGAGATCAAAAAACATCACTGATTTCATTACTTCTTAAAAAAGGGAAAGATCCATTAGATTGTTCCAGCTACAGACCGATTTCGCTTATCCCATGTGATCTAAAAATCTATGCTAAAGTTTTTGCTTCTAGTTTGGAGAAGGTAATTCACAGTCTGATCAAGGAGGACCAAACTGGTTTCATCAAGGGGCGCAATGCATCTGACAATATGCGTCGACTCCTTCATATTCTTGACTTTGCGGACTCCCACCCAACACCTTGTGCGGTCTTTTCACTTGATGCAGAAAAAGCCTTTGACAGGCTAGAGTGGAATTATATGTGGGCAGTTCTGCAATGTTTCGGCTTCGGTGAACACTTCGTTTCTATGATTAAGACATACCACTCACCTGCAGCATCAGTCATAACTGGTAATATTATTTCCCCCTCATTCCCTTTACAGCGGGGAACGAGACAGGGGTGTCCACTTTCCCCCTTATTGTTTTGTCTATCTCTCGAACCCTTAGCACAAGCCATCAGGAAATCTGAAGTATCGATTAAGATTCATGACCATAATCATTGTATTTCATTATACGCTGATGATATTATTCTATATTTAGACCACTTTGATGTTTCAGTCTCTAGTGTAATTAAGGAATTTGATAATTTTAGTAGCCTATCAGGATATAAAATAAATTGGAGCAAATCTGCTTTAATGCCAATTAACAATGTTAAGGTTAATTTTTCTATTCCCTCATTTATCCCTATTAAGGAATCTTTCATCTATTTGGGCATTACCATATATAAAAACATTCATAAGATTGCCAGAGACAATTTTAATAACATTTTCGTTAAGGTCAAAAATGACATTCAAAGATGGAAGAATCTTAAAGTCTCTCTCCAAGGAAGAATCTCCACTGTTAAGATGAATTTGTTACCTCGATTTAATTTTTTTTTCTCTATGCTACCACTTTCTCCCCCTCCAGGTTACTTTAAGGAGATCAACTCCATAATTTCTAAGTTTATCTGGAATGATAAATGTCCCAGAATTAAACTTACCACATTACAACATCCTAATAGCGCAGGAGGACTGGCTGTACCAAATTTTGAATTATATTATTGGTCGTTCCAGCTTAAGGCCCTTCATAATTGGGTTGATCCTCAATCTACAGTTTCATGGAGGGTGATTGAAGCTGACAAGGTTAAACCAAATAGACTTCAAGATATTTTATTTACTGGCACAGGAAAAAAAAGGGGATAATTCTAAATTTGGTCCGGTTGTGGCTAACTCTATTAAAATCTGGAAAACGGTTGAACGTCGGATAGGTGGACCCTTCAAATTCTGTAACAGTACACCTTTATGGCACAATTTGAACTTTGTATGTGGAAATCGTCCATTTGTCCAACCCTCTTGGTCCTCTTTAGGTGTGAACACGTGCGGTGATATGTATGATAACCAGGGCCTCTGTTCATTTCAGGCATTGAGAGCCAAATTTTGCCTACCAGCATCTGCATATTTTGTTTTTCTTCAATTACGTTCTGCTCTCAAAGCGTATGGCGTTCCTTGGTCTTCTTCCATTTCCTCTCATCCTATGCGGGACTGGATTGCACCATCTGCTGGTTGGCCATCTGTTTCCTTAATATATAATAAAATTATTGATTGTATTACAAAACCTCTTTCTATTAAAACTATTTGGAATAGGGAATTATCTGATCTTAATTTATCTGTCGACTGGGAGAGAGTGTGGTCTAATCTCAGCTTAACATCTAAAAATCTGGCTCATCGTCTTATTCACTTCAAAGTCATTCATAGAGCATACATAACTCCTTACAAAAGATTTAAAATGAAACTGCAGTCAAATTTCAACTGCCATATATGTAACACTACATCATCAGGCACTTTTCTGCATATGTTTTGGGAATTTCCTGTCGTCATCAGTCTATGGACACATGTAAACCTGGATTTGTCATCATTACTGAGAATTGATTGGTCTGTTAACCCAAGTTTATGTCTTCTTAATGATGATTCTGGTCTCTGTATTAGTTCAATGCAAAAGAGAATGTTGTTTGCTGGTTTTACAGCTGTGAAGAAGACAATAATTCAGAACTGGTTTACACCACACATGTGTAGAGAGGCATATTGGATCCGTAGCCTCCTGCAAATTGTCTCATGTGAATGTACAACGGCGCGAGTCGGTGGGGCCAGGCCTTCAACCATTGAGGCTTGGCAGTGTTTTTTACTGAATGTACGTGATTATTTAAAGGAGTGACTTTTGTGTTCTTGTTGTCCTTCCCTCTCTCCCTCCCTTTTGATTGAACTTTTAGATGTTGAGTATGTGTCTGCTGTTTTGTTTTGTTTTGTTTTGGATATTGTGTTGTGTTGTTTGTAAAAAAATGAAAATAAAAAATTGTTGATAACAAAAAAAAAATTGTATCATTGTGCTTTCTTATGAGTTTCATATTATGTTCAATTGTCTTGTAATGCATATGTGCAGCTCATAAGGGATAGTTCACCCAAAAATTTTTTTTTTTTTTAATCTAAATTTTTTTATCTGCTTACTGCAAGGGCAACCAATATGTAGGTGACTTCTTCAGAATTCTTCAGTAGAACACAAAGATTTTTGCAGTCAATGGGACTCACGGCTTTGAGAGAAAAAAAAAATAAAACATACAGAGACAAAACCAAATTAAACCCTGTGGCTCAAGTGAGTCAAGATGGCGCCGAGGATGGCAGCCGTGTTGCGAGCTCCGAGAAAACTCTGCAAGTTTTCATATGTTTTTTTTTTGTTTGTTTTTGTTTTACGTGTTAGATGTCGTTAGTATAACTGTCTAAGATAGAGACACGCTTTTAAACATCGGTTCTTCCGTCGCGCAACGCAAACCGGACTTTGAGTTCCTGAACGCCGGTGGATTGTTCACAGACACCGCATCAGAGCCCTTTGTCTGGAACGCACGACCACGACGAAAGAAACGTAGCCAGAAAAGAGGGAAGAGAGCTGGCGTTCTCGTCAGACTGAGATGCCGTGCCTCTCGACCTCCTCTCCCAACCATTTTGCTGGCTAACGTTCAGTCACTGGATAACAAACTCTGTGAACTGCGTGCGCGCATCTCATACCAACGAGAAACAAGGGACTGCTGCGTTATCTGCCTCACAGAAACCTGGATGTCTGCAATGGTTCCAGACACAGCCATCGAGCTCACGGGCTTCTCCGTGCATCGCTCGGACAGAACGAAAGAGCTCACAGGGAAAAGCAGAGGTGGGGGCGTTTGTTTCTATATCAACAACTCGTGGTGTGATGAAAGGAACCTACACTCTATTAAATCCTTCTGCTCCCCTGATCTGGAGTTTCATATGCTTCTGTGTCGACCATTCTGGCTGCCGAGGGAATTTACAGCGATCATAATCACGGCTGTCTACATTCCCCCTCAAGCCAACACAGACCAGGCACTCAGGGAACTGTACGGGAATATAAGTTATCAGGAAACCGCGCAGCCAGATGCAGCGTTTGTTATTACGGGGGACTTTAATAAAGCCAACTTCAGAACAATAGCTCCAAAATACTTTCATCACCTCACCATCAAAACGCGTGGTGATCGTGTACTTGACCACTGCTACTCCCCCTTCCGGGACGCTTACAAATCCCTCCCCCGCCCACCTTTCGGCAAATCGGATCACTCCTCCTTTCTGCTTCTGCCTGCTTATAGTCAGAAACTGAAACGTGAAGCACCCGCCCTCAAGACAATTCAATGTTTGTCGGACCAATCGGACGCTATACTACAGGACTGTTTTGATCACGTGGACTGGGACATGTTCCGGGCAGCGTCTGTTGACGACATAGAGGCGTATTCAGATACGGTCACGTGTTTCATCAGGAAGTGTATAGAGGATGTAGTTCCGACCAAAACAGTCCGTATCTACCCCAACCAAAAACCGTGGATTAACAGCGATGTTCGATCAGCCTTGTCAGCGCGTACATCTGCCTTTAAATCCGGAAACACTGACGATCGGAAACAAGCCAGTTACGATCTCAGGAGATCCATCAAAGCAGCCAAACAACAATATAAAAACAAAGTTGAAGAACAATTCAACAACAACAACCCAAGAAGCATGTGGCAGGGCATCAACAACATCACAGGTTTTAAAGGGAATAAACCAACTACTGTGAACATTGCCGCCTCTCTACCGGACGAGCTGAATACTTTTTATGCTCGTTTCGAGGCTCATAACACCGCCCACACAGAGAGCGCTCCTGCAGCTGCTGCAGAAGAGGTGAGTCCACTCTCCCTTTCTGTCGTGGATGTAACTCGATACTTCAAACGGGTGAACATCCGCAAAGCTGTGGGCCCAGATGGCATCCCAGGTCGTGTGCTCAAAGCATGCGCTTACCAACTAGCCGGGGTTTTTACAGACATCTTCAATCTGTCCCTCTCTCTGTCTGTGGTTCCCTCATGCTTCAAAAAATCCACCATTGTGCCCATACCTAAGAAAAATAAAATCACATGCTTGAATGACTGGAGGCCCGTTGCTCTGACACCCATCTTCAGCAAGTGTTTTGAGAAGCTCATCAGAGACCACGTCTGCGCTGTGCTGCCTGCCTCACTGCACCCACTACAATTTGCATACCGCAGAAACCGTTCCACAGACGACGCTATTGCCTTCACCCTGCACACAGCTCTCTCCCACCTGGAAAATAAGAACACCTATGTGAGGATGCTGTTCGTGGATTAAAGTTCAGCATTTAACACCATAGTGCCTGCCACACTGGTTGAGAAGCTCCAGACTCTGGGACTGAACAGATATCTGTGCAGCTGGATCCTGGACTTCCTGACAGGCAGAAGTCAGGTGGTCAGAATGGGCAACAACACCTCATCTCCCCTGATCCTCAACACTGGTGCCCCGCAGGGCTGCGTTCTCAGCCCACTCCTGTACTCCCTGTACACACACGACTGTACAGCTACACACAGCTCCAACGTCATCGTCAAATTTGCCGATGACACAACGGTGATAGGCCTGATCACCGACAACGATGAGACGGCCTACAGAGAGGAGGTGAGTACCCTGACTAAATGGTGCCAGGAGAACCACCTCTCACTCAACATCGACAAGACCAAGGAGCTGGTGGTGGATTTCAGGAGACAGAGCAGAGAACACACACCCATCTCCATCGACAAGACACCCGTGGAGCGGGTAAACAGCTTTAAGTTCCTCGGCGTTCACATCACCGAGGATCTCACATGGTCCACTCACACAGACGCAGTGCTGAAGAAGGCACATCAGTGCCTCTTCTTCCTGAGACGGCTGAGGAAGTTTGGAATGAGCCCCAGCATCCTCAGATCCTTCTACACCTGCACTGTGGAGAGCATCCTGACCGGCTGCATCACCGCCTGGTTTGGAAACAGCACCGCTGGCAACCGCAAAGCTCTGCAAAGGGTCGTGCGAACTGCCCGCTACATTGTTGGAGGTGAGCTTCCCTCCCTCCAGGACATCTACACCAGGCGGTGTATAAGGAAAACCAGGAGGATCATCAAGGACTCCAGCCATCCATCCCACAGACTGCTCTCTCTGCTGCCCTCAGAGAGACGTCTCCGCAGCATCCGATCCCGCACTAGCCGACTGAGGGACAGCTTTTTCCCTCAGGCTATCAGGCTAATGAATAGTCAGAACTAATTCACCCTACATCACACTCCCACTCACACAACATGCCACGCACTGCACTTTAACACCGTTCTACTGGAATACACGCACACACTGCATTAATACAACCTATCTGCTATCACTGGATACCATACAATGCACATCCACGACATTGCATATGTAAAATCTGTTGCACCTTTGCACAACTATCTATTGCACAACTAATCTGTTGTAAATGTACAATCTGTTGCACCTTCACATATTACTATGTATAGATGTGTACATAATGTAGAATGTGTACATACGGTGTATTGGTAACTAAGTATGTCTTTATAGTACACTGTGTATTGAGTATATGTATGTGCATTTTGCACATTGTCTTCTGTACAGTCTGTAAATATGTACTGTCTATATGTAAAATTTTTTTTTTTTTTTTTTTTTTCTTGCACTGTCTGGAGCATGCTCTCAAGAATTTCACTCACCAAGGCACTTGTGCTGTGGTGATCTGACAATAAAAGTGATTTGTTTTGATTTGATTTGGCTCGTGACGATATCCGTGCGGCGGATCAGAGGTAAAAAATATATATAAATACTGTTCAGTCCAGTGCACAGACCGATCGTTTTTGTGTCTTTAGACCTCAATGTATCGTCACAAGCCACAGGGTTTCATTTGGTCTGTGTATGTTTTGTTAGTTTTTTTTCTCTCAAAGCCGTGAGTACCATTGACTGCCATTATATGACTGACAGACTGCAACGGTTTAAAGGAGATAAAAATCTTAATTTGTGTTCTACTGAAGAAACAAAGTCACCTACATCTTGGATGCCCTTCCGGTAAGCAATCCTTTGCCAAAAAGGGAAAGAAAGAAAGAAAGAAACACAGAAATTTTGAAACTTCATTACAAGCCATACAATTGTGAAAGTAATTTAATGAAACAAAGGAGTCTTCCATAATAAAATGCAAAAAAAAGAATATATAAATAAATAAATCTACCATGTTAATCTTACTGCATGCACCCAAGTGTGAAAAGTGGCAAGTTTTCTTTTTATTTTATTTTATTTTAGAGTAGACATTCAAACCAATTCAACAGCTTGAAAGTGATAATGTCTGTCAGTTTTACTGGAATCCATATTTTTGTTGTCCTCCTCTGGAGAAGAAAAATGCCAATTATAATCATGACAACACTGGGCAAAACTGTTGAAGTGTCTCGAGTCAGATATGATTGTGTAATTCTTACCTGTAAGAAGAAGTGATGGTGTTAAAACTAAAATGCTCCTGCAGTAATCTGAAAGTGAAAATCACAGTAAAGCACATGTTGATGCAGTACTTCAGCAATCATCATTTTACTTGAACCCAAGTCTACAGTTGGCCACAAACGGGCAAAATGTTTACATCTCACCGGAAGTGGTGTTTCGTTCTTCCTGTATCTATCTTCTGTGTATTGTGCTCTCCAGATTCTGAGAAATCCAGAGCATTTTGCTTCATTATTTTCATTCTCATGTTGTCACCATGTCTTATTGTAAATGCTGTCGACCTAATCAACATTTTACATCAAATCAATGGCTTAGACATTTAACATGGAAAATTGTTTTAGATTTTAAAAATGTATGCTGTGCTGCAAACATGCAGTTCATATTTAATACTTTTTAAATGTTTTAGTTTTCAGATTCAGACGTAATAATGTACAGGTGCATCTCAATAAATTCGAATGTCGTGAAAAAGTTATTTCAAAAAGTGACATTTTCATATATTTTAGATTCATTGCATATAAAGTGAAACATTTCAAAAGTTTTTGTTTTAATTTTGATGATTAGAGCTTACAGCTCATGAAAGTCAAAAATCAGTATCTCAAAATATTAGAATATTTACATTTGAGTTTCAATTAATGACCATCCATACAGTATAAATTCCGGGTATCTCTTGTTCTTTGAAACCACAATAATGGAGAAGACTGCTGACTTGGCAATGATCCAGAAGACGAACATTGACACCCTCCACAAAGAGGATAAGTCACAGAGGGTCATTACCGAAAGGTGTGGCTGTTTACAGAGTGCTGTATCAAAGCATGTTAAATGCAAAGTTGACTAGAAGGAAGAATTTGGGTAGGAAAAGGTGCACAAGCAACAGGGATGACCGCATGTTTGAGAATACAGTCAAGCAAAGCTGATTCAAACACTTGGGAGAGCTTCACAAGGTGTGGACTGAAGCTGGAGTCAGTGCATCAAGAGTCACCACGCTCGGACGTCATCAGGAAAAGAGCTACCAAGCCACTTCTGAACCAGACACAACGTCAGAAGCATCTTACCTGGGCTGTGGAGAAAAAGAACTGGACTGTTGCTCAGTGGTCCAAAGTCCTCTTTTCAGATGAAAGTAAATTTTGCATTTCATTTGGAAATCAAGGTCCCAGAGTCTGGAGGAAGAGTGGAGAGGCACAAAATCCATGTTGCTTGAAGTCCAGTGTGAAGTTTCCACAGTCAGTGATGATTTGGGCTGCCATGTCATCTGCTGGTGTTGGTCCACTGTGTTTTCTGAAGTCCACAGTCAACGCAGCCATCTACCAGGAAATTTTAGAGCACTTCATGCTTCCTTCTGCTGAGAAGCTTTATGGAGATGCTGATTTCATTTTCCAGCAGGACTTGGCACCTGCCCACACTGCCAAAGGTACCAAAAGCTGGTTCAATGACCATGGTGTTACTGTGCTTGATTGGCCAGCAAACTCACCTGATCTGAACCCCATAGAGAATCATAGAGAATAAAGCAAAAGGAGCCCCTACCAAGTATTGAGTACATATACAGTAAATGAACATACTTTCCTGAAGGCCAACAATTCACTAAAAATGTTTTTTTTTTTTTGGTCTTATGAAGTATTCTAATTTGTTGAGATAGTGAATTGGTTGGTTTTTGTTAAATGTGAGCCTAAATCATCGCAATTAAAAGAACCAAAGACTTAAACTACTTCAGTAATTTACAATTTCTTCACAATTTGAGTTGAATTACTGAAATAATTTTTCCGCAACATTATAATTTACTGAGATGCACCTGTAAATATATAAATATATATATCTAAACTAAACAAATGCAATGCAGCACAGTGGTAAAGGGAAACGTTACCATATTACAGGTGAGACTAATTGTTTAATAATTAACGAAGTTCACAATGTTATCAATGTGTTTTCTGGTTTATTATTGTGAAGCTGCTTTCAAGCAATCTGTTCTGTGTAAACACTATATCGAGGGCTGAGAACCAGAAGGGCGTAAGAGACATTTCACCAACTTTACAGGAGGGCCATAACAAAAAGTATGAGGACAACCATTGTTGGTTTTACCGATTGGGGACCCGCCCTCACCCTTTGTAGTGTGTTGTAAGGGGTCGTTGCAAGGAAGTCCTAAACAACGATCACGATGAAGCAGAATTAGCCTATTTAGACAAGTTTTAATATCATTAAATATTAAGTATTATCAAGTATTAATATAACGTAAATGTCTTGAGGTGAAGACGGATTAAAGCAATATTTTATTAATTCAAGCAAATTCACAGAAATATTGACGTATATGGATGAAGAGCCCACTAACATGACAGAAAAAAATATGATGCAAAGCGTAAGGCCTAACAATTACCATTAGATGGGAAAATACAACAAGAGCGGTGAAACTGCAGTAAACAAATTCAAACAGAAAAAAATGCGCAAAGTCATGGAAACCGATAAAATTGTTCTGGTTTCAAAGTGTAACCCCAAAAAAACTTTGCGGTTTATATCTAACAACAGTGTGAAGAGGCCTAGTGCAGTAGCGTTGTTAAACACACGGATAAAGTCAAGATATCTAGCAGTTTTAGATGTAGTTAGCAGGAATCAGTCTGGTGTGTGAAAGAGTTAGAACAAGCATTTGTGTTTGTGTTGTTGGACCGTATTGTTCTTATTGTCTTTATAAAGATTTGTACATTTATATTCATTTAAGAACGCTGTTACAGAATTTGTCTTAGTGACATTCAATGGAATATTTTATTAAAAGATGATGCAGAGGACTTATTGAGTAACACTCCGGCTGTAGGGGCCGGGCCGAGGCGACCGAGGCCAAGGCCCCGAAGACGATCTGCCATGGCCTACTGAGCTCCCTGCTCCGCCATGGTCCCTGTCTGTCTGTTCTGCTCTGGAGGTCCCCATCCTGTGTTCCTGTCCGTGTCTGTCCTGAGGGGCCTCCAGAGCATCATCATCATAATGACAATCATTCACAACAAGAAACCAAACTTCAACAGATCTTGTGGATTCCAGAAGATGATGTTTCTATGCATCAGACCTGATGAAGACAGCTCCACTCGTCCAGAAGATGTGATATAATAGCATTGACTCAGCAGTGTTGCTCATGAAAGACACAAGCTTTATTTGAACTCCACTAAACGACACGCTCTACTTTCTGTTTTATCTCAAGCTACTGAATATATAACTCTGCTTGTTTCTGTTTCATATTGATTTCTGTGAAATAACAGTATATTATTGATCTGTTTGATCAGATTTGTCTATGTGACTTTAATGAACTCAAGCATTTAAGAGGAAACTTTAAGAGGTTTTTTGTTTTGCTGTTTTTTTTCTGACTTTCAGGGAATGTCTATATAGTGAACGTCAATTTTGAATTTTGTACAGTAAATGTTAATAAAGCTTAAGTTTAGAATTTTTTTTCCTGCACATGCATTTTCTAATGGTGTAAATAGTGTCCTTTTGTACAGTTGTTTATTTTTATATTTTGAAAATTAACATTGAAATTAATAAAGACTTGTGATACTCTCTAAAGATGAATATCTGGATCTTTTGTTTATGGGTAAGTTATACCAGTTAAACTAGTAATGTAAGATGTAAGAGTACATCTGTATTATTTATTTGTGTAGGACAGAGAATCTTTTTTAAAGAGATTTGGAGGCAGAATGATTTTAGTGTAAGCTTGCACGGTTTAAATCAACCTTGAGATTTTTTTAAATCTGAGGAATGAATTATATTTATTCAAAGCAATTTACATTTGCATTCAAGGTTTATATTTGATCAGTTCATGCACTCCATGGGAATCAAACCCATAACCTGTTGCTAACGCCATTGTCTACTGCTTAAGATACAGGAGAGTAACTTACTGAGAAATAATAGCTGTTCCAGGAAAGAGAACAAAATGATTATATCTAAGCAAACGGCTGTCACCTGACAAGAAACATCCCTCATTCCATCATCAGCATTCATTTGAGACCGCAGAAAAGCATTATATAGTGTGTTGAATGGCTACAGGTGTAAACATGGCAGATGACTGAGTTTACAACAGACATAATAATAATTACAACTTAATATCATTTTATTGTAAATGTTTATTGTGCATTTACTGACCAATATGAGTTTTAGGAGTACAATATGTCAGGTTTCTCTGGGATAGAAGACTCAAACTGATTTATTAAGAAATATCAGAAGATCAGAGTCATGTTGAAATGAAAACATATATTTGCATAATATCAGCATTATGAGCTCAAGGTGGCTGATATTATGCAAATATAAATGATACAATTTCAATATGACTAATAGGATATAAACACAAAATGCAAACATTAAAAAAGCTATTTTACTCCAGATTTACTGAAAATAGGCCTACCATATAAACAACAAAATAAAAACATAAATGAAAAAATACAACTATAAAACACAAACTGCATTATATAAACGATAAATTAAAATTATTGTAAGAAATAAACTTGTCATAAAGTCATCATACCATCATTGCTGTACCATTTGTGTCAAAGTGATGATGGTCAAACGTTTGTTTGAATAAAGTCAAGTCATATTTATTTCTATAGCGCTTTATACAGATTGTCTGTGCAGCTTTACAGTGATAAACAGGAAAATAATAATTCAGTGATGCAAACAGAGATCAGATCTAAAAACAGTCATTTTTCAGTTCAAATCAGTTCATTGTTGATTCAGTTCAGCAACTGTGTAATGAGCTTCATTTCTTTCATTTCTCTGAACCTCCTCATAGTTTCTGTTTCCTTGTATATTTCATAATTTCATCATCAATCTAGAGACAGACTAGAGACAGATAGGTGCGACACGTATGCTGGAGAAACCATGATAATGTACAGTATGTGACTGAAATGAATCATATTTATAAATATACAGGTTTTAATTGCCAGTTGACATTAAATGAAATACAGATTTACTGCTATTTGAATGATTTATTTAAGCAACTGAGAAGGTGACTGCATTATCTACAGTATGTGTAAATGCTTCTCTATGATGCTTTCGTGCTGCTTGTTGAACTATAGTTGCATAAAGATGTCTCAAAAATCACTTTGTTGCAGACAAAATTAATAACAGAATAATCATTTCCGAGTGAACTGCTTTGACGTTATAACGAGATGCTACACTTTTTTCCATTTCAAGCACTGGTTTAGTTATATATATTATTGTATTGTGTTATATATATTATAAATAAAATAAATAAACCGATTACTAGCAATATCACAAAGATACAAATGAAACAAACAGTGCTTTATGGTTTTCAGGGTCTAACAGTACTATTCAGGAACAAAATACTAAAATGTAGGCTATAAATGTATAGATTAATAGCCATAGATTATATTTACAGATTAATCCTTATTAAAGATAAAGAAGTTATTCAGTCAAGAGGAGAATTGCTGTCTATGAACAGTAAAGAAACAAGCCCCGTCTTCTTTGATTTGATTGCTCGTCTTTTGAAACTGACGAACACTTTTAGGTGATTTTTGTTTGTTTTTTGGTCTTCATAACAATAAACAGATGTAAGGCTCCACCCGCCGGCCCAAACAGCGGAGTCCAGCGGCCTGGATGAAGGTTTAATGCATATTCGGTCTTTTACTTGCGCCTCTGAATTTATCTGGATTTAGTTTCAATTTTAGTCTCCGTGCTTGATCTGACTCCAATTTCAAGTGATCATTAAATTTAGGCAATATTCTTAATTAAAACCTGATCACAGACATCAATTGTATATTAATTTAGATATTTGATTATTCCGGACTCACTATACTTTCAATTCTTCGTTCATTAGCGACCTAGAGTCGCTTAGCAATTCACTCGGCTAACTGTGAACGCACAACACAAACTCGTCAGTCGATCTTACTCAGAGGATACAGGGTGATTATAATACCTTTAAATAGGCTGCACCCTGCTAGCACATAATAAAAAGTGTATTTTTCCTATAATCACGAAAACTGTAACTTGTTAAGTCAGTGACAGACAGAAATCAGAAGATCCCTAATGAAGAGCCCCCGCTTCATTCATTGTATGATCTGTCCTGGACGCAGATTTGTGGAAACACTAGACTACAACTCTAATCTACTGGAAAAAATGATTTCAGACAAGATCAGAATAAATCAAATATAACAATTTATTATCAGTCAGGTAAAATTATATTATGCCAATTACATAATGAAAATAATTAGAATTTATAAATAAGAAAATACATAACATCAGTTGTTCAAAGATGAATCTAAGAGTAAAATGTTTACCTGACTTCAAGAAGATACATAGTAAGGAGCATATGAAATACACTCCACACTACGGGCTGATCTGGCTACAGAATCACAATGACTGATTTGCAACTTTCCCTTAAATACTCCCAGAACAAAAGCAGAAGAAATCTTTAGATCAGTTGTGGTGTTTGGTGTTTTTGGTTCTAGTACTCCAGGGTCGCACCTGGATGAAGATGGATAAACATTCCCGCAGACCCCTAAATGGGGACACGCCCCCTCCTCAGCAGAACACAATTCTACAAAAGTTTTCAATCTTTCTCATAATATAAATGACTACTGTAAAATTGAAACCATTCTACCAATCACACAGAGACCTTTAAAAAGATACCAAACATGAAAGGGTTAAGATCATGAATTCTTAAGATATAATAAATGCAGTTTGTAAGTCTGGTAACTTGAGTTCTTGACACTTCTATGTCATGCCCAGGGGGGAAGGAGGGAGCCTAAGGATGGGTGAAGGGACAGATGAGCAAATGGTCTTTCTCCCAGATTAGAAAGTTTATTGTTGTATTGCATGTCATGTGTGCTGCAGGGGACCTGAGTTTTTGGCTCCACAAGGAATTAATTTCATAAGGAGATAATTTCACTCCTTGCATGGAAAAAATCGGGGTGAGAGGAAAAAATATTTTTCAAATGTTTTGCGTTCCCTTGCAAAACTTGTGCGTTCTCTCGCAAAAGCAGTTGAGTTCGGACAAACTCTTCCTGTTTACTTCACAGCTTGCAGTAGTTTCGTATGTTCACAATGGAGCGGTTCATACCATTTTATTTTGAACTTGGACTCAAATAAAGAAATACGTCAGTGCTTAGTTCAAGGCACGGTTTTGGGACATTATAAAAGCTTAATGTTGCTTAATGTTTTAAAACGGTGACATTGAGGACCAAATTCGATAATAATAAAAGGTGATCAAATTATTAGGCTAATATTAATAACCTTATTAGTAATATTACTAAGCAGAAGCCCAGAATATGAATGCAGCGCCCTGCACATAAGCTTTTTCTCCCCCATAAAATGCTTAAGGTAGGCTAATGAATGAAAACGGTGATTTAAAAATAACAAATCCATTGCATTCATATTCTGGGCTATTCTGCTTTATTAATAGTAATATTATTAATACGTTTATTAATATTAGCCTAATGATTTTATGAGTAGGTCTATTTATTATTATCAAATTTGGTCCTCCAATGTCAATGTTTTAATAAGCCACATTTAGTGTTTTAGAATGACCCAAAACGGTGTCATGAACTAACCTGTATTTCTTTATACTTGAGTCCAAGTTCAAAACAAAACTCTATGAACCGCTCCATTGTGAACATACAAGCTGTAACCACTGCAAGCTGTGAAGTAAACAGGAAGAGTTTGTCCGAACTCAACTGGATTTGCGAGAGAACGCCGAATTTTTCCCACCACAATGTCCCTTAAAGGGCTCCATATTATTCAATATCCATTGTGCCTAAGAAAATAAAGCATGAAATAAAGCAAGATCATGATTATCATTGAAAATTATTAAACTTTTAGGAAAAGTCAAGAAAAGCAAAACATGGTTCCAGTTTCCAAATACATGTTGGATTTATTTATTATTTATTTATTTCAATCCATTACAGTAACAGTTCAACAGTTTATGATCATACGCACAGATTAATAATGGCCAAGAACACTACACAGGATTCAATACAAAAATAAAGTTATCATTAAAAAAAAAAGAAAAACAGACAGAAGTAACAGTAGGAGGAAAGTCCTGCAAACATCTGTAATACAGTTGTGACATATCCTAACCGTGACATTAATACTGTAGGTGTAAAAACAAAAGTGTGCTAACTAGCTAAACATTTCAGTCACAGGAATGAGGTAAGTGTGATTTCATGAGTATAATGTCTCTCTTGTGTTGTGTTTGCAGTAAACACTAGAGTTCAGACAGTAAATACTTGCTGCTTGCAAATGATCTTCTCTTCTTTATGATGAAGAGGAGAAGATCAGCTAATCCAGGGCTCTCAAGTCTCAACACATTCACCGTGAGACTCACGCATTTCATCCAGTTCACACGCTCTCACGCCACACCTTGTATTTCTCACGCTGAGAAGAGATAACTTGTCCCGCTATATATATATACAATTAATAGATGAGGGAATACAGAGGTGGGTTCTCTGCCGAGTTCATAGCTGTCTCGAGTTATACAGAGTTAAATGCCACCTACCAGCCAATCAGAAATTAGGATGTTGTTGTTTCTGTTTAAATTACGCGATTCTGCCGCTAGCGCGTTCGTTACTAAGCAACATGGATGCGCGCGCACATGGAGTGAAGTTGAAAGAGAAAGATCAGATGAATGCTGTAGGTAACCCCTTCAATTTTTTTTTATTTTAAGATTCCTGGTCGAAATCACTTGCCTGTGAAAAGCTAGTGAGAGCTGATGTTGGGGAATACAGCCAAATTTGTGCTAAAAACTCTCCAACTGCTTTGCAACCAGAAGCTTTAACTTAGGCTTCCTGAAAGGAAGGTACTAGAGATGTATAATAGTTGGTAAACCTGATAAAAGACAGACAAATTCATCCAAATAAAATAAATAGTTTTATATATTTAAAAAGCATAAAAAATACAAAGAAATTTGGCCCCAAACATGCCAACTGAACAGCAGTGCTCAATGTACTTACTGTACACACACAGCAGTATTACAGAACTTGTCCTGAACATGTATGTCAAGCTGTGTGTGTGTGTGTGTGTGTGTGTGTGTGTGTGTGTGTGTGTGAGTGTGAGTGAGAGAGAGAGAGAGAGAGAGAGAGAGAGAGAGAGAGAGAGAGAGAGAGAGAGAGAGAGCTCCATGTGTTTTCTCCATGTGCAGTGTGTTTTCCATGGTGGGTTTGAACAAAACCAAAACTAGAAACCGTTTGTCTCTGGATGGAACGCTATTATCTATCATGGCAGTGCTTTATGTGGGAGCCCTCTACCCCCGTCATCAGGCATCAAAATGTGTAACAAACATTTACAACAGAAAAAACAAAAACAAACTGAAATGTGTACTCTCTCTCTCTCTCTCTCTCAGTGTCACACACACACACACACTCACACAGCTTGATATACATGCTCAGGGTAAGTACTGTAATCCTACTGTATGTGTACAGTATGTACATTGAGTACTGCTGTACAGTTGGCTTGTTTGGGGCAACATTTCTTTTTATTTTTGATACATTTGTATTTTTAAATACTTAAATATTTTTATTTTATTAGAATTAATTTATCTTTCATCAGATTTACCAGATGGTATAATTTCTATTTTTGCTGGTCAATTATGAACAATAGGTAAAACTGAACTGCTAGCAAAAACTTGGGTGCTGCAAATATTTGACTTGCCCCTCCCCTAATCTCACTCCAAACTATTATTTTGGCTGTTTTCATGTCTATCTCCTTCTTGTCACCTTCGCTGTGGATTTTCTTGGCCCTTGTTGTTGCCCTCTACTGGAACAAAGTGGATATTGAAACAGCAAGTTGTCAAAGCTGCGGTAATTTTACTGAAATCTTGCATTTGCAACATTCATAAGGATTTATGCCAGTAGTTTTACATGCAAACTATTATTTTATTTTTTTAGTATGCAATTAAAAAATAAACTCTGCATGACCCAAATAATATAAAGTGTGGAGAAGGGGAAAGACAGTTTACAAAAGTGATTGATTTTGTCATTTTACTAAACACAGTTCATGCAGTTTACAATCTGGTTGCTTGATTTTTCTTTGGGACTCTGATGGGCAGATTCCTCAAAACTTTTTAGCCCTGTTACCTCATTATTTCCCACTTGTTATTTCAGCTGTTTGTTGATTCCAGAGAGAGTTTGCTGGCATCACCAGATCTCAAATCGTGGGTCTGTCCTGAAGAGCTCTCTGGATTCAATTCGGTTGTTGAAGAGCCTACAGATACAAACACACACTGATATTAGCTACAACCCGCTGCCTGTATTCCTCATCTGTGAGTCCCTTTGGATGAAAGCATCTGATAAATGAACACATGTAAATGAAACACACTTAACATTATTAATGATTTTCACTCGTTGCACATGACAATATACACTATCCATTAAAATTTAAACACACTTGACTGATTTTTTCTTTTTCATGACTAAAAAGCTTTTTATCTAAAATCTTTGCTTAAATTTTGTTGACAATTATAAACTGTTCCTATGAATTTCTTTTATAATGGATGACTGGTGTGATGTGATGAATGAAAAGTGGCAACAATGTGCCACTTTAATTTAAGAAAAAAAACAACACTTTAACCCATATTTTATGGTATTAATAAGTTTAAATAACTTTGGACAACATTGACACTCAGACACACACCTTACTGTCTTTATGTTACTGTTGCGAGTGACGATACTGTGGATTTTCTCAGCCCCAGCGTCAGTGATGCTATTGTCACTAAAACTGAAATCAAACAAACGAATCAGAAATCCAAGAACTATTACATTATACTTCAGAAATGTACACTTTGAGTTTCTTCAGTCACTCACTCAATGTTTTGCGCTTTGTGGAGGTTTGGGAGCAGCAGATCCAGACTGTGATCGGTGAGACGGCACTGACTCAGATCCAGTTCTGTCAGTCCTTCAGAATATTCCAGAATCAGCTCCAGACCTCTACAGACCTGCAGATCCAGCTGAGTCTGACTGAGATCCAGCTCTTCACCCAGAGCTCCAGAAAGAGACTGGGCTTCCTCAGACCTCACATGAGCCAGAAACTGAAGCAGCAGAGGTTTATCACAGCTGAACAACAGAGAGCAAGAGATACGTTATATACACTGAATGCTTTTATATTGGATCTGTGTGTGAATGTGATCTGTCGAATGTTTCTCACCAGAGATGAACAGAATGTAACACGGGGAACAGCTGATCCATTCCAGCTGTATGAATCTCACAGTCCTGCAGAATCAGCCGTGTCTTTGTGTCTGAATGAGCTCTCTGAATGACTCTGGACATCGCACGGCAGTCGTCAGCGGTCAGATGCAGAGGCTCTGAGTCTGTGTTTGTTGTCAGATCCAGAGCAGAGCAACAGGAGAAGTCAAGCTTGTGCTGAAGGACAGAGAGCAGAACAGCTGCTGCCTCCTGCTGGACATCAGACACACTGCAGCAGTGAAGCATCTTCAGCAACAGCAGCCTGTCAACACTGAACCGAGACAAACACTAAATCAGGACAGATTCTGTAACATCAGTAACAGCAGCCCGTCAACACTGAACACAGACGAACACTAGATCAGGACAGATTCTGTAACATCAGTAACAGCAGCCTGTCAACACTGAACACAGACGAGCCCGTCACACTAGACGAACACTCAGGACAGATTCTGTAACATCAGTAACAGCAGCCCGTCAACACTGAACACAGACAAATACTAGAACAGCAGCCCGTCAACACTGAACACAAACACTAGACAGATTCTGTAACATCAGTAACAGCAGCCCGTCAACACTGAACACAGACGAACACTAGATCAGGACAGATTCTGTAACATCAGTAACAGCAGCCCGTCGACACTGAACACAAACACTAGATCAGAACAGAACAGCAGCCTTCTGTAACATCAGTAACAGCAGCCCGTCGACACTGAACACAGACAGAACACTAGATCAGGACAGATTCTGTAACATCAGTAACAGCAGCCCGTCAACACTGAACACAAACACTAGATCACAAACACTAGAACAGCAGCCCGTCAGGACAGATTCTGTAACATCAGTAACAGCAGCCCGTCAGGACACTGAACACAGACGAACACTAGATCAGGACAGATTCTGTAACATCAGTAACAGCAGCCCGTCAACACTGAACACAGACGAACACTAGATCAGGACAGATTCTGTAACATCAGTAACAGCAGCCTGTCGTCAACACTGAACACAGACAAACACTAGAACACAGACGAACACTCAGGACAGATTCTGTAACATCAGTAACAGCAGCCTGTCAACACTGAACACAGACAAACACTAGATCAGGACAGATTCTGTAACATCAGTAACAGCAGCCCGTCAACACTGTCAACACTGAACACAGACAGCAGCCCGTCACACTAGATCAGGACAGATTCTGTAACATCAGTAACAGCAGCCTGTCAACACTGAACACAGACGAAACACTAGATCAGGACAGATTCTGTGAACATCAGTAACAGCAGATCCATGTAACAACACTGAACACAGACAAACACTAGAACAGCAGCCCGTCAGGACAGATTCTGTAACATCAGTAACAGCAGCCCGTCAACACTGAACACAGACGAACACTAGAACAGCAGCCTCAGAACACAGACAGATTCTGTAACATCAGTAACAGCAGCCTCAACACTGTCAACACTGAACACAGACAAACACTAGATCAGGACAGATTCTGTAACATCAGTAACAGCAGCCCGTCAACACTGAACACAACACACTAGATCAGGACAGATTCTGTAACATCAGTAACAGCAGCCCGTCAACACTGAACACAGACGAACACTAGATCAGGACAGATTCTGTAACATCAGTAACAGCAGCCTGTCGACACTGAACACAGACGAACACTAACACAGACGAACACTCAGGACAGATTCTGTAACATCAGTAACAGCAGCCCGTCAACACACACAGACAACACTGAACACAACATCAGACGAACACTAGATCAGGACAGATTCTGTAACATCAGTAACAGCAGCCCGTCAACACTGAACACAGACGAACACTCAGACAGATTCTGTAACACAGACAGAGCCCGTCACACTAACACAGATCAGGACAGATTCTGTAACATCAGTAACAGCAGCCCGTCAACACTGAACACAGAACACTAGATCAGGACAGATTCTGTAACATCAGTAACAGCAGCCCGTCAACACTGAACACAAACACTGAACAGATTCAACATCAGTAACAGCAGCCCGTCACACTGAACACAGACGAACACTCAGGACAGATTCTGTAACATCAGTAACAGCAGCCCGTCAACACTGAACACAGACGAACACTAGATCAGGACAGATTCTGTAACATCAGTAACAGCAGCCCGTCAACACTGAACACAGACAAACACTAGATCAGATCAGACAGATTCTGTAACATCAGTAACAACAGCAACACTGAACCAGACGTCAGGACAGATTCTGAACATCAGTAACAGCAGCCCGTCAACACTAACACAGATCAGGACAGATTCTGTAACATCAGTAACAGCAGCCCGTCAACACTGAACACAAACACTAACATCAGATCAGGACAGATTCTGTAACATCAGTAACAGCAGCCCGTCAACACTGAACACAGACAAACACTAGATCAGGACAGATTCTGTAACATCAGTAACAGCAGCCCGTCAACACTGAACACAAACACTAGATCAGGACAGATTCTGTAACATCAGTAACAGCAGCCCGTCAACACTGAACACAGACGAACACTAGATCAGGACAGATTCTGTAACATCAGTAACAGCAGCCCGTCAACACTGAACACAGACACACTAGATCAGGACAGATTCTGTAACATCAGTAACAGCAGCCCGTCAACACTGAACACAGACGAACACTAGATCAGCAGCCAGCGTCAACACTGAACACAGACTGATCAGGACAGATTCTGTAACATCAGAACACTAGATCAGGACAGATTCTGTAACATCAGTAACAGCAGCCCGTCAACACTGAACACAGACAAACACTAGATCAGGACAGATTCTGTAACATCAGTAACAGCAGCCGTCAACACTGAACACAAACACTAGATCAGGACAGATTCACTAGAACAGCAGCCCGTCAGAACACAGACAGATTCTGTAACATCAGTAACAGCAGCCCGTCAACACTGAACACAGTAACACTAGATCAGGACAGATTCTGTAACATCAGTAACAGCAGCCTGTCAACACTGAACACAGACGAACACTAGATCAGGACAGATTCTGAACACAGTAACACTAACACTGAACACAAACAAACACTAGATCAGGACAGATTCTGTAACATCAGTAACAGCAGCCCGTCAACACTGAACACAGACGACACAGCCCGTAACACTGAACACAAACACTAGATCAGGACAGATTCTGTAACATCAGTAACAGCAGCCCGTCAACACTGAACACAGATCAGGACAGATTCTGTAACATCAGTAACAGCAGCCCGTCAACACTGAGAACAGCAGCCCGTCAGGACAGATTCTGTAACATCAGTAACAGCAGCCCGTCAACACTGAACACAGACGAACACTAGATCAGGACAGATTCTGTAACATCAGTAACAGCAGCCCGTCAACACTGAACACAAACACTAGATCAGGACAGATTCTGTAACATCAGTAACAGCAGCCCGTCAACACTGAACACAGACGAACACTAGATCAGGACAGATTCTGTAACATCAGTAACAGCAGCCCATCAACACTGAACACAAACACTAGATCAGGACAGATTCTGTAACATCAGTAACAGCAGCCCGTCAACACTGAACACAAACACTAGACGAACACTCAGGACAGATTCTGTAACATCAGTAACAGCAGCCCGTCAACACTGAACACAGACGAATACATAGAACAGCAGCCCGTCAACACTGAACACAGACAGATTCTGTAACATCAGAACAGCAGCCCGTCAACACTGAACACAGACGAACACTCACAGCCTTAACAGCAGCCCGTGCAGCTTTAGAAAATATAAACCATTGAGGGCCAGTATTACGAAACAGGGCAATTAACAGCGCCGAGGGGCATAGAAATTTCTGCATGTGATTTACTAACAACGTGCAAATTAAACACAGGCGCAACACCATATCGACCAACGCAATATACCAAGCGCAGTGCAAATTAGCGTAGTCGCAAATAAAGAATAAAGAAGCCACAGTACATTGAAAAGACCCGGAGGCCAAAAAAGAGAGCTGGTATTGCGTGACTCCTAGTTGAGGGTTCCAAGACTTACATTATTTCCTGAAGCAAATTAAAAATAAAATGGCTTGGCAAACTATATTTTCGTATTCTTCTGGCATTCCAAATAAATTAATGCGTGTGGAAAAAAATCCTCTCCTTCTACCACACGCTCTCTGTTCTCTGCGGCGCCTCCTCTAGCAACAGAGGCTTAAAAAGTACTCATAACATTTACTCAAGTGAAAATACAGATACTCAGTGAAAATTTTACTCAATTAAAAGAACAAGTATCTGGCCAAAAACAGTAAAAGTAAAAAAGTACAACTTTAAATTGTACTGGAGTATTAAAAAAGTAGAAGTACTTTATTTTCTGACAGACATTCAGAAGTTTGGTTAAAGGGAGAAAACTAAACAAAATGCAATGGCACAGGTCAAACACATACAGTAAATTTACTGAGAAAAATGGTGACGTGTTAAATACTTATTTTACCCGCTGTAATTCAATGCTACTTCAAGGCTTGTAGTAGACATCCACCAGAAAGCTACTGAATGAAACACTCAGACAGACCTGAGACAGAGATATAGAGAGAAGCAGTGAGACCTGAGGTAGGAGAGATGTGTGAAGAGTGGCATAACGCTCTGCAGTTCTTCCTCTGGTATGGAGGTCCACTGTAGATTGAGTGAAGCTGCAGTGCAGTGCTGCAGTGTGAAGCGCAGGGCCGCACACTGAACAGAGTCCAGATCTCTGCTCTGCAGGTTAATGTAGTTCTTCACTGAACTCAACAGACTGGACACAAACCCAGCAGAGCCGGACTCATAGATCTCTCTGATTACACACAGCATGAAGGCAGAGCTCATCCTGTACAGACACACATCACACTTATCATTATTAAATCACTGTATATTTTCTATCATTTGCTACATACACATTTTGTGAAAGAACTTATTGTTTACCGTTTAAACTGAATCCTGTTCAGAAATGGCAGAATTTCACTGATGCTGCATTGAATGTTGCTGTGTCTTTCTGAAGTCCACGGTGATTTGTTGAACTCTTCTGTGCTGCAGGAAATAATGAAGCTCTTCCCAGTTCAAGGAACAGGAGGACAGATCTCCATCCACTTTCTGCAGGAAGCACTGAGTCAGCTCCTCTTCCTGAGCTTCATAGACACATTCAACCAACTTCCGGGAAGTCTCTTTGGACAGTCTACACACAGACATTTTAGGTTTTAGAGTGAATTTAACCCTGTCAGATTAAAAACAAAGGAGTCTCCCACAGAGCTGGAGGTTTTGCTGGATAAATATCCTTCCAGCTTGAGGGAGAAACCAAGAAACTTCGAACAGTAAAGTCACCAGCTCTGGATTCTCTGAACCGGACCACTTTAACTATCGCTGTAGATTTAGCATCACAGTACAGTAAAAACCTACAGTACAATACCACATTTATACAATACAGTAAAATACTGTAATTTATATTGCATTCTGGGTAATTTTGACTTGGTGGGAATATTTTACAGTATATTTTAGTGTTGCTGTAACCTTGCTGTAGCCTGACTGTAATACATGGGGCAATAATACAGGACTGCTGTAAATAGCGACCACCTGACGTCACATCACAGACAACAGCTGCTGCTGACCGGAGAGAGACGCAGAACGGAGGATTTATGCAAGTTCGGTAAGTTAATTTGATTATCATGTTTTTATTATATGGTTTACATGGTTTTTAGTGTGGAATGAAACCGCAAGTTTAGCCGCGAACGTTATAATCTCCTCCCTCAAAGCTGAAACTACTCTCTTTCACCCGCTGCTCTCCCGACATTTTCACATCTAGTGAATAAGATTATGGTTTATTTCGACCATTATTATGGTTAATAAGTCGATGCTTGTTGGAACTGTGGAAAGATAAACGAGACCGTTTTGGTGAGTTTTACTTTTGTTTCTGTCGCGTTTGAACGAAGCTTGCTTTACTATGGTATGTGAGGTAAATGACCGTGTTTGTCAATGTAGTCTGCTGGGTTTGAGGAGATAGATAAACGGTAGTTTGAGTTTGAAAAAAAGGGATATATCGATAAAACAATTGTCTATCTCTCTAGGGATCCCTTTTCTAATGTCTGATTCGAGCCTGTCTGTGAGCAATTTTAATACATACATTTAATGTTACAGTGCGGAAAAAAGATTTGCAGTCCGCTTCACGGTCGCGGTTACTACTGGACAAAGTCGCTTAAACATGGTTGTGAAATACAGTTTCACGTGCGATGTAAAAGGGTGGTTTGGGGTGGTTTATTATCTAAATTAACATTATTTAGGCGGGAGACCAGTTCTGTAGCATGGGGATTGATAAAAATGATTATAATAATAAAAATATGATTAGGGGTCAATTACTTTTATCAGTTAACGTTACTAATGATCTATTAGTCAACAAAGTAAAATGCATGACAAAATCTTCAGCAATGTCAAGTGTAATGTTTTTTTAATAACTGATGTGGATAAAATCACATAGAATGTTGCCTATACATGTGTATTTCATACACTCAAACAATACACTATATTGTATACATTGTCAACAAGTAGGCTAACACATTATTGAATCAAATTTATTTGATTTCTTGCAGCTCTACAGTGTGGTCCACTTGTCTTTGCACCCTGGGAAGGGCAATGTTGTCCCTCAGTTGTCCTCAGTGTGAAAAAATGAATCGCAAAAGCATACAGTCATTGTTGGAAAGGGTTCAAATACACAAAAATGCTGGAAAACCAAATAATTTGTGGGACCTGAAGGTTTTGTCTTTGTGTGTTTCACGAATGTGTTTCAGTTTCACCACTGATGGGAAGAACTGTATTGGCAACCAGCGAGTGAGCAGAAGATCAGGACGGTGGTGCAGAGTGATGGCCATCAACCCTGCATGTCAACAGCTTCATTCAGTCCAAAATTATGTTTAAATGGAGGACTTCACAGAGAGGATCAGTGGCCTGTTTGCCACCACCCACATGCCCTGCATTTAGGGGTGACGGTTATGAGAAACTTGTTGTTGTTTTTGCTAATATTAAGATAGTTTAATTTTTAGATAGTTTTAAGATAAATCAAGTTCTCTCTTAGGACATTCATTCCCAATCCCTCAAGATGCATGTGCTTGTTTCATTTATATTCTTGCACACTTAAAATGCATTCATGGCTGTAAATTGTTGATGCACCATACTAAAATGTTTTGAAATGTTTTAATAAAAATAGTTTTGTAAATATGTTTGGATTGTCTTTTGATTTGTAATGTCATTCTGAATTATAGTAGTATCACAATTTTACTAACTATATGTATGTACTATTCCAGCTACACAATAGCAAATTACAGTAGAAACAAAATTACAAAGTACTGTAAAAATACAGTACAATACGGATTTGTATTTATACGGTACATTGTTATACATACTGTAAAGTTAAATTACAGTACATTGCTGTAAAACAAAATACAGTAACTTGCTGGCAACCGTGCTGCCAGTAACTTACTGTAAAAATACAGGAACATTTTTAACAGTGCACTTTACCTCAGCTGTGAGATGTGTTTCAGACACTGAAGGAAACTCATCACTTCTCTCTCTTCCTCTGAACATCTTCTCAGCTCTACTGTTTTCTTCTCTGTCTGGAGCTTCAGCACTTCCAGGAGGACGGAGATCTTTCTCTGTGAGAGATCTATGATCCAGACATCAGGTGACTGGAAAACTGACTGTAATGCTGGAAGATACCTCCTGCCTGTTTGAGTCTCATAGTTCTTCACATGAGAGTAAAGATCCAGCAGCAAATCACTGTCATACAATATATCAGTCCGTCCACGATCAGAAGAGCTGCTGCAGACTGATGATAACAGTTTCAGCATCTGCTCTCCTGTCTGTGTCTCAATCTCTGCTGCTTTAATGAAGAGACTCAGAAGAAATCTGCTTACAACACTTTTATTCTGATTAGAGAATCTGAAACAAAATGGAAATGAGAAATGCAGATAAATAGAGATATCACAACTTATTATATCTATTATGTGACTTCATAATGGCAGTTGTAGTGCTTTCTGTTTCCAGCTCACATTAGCTGTGTTTCCACTGTCAGGCCTAAAGCGGGTGTGCTAGTGCGTGCCAGGGCTAGTAGCATTTCTACTGTCACTTCCGGGGCCTGATCGTGCCTCGTCGGGGCTTCCTCGGGGCCAACGGCCAGGGTTTTTGGCCCGACGAAAACCTAGGGCCAAAGCGGCAGTAGCCCCTCACTGCAGAACACAAGATCCGGGGGGCGTGGATCCACATCTAGGGGTGGAGAGGGGTGGGGTTAGGTATATGTAAGGATCTGGATCCAGTCATGCCCCCTGGATCTTGTGTTCTGCAGTGAGGACCATCTCCAAAGCGGGCCAGCTGGGGCTAGAGGAGTTATTACGAACAAATGCAGTTTCTCCGCGTCTGGAGAGCGTCAGATTATTTCATGACGTTAACAGCTATTACACCAGCATTAAATACTTTTAAATGATTTTAGCTCAAAACTCACTTTCAGACAGCAGCGAGTGTTTGAAATAACTTCTGTTTGAGGTCCGATGTGGATTATGATCACAATGCAAGGCAGAAATAAGCGATGCAAAAGACTATGCACGCTAGCCATTACCATAGTAAACATGGTAAAAACGACTGATTGAAGAAATCAGACGTCAGCTTCTCAATCAGGCTATCATAATCGTGTATTTATTTAGTAACATTTTATCTGTCATAAGCGTCGTCTCGAGACTTTAGCTCTGCGTATGTCATAAAAATATAATAATGTTTTATGTTCAGGAGCTCGCTCTGCTGCAGGTCGTATTTTTGATGGAAAAAAATATAGAAATGATCATTCTTTCTAAATGTGATGTATACTGCGACTACAAATAAACAGAAACAGACTCGACTGAATAAGCAGGCTGTGTCTCTTTCTTTTGTGAAATAACTGTTCATACCGCTTTATCTCTGTGAGACTAATTTTCAATCCTGATTACTTCATTATGATCAACGTATCACTTATTATTGTAAAACATCGATGCTTTTGTATTGAAATCTTTAACAAAACATGCAAACAAACGGCCGCTTTTTTCATGTTAGTTTTGTGATCGTGCTAGTTCCAGTGAGTGATTTATTTCTGATTAGTCTTCTGATAACTTCTCTTTGTTGGTGAAATGATGGGGTTGCGTGACGTTGTTACTGAGAGGCGGGTAAAGGGTGGGTTTCAGTGAAGCGCTGCAGAGCTTCTGTCCCGACGGTGGAAACACATCGTGATTCTGGGCTCGGTGCTCCAGGTCCGAGGCTATTAGCCCCGCCGGCCCGCTGAAAGCACTGGCCCGCACTGGACCGACAGTGGAAAAGCAGCTACTGTTTGTAGACACTTGAGGCCAAGCATCGAATTACTCATGAAATGTCAAAACTGAATTTATAACTCTGATAACTGTACAAACATTTAATATTGGAATCAGATACAACAGAGACAAACAGTGAACCCAAGTCTTGTTCTTACTAGTAAAAGCCACACACTATTTCAGTCTGATTTGGTGAACTGCTTCATTCAGTTTACTAAAAAATAACTAGTTCAAAAGAATGATTTGTTCACGAACCAGACATCAGTCTGGACCATTTGCTTGAGGCTATATGGATTACAGGTAAAAATGTTGTAAATAATGTTCAGTTTCAATATATATATATAAATTAATATTAATGCCTGGGTCTCTAAGGGTTAAATGAACAATCAAAAGTATGTAAGTTCAGGTACCTCAGCTGTGAGATGTGTTTCAGACACTGAAGGAAACTCATCACTTCTCTCTCTTCCTCTGAACAGCTTCTCAGCTCTACTGTTTTCTTCTCTGTCTGGAGCTTCAGCACTTCCAGGAGGACGGAGATCTTTCTCTGTGAGAGATCTATGATCCAGACATCAGGTGACTGGAAAACTGACTGTAATGCTGGAAGATAACTCCTGCCTGTTTGAGTCTCATAGTTCTTCACATGAGAGTAAAGATCCAGCAGGAAATCACTCTGATCATCATCATCATCATAATAATGAGACGGGAAGGTTTTGTAGCTGCACACAGATGACAGCTGAGAGGAGAATCTTGTTCCTGTATCTTTGTCAGTTTCTTCTGCAGCAACACAGAGATTCAGCAGAAATCTGACTGAACACATCCTTTCTTCTTTATCATCAATGCCCTCAAACCTGATAATATACAATCAAGAACCAAACACTTCATTAATTTGAGACAACTCACATCACATAATACACTACTTCACATCAGACACAAATACATAATTCAACAAGACCCAGGGATATAAATTGATCATGTTTTAGCTGAGATGCAGTGCTACACTGGATGTCATTTGTGCTCAGTCTGCAGGTATGGAGGAGGAGGAGGAGGAGGAGGAGGTACACAGGAGAGCTGTGTTCGTTACGACGATGTATCACCACATGAAAACGGAGTGGAAAAGTGCAAGGTTTCTAAAAAATAATGAATAGAGTATAATATATATATATATATATATATATATATATATGCTACAACTAGGTTGGATCTGGCTGCAGAGGAACACAACTGGGTTGCCTGATATAAAGATACGTAATCCCCGATACAGAGCTTCACACTTGTACAATAAAATATCTGATAAATGTTACTAATTCTTGTCAACCTGGCAACCATGTGCACACGCTCTCTCTCCATTGAGGATAAAAGCACTGGATTTCTGAAAACACCGGTAAGTTTGCAGTTCATCAAGTGTTCATTTACGAGAGAGAGTGAGAGTATGGTGAGCTCTCACACCCACAGCCAGCTGTATCTCACCCTGCACAAAAACTAAGCTTGGATTTAATGAAGAGACTCAGAAGAAATCTGCTTACAACACTTTTATTCTGATTAGAGAATCTGTAACAAAATGGAAATGAGAAATGCAGATAAATAGAGATATCACAACTTATTATAGCTATTTTGTGACTAAATGGTACTGGTGGTGGACGAGGAGACACCCCCCTCACAATGTAGAGCGCTTTGAGTGCTTAGAAAAGCAGAAAAGTGCTATATAAATGTAATTAATTATTAATTACATAATGGCAGTTGTAGTGTTTTCAGCTCACATTAGCTGTGTTTCCACTGTCAGGCCTAAAGCGGGTGTGCTAGTGCGTGCCAGGGCTAGTAGCATTTCTACTGTCACTTCCGGGGCCTGATCGTGCCTCGTCGGGGCTTCCTCGGGGCCAACGGCCAGGGTTTTTGGCCCGACGAAAACCTAGGGCCAAAGCGGCAGTAGCCCCTCACTGCAGAACACAAGATCCAGGGGGCGTGGATCCACATCTAGGGGTGGAGAGGGGTGGGGTTAGGTATATGTAAGGATCTGGATCCAGTCACGCCCCCTGGATCTTGTGTTCTGCAGTGAGGACCATCTCCAAAGCGGGCCAGCTGGGGCTAGAGGAGTGGTTACGAACAAATGCAGTTTCTCCGCGTCTGGAGAGCGTCAGATTATTTCATAACGTTAACAGCTATTACACCAGCATTAAATACTTTTAAATGATTTTAGCTCAAAACTCACTTTCAGACAGCAGCGAGTGTTTGAAATAACTTCTGTTTGAGGTCCGATGTGGATTATGATCACAATGCAAGGCAGAAATAAGCGATGCAAAAGACTATGCACGCTAGCCATTACCATAGTAAACATGGTAAAAACGACTGATTGAAAAAATCAGACGTCAGCTTCTCAATCAGGCTATCACAATTATGTATTTATTTAGTAACATTTTATCTGTCATAAGCGTCGTCTCGAGACTTTAGCTCTGCGTATGTCATGAAAATATAATAATGTTTTATGTTCAGGAGCTCGCTCTGCTGCAGGTCGTATTTTTGATGGAAAAAATGTAGAAATTATCATTCTTTCTAAATGTGATGTATACTGTGACTACAAATAAACAGAAACAGACTCGACTGAATAAGGAGGCTGTGTCTCTTTCTTTTGTGAAATAACGGTTCATACCGCTTTATCTCTGTGAGACTAATTTTCAATCCTGATTACTTCATTATGATCAACGTATCACTTATTATTGTAAAACATCGATGCTTTTGTATTGAAATCTTTAACAAAACATGCAAACAAACGGCTGCTTTTATCATGTTAGTTTTGTGATCGTGCTAGTTCCAGTGAGTGATTTATTTCTGATTAGTCTTCTGATAACTTCTCTTTGTTGGTGAAATGATGGGGTTGCGTGACGTCGTTACAGAGAGGCGGGTAAAGGGTGGGTTTTAGTGAAGCGCTGCAGAGCTTCTGTCCCGACGGTGGAAACACATCGTGATTCTGGGCTCGGTGCTCCAGGTCCGAGGCTATTAGCCCCGCCGGCCCGCTGAAAGCACTGGCTCGCACTGGACCGACAGTGGAAAAGCAGCTACTGTTTGTAGACACTTGACGCCAAGCATCGAATTACTCATGAAATGTCAAAACCGAATTTATAACTCTGATAACTGTACAATCATTTAATATTGGAATCAGATACAACACAGACAAACAGTGAACCCAAGTCTTGTTCTTACAGGTAAAAGCCACACACTATTTCAGTCTGATTTGGTGAACTGCTTCATTCAGTTTACTAAAAAATGAACTAGTTCAAAAGAATGATTTGTTCATGAACCAGACATCAGTCTGGACCATTTGCTTGAGGCTATATGGATTACAGGTAAAATGTAAATAATGTTCAGTTTCAATATATATATAAATTAATATTAATGCCTGGGTCTCTAAGGGTTAAATGAACAATCAAAAGTATGTAAGTTCAGGTACCTCAGCTGTGAGATGTGTTTCAGACACTGAAGGAAACTCATCACTTCTCTCTCTTCCTCTGAACATCTTCTCAGATCTACTGTTTTCTTCTCTGTCTGGAGCTTCAGCACTTCCAGGAGGACGGAGATCTTTCTCTGTGAGAGATCTATGATCCAGACATCAGGTGACTGGAAAACTGACTGTAATGCTGAAAGATAACTCCTGCCTGTTTGAGTCTCATAGTTCTTCACATGAGAGTAAAGATCCAGCAGGAAAGCACTCCGATTATCTTCATTATAATGAGAAGGGAAGGTTTTGTAGCTGCACACAGATGACAGCTGAGAGGAGAATCTTGTTCCTGTATCTTTGTCAGTTTCTTCTGCAGCAACACAGAGATTCAGCAGAAATCTGACTGAACACATCCTTTCTTCTTTATCACTAATGCCCTCAAACCTGATAATATACAATCAAGAACCAAACACTTCATTAATTTGAGACAACTTCCATCACATAATACACTACTTCACATCAGACACTAATACATAATTCAACAAGACCCAGGGATATAGTTTGATAATGTTTTAGCTGAAATGCAGAGCAATGAGATGATATTTGAGTGAAGTCTGTGGGTATGAAGGAGGAAGATGGGGATTTTCTTGGAGTTTATATTTATAAACATAATTTAATTTAATAAATCTTTGACCCAACCTGTTTTTGTGTATGTGTGCATGTATGCATGTATGCATGTATATATGTATATATGTATATGTATATGTATATGTATATATATATATGTATATATATATATATATATAACAGGTGTGGTCAAATTATTTATTAATTAAATGATTACATGTTGATTGGATATGAGCAGTAAGGTCCGGTTGAACGAGGATGTCAGTAAGCAACGTACATGACACACATGACGATAATCAAGTGACGGCGCAGAGCAAATAGAGTTAAACCTCCCACTTCTGGTAGTTTTACAGAGATTTCTTATCCTGTGTGAATTAGCCATTAATATTACAGATGTCCTGAGGTATAAAACATTACATTAATCCATCTACTCTTGTAAGACGAATCCCTATCTGAATAGGGCTTATGAGAACAGGTAAGTCCATACTATAACAACAGCTACACAGAGGAACATTATCATTAGAATAATAAACTGTACATGAGTTTATCAGTTTAAAATTATCTGATCAGAGAAGAGCAGAAACATGATGATGTATCTTGCTGAAAAACATGCTTCTTTTTGCTTTTATTCCTATAATAATTCATTGAATGAAATTATTAATAATTAATTAATTTAGTTTTATGGTCAGAATTAGGGCTGCAAGAGGATCATGTGACCCCTCGACGGTGAAGCAGGCTTAGTTTTTCGCTCCATTCACTATGCCACATATTTCACGATCCTGTCAGTAAAATTTGAACCACTCTGCATTAGACCCATCATGAGTACTAAGGCAGACAAAGGAGATCGGAAAAGAGAGATTGAACAATCGCCAATGAAGAAAAAATTCAGAGATTCAGCCATCTCCAGTGAAGACCTGGACAGTGCTATTGCTAGCCGCATTGAACTAGCATTTAAAGAACACCAAAGCACTTTGAATTCGGTTGTGAACTCGGCAGAAAGAGACGCGATGGACTCTGTGCTGATTCCAGCATTGCGCGAACTGCGTGAGGACATACTAGCGACCAATAAGTCTGTTAAAGAGCTAAGAGAGGAGTTTGAGGCCATAGTTACCAAGACGAAGCAGACACGTGACCGTGTTGATTCTGTTCAGGCAGCGGCGCGGGAAGATAAGAGAACAGTCACGGACTTAAAGGATCAGCTGGAGCGACTCACCGAGAAGATGACAGATATGGAGGACAGGTCTAGGAGGAACAACGTTAGACTGGTGGGGCTCCCAGAAGGGATGGAAGGTCCAGATGCAGCTAGTTTCCTCCGAGCTAATCTTTCCAAGTGGATTCCTTCCTTGAGGGGCCGTGACATTGAGATTGATCGGGCGCATCGCGTGTATGACGGAGGGAGGGGCTCCGATCGGCCACGCACTCTCATCTTCCGTGTACTGAGATGGCATGACAGATCAGATATCATGAAAGGTGCTCGGCAGGCGTATCCGGTGAAGTGCGCACAGAACAATGTCACACTGCTGTTTTTTCCTGACTTTAGTCCGGCTACAGCGATCAGGAGAAAGGCATTTGGTCCGGTTTTGAAGAAGATGACAGCACTTGGTCTCCAGCCCTTCCTCATCTATCCAGCGGTGATTAAGCTACGGCACAAAGGGGAACAGAGAAGCTTCGATTCCCCTCAGAAAGCGGAGGATTTTATCAGCTCCATGTCTCAGCAGAAGTCCTATGCCGCAGCTCTGCGGGGGGACGACGGGGGAGTAGCGGCCGCTGTTTATCCATTTCCACGGGAGGGGCGTGACGGCCGGGATGGACTTGGCCCTAGCTGCCCAGGAGGGGATGATAGCAGGATGAGCATGGATGCTTGCTAAACCTATTGTTTGCGTTTTCTTCTCTTATACTGGGATATTGTCCTTATTTATCCGGTACAACGATCTCTTTGCTGGTAAGACTGACACTCCATTTTTCTGTTTTGGAGGGGACTAATGGAGAGTAGGTTTAATTAATATAGAGATAAAGGATATATATATACACAGGTGCTGGTCATACAATTAGAATATCATCAAAAAGTTGATTTATTTCACTAATTCCATTCAAAAAGTGAAACTTGTATAATGTATACATTCATTCCACACAGACTGATATATTTCAAGTGTTTATTTCTTTTAATTTTGATGATTATAACTGACAACTAATGAAAACCCCAAATTCAGTATCTCAGAAAATTAGAATATTACTTAAGACCAATACAAAGAAAGGATTTTTAGAAATCTTGGCCAACTGAAAAGTATGAACATGAAAAGTATGAGCATGTACAGCACTCAATACTTAGTTGGGGCTCCTTTTGCCTGAATTACTGCAGCAATGCGTATGGAGTCGATCAGTCTGTGGCACTGCTCAGCTGTTATGAGAGCCCAGGTTGCTCTGATAGTGGCCTTCAGCTCTTCTGCATTGTTGGGTCTGGCATATCGCATCTTCCTCTTCACAATACCCCATAGATTTTCTATGAGGTTAAGGTCAGGCGAGTTTGCTGGCCAATTAAGAACAGGGATACCATGGTCCTTAAACCAGGTACTGGTAGCTTTGGCACTGTGTGCAGGTGCCAAGTCCTGTTGGAAAATGAAATCTGCATCTCCATAAAGTTGGTCAGCAGCAGGAAGCATGAAGTGCTCTAAAACTTCCTGGTATACGGCTGTGTTGACCTTGGACCTCAGAAAACACAGTGGACCAACACCAGCAGATGACATGGCACCCCAAACCATCACTGACTGTGGAAACTTTACACTGGACCTCAAGCAACGTGGATTCTGTGCCTCTCCTCTCTTCCTCCAGACTCTGGGACCCTGATTTCCAAAGGAAATGCTAAATTTACTTTCATCAGAGAACATTACTTTGGACCACTCAGCAGCAGTCCAGTCCTTTTTGTCTTTAGCCCAGGCGAGACGCTTCTGACGCTGTCTGTTGTTCAAGAGTGGCTTGACATGGACCCTGAAACCCATGTCTTGCATACGTCTGTGCGTAGTGGTTCTTGAAGCACTGACTCCAGCTGCAGTCCACTCTTTGTGAATCTCCCCCACATTTTTGAATGGGTTTTGTTTCACAATCCTCTCCAGGGTGCGGTTATCCCTATTGCTTGTACACTTTTTTTCTACCACATCTTTTCCTTCCCTTCGCCTCTCTATTAATGTGCTTGGACACAGAGCTCTGTGAACAGCCAGCCTCTTTTGCAATGACCTTTTGTGTCTTGCCCTCCTTGTGCAAGGTGTCAATGGTTATCTTTTGGACAACTGTCAAGTCAGCAGTCTTCCCCATGATTGTGTAGCCTACAGAACTAGACTGAGAGACCATTTAAAGGCCTTTGCAGGTGTTTTGAGTTAATTAGCTGATTAGAGTGTGGCACCAGGTGTCTTCAATATTGAACCTTTTCACAATATTCTAATTTTCTGAGATACTGAATTTGGGTTTTTCATTAGTTGTCACTTATAATCATCAAAATTAAAAGAAATAAACACTTGAAATATATCAGTCTGTGTGGAATGAATGTATACATTATAGAAGTTTCACTTTTTGAATGGAATTAGTGAAATAAATCAACTTTTTGATGATATTCTAATTATATGACCAGCACCTGTATATGTATATGTATATGTATATGTATATGTATATGTATATATATATATATATATATATTAGTGCTGTCAAAGTTAACGCGTTAACGCAAATTCATTTTAACGGCACTACTTTTTTTTACCCCCGCGATTAACGCAGCGCGTATTTCCGGTTTGACCCATGGCCCAACCCTTAGTTGGAGAAATGGAGATGCAGTGTTGCCAACTTAGCAACATTGCAGACCCCTTTAGTGACCTTTTTTCCCTTCAAAAAAGCAGCCAAACCTAGTTTCTGAGAATCACTGGTACTGCCGCGCGAGTGCAAGGTCTTGCTCTCCCAGCGCGCACACACACCTCTCTGTCTCTCTCTCTCTGCGTCTGCTCAGCGCGCGTCAGAGAGAGGAGCAGTGCTTTAATTCAGTTAAACACAGATATTATGTTGCTTCTCTAATTTTACATGCAAGTATAGCCGAAATCACAGAACAGCTATTGTCTTTATTTTATGTGTATTTGATTTCATCAGACGACGGTGCGATTATCAGGATTTTTTTGTGCAGATTAACATCTTGGAAGGGAGCTGGTTATGTCTTAATGGGTCACGTTTCAGTCACTATTTCATATTCATTCTGTTGTCTGACAACAGAAACAGTAAAATATACCAGTTTTATTGAGAATTTAGCTTCATCAAAATACAGTATGTGGGCAAAGATAGGGAAACAAATGTAATAATAAATAATCTTCATGCTTTATGTTGACTATGGTTTCAATAATAATAAACATACACTATATTGTCAAACGTATTGGGTCGCCCCCTTCTAATGAACATGTTTGACTACTTTAGTAATTTCTATGAGTACAAATCTTAATGTTAAAGCATATAATGATATTCTAGGAAATTGTGTGCTTCTAATATTATAGCAACAGTTTGGACAGGACCCTTTTCTATTCTAACATGACAATACCTCTGTGTATAAGACAAGGTTCAAAAAGAAAATGATTGATTCAGTCAGTGTGGAAGAACTTGACTGGTCTACATAAAACCAAGTCCTAATCCCAGTTTAACACCTCTGGTGTGACTGTAAATGCAGACCTTGAGCCAAAAACTCATCACCAAACACCAATGACTTGTACATACACTATATAGACAAAAGTATTGGGACACCCCCTTCTTTAGAACAGAAAAATGCACTTCCAAATCTGTGGCAACAACAATGGGAACATAATTCATGCATTTAAAAATTGTATTTCCATCGTTGTTGCCACAGATTTGGAAGTGCATTTTTCTGTTCTAAAGAAGGGGGTGTCCCAATACTTTTGTCTATATAGTGTACATTTGCATAAAGCATCCATATTTGTCCATGCCCATGTTGATTAGAGTATTACAAATTTGAAAAGGATTGATTTAAGGTACATTTAGAACAAATAAAAATGTGCGATTAATCGCGAGTTAACTCATGACAATCATGCGATTAATCGCGATTCAAATTTTTAATCGATTGACAGCCCTAATATATATATATATATATATATATATATATATATATATATATATATATATATATATATATATATATATATATATAATATATATTTATTTTTTTGGCTGTGTGAGCCTTTCGGGAGACATGTCTTGCGTTGGAGTGGATCGGTCACGACCTATCACCGCTTTTTGTTGCTCAGTCAGACCTATGTTCTCGGTAATGTGCGGTCTGAGTTGTTCTTTGTTTATGGTTGTCGGTTGTTCACATTTTTATGTTGTTTTTGTTTTTTACAGCAGACATTTATACTTTTATCTATTTTACATTATTTCTAAAGGGATTTTTCGTATAGGAGGTTTGGTATCTAAAATGCACATCAGTGTTTACGTGTTATTTACGGAATGGAAGTGCTTCTGTTTTTTGTTTTTTGCATTTATTGTGTACAATCTTGGGATTATGAATATTCAATGCATACTTTAAATATTTTATCACTGAATGTGAATGGTTTAAATTCTGCTGTTAAAAGAACCCGTGTATTAGAATATTTACACCGTAAATCTATTTCCTGTGCCTTAATACAAGAGACACATTTAAAACAATCTGACGTGGCACGTTTCCAGAATAAGTATTACAAATTAATAGCTTTTTCCTGCGCTCAAAATAAAACTAAGGGTGTGCATATCCTTGTTAACAGGAAGTTAAATTTAACAATTGAACACCTTGGTAGTGATGAGAAGGGTAGATTTGTTTTTATCCGATGCAAGATATATAATAATAGGTTAGCATTGGTCTCTATTTATGGTCCGAATGAGACAGACAGTGCATTCCTTACACAGATTTCCAAAACTTTACTTGAGGAGATTGATTGCCCTCTAGTGGTGGGTGGTGATTTTAATGCTGTCATAAATCCTGCTTTAGATAAGTCTCAATCTGATACAACAGCCAATCCATCCTCTAAATTATTGAATAAATTTATCACTGAGCTCAACTTAATCGATCTATGGAGAATTCAGAATACTAAAGCTAAGGACTTCACTTTTTTTTCTAATAGACACAAGACTTTCTCTAGGATAGACTACATATTTCTCAGCCCATCTTTAATTTCATCTAATTCCTCTATATCTATATTACCAATTTTATTATCTGATCATTCTGCTGTGTTGTGCAGTGTTCCTCTTTCCGATGTCAAAGCCAAGTCCCCTAGATGGCGCTTTAACATATCATTATTAAGTAATCAGACTTTTATTACCTCTCTAAAATAATATATTAAGGACTTTCTTGAAATTAATATGCCCTCTGATGTGGATCCTCAAATACTGTGGGGCACGACTAAGTGTGCTATACGAGGTTTCTGTATATCTTTCTCTTCTACTCTTGCCAAAGCGAGAACTCACCAGTTTACACAATTAGAAAATAAAATCCAATCATTACAAAACCTACAAAAACAACATTTTACTGAGCAACAGGCTACACAGCTGTCCTCTTTAAAAGAAGAATATATATTATTTTGAATCAGCGAGACCTAGTCATTTATTGGCCCTTAGGTTGAAAGAATGCGAGTCTAAGGCATATATTAGCGCAATAAAATCATCGGATGATCAGGTCACCACGAACCCTGTGGCAATTAATGACATATTTAAAGGTTTTTACACAAATCTGTATAAATCCGAAACAGATTTTGATGAACCAATTTGTAAGCAGTATTTAGATAAATTGGAACTGCCTCGGATCTCACAGATGGATAAAGAATCTTTGGAGGCCCCATTAAGTTTGGAGGAACTTCACGTCTCTCTAAAGAGCCTTCAAAAGGGCAAATCGCCGGGTCTAGATGGTCTCCCCCCTGAATTATATTTAGAAATTTGGGATTTGGTAGGGATACTTATGCTTAACTCATTTAATTTTGCAATTGAACATGGGGTATTTCATAGAGATCAAAAAACATCACTGATTTCATTACTTCTTAAAAAAGGGGAAGATCCATTAGATTGTTCCAGCTACAGACCGATTTCGCTTATCCCATGTGATCTAAAAATCTATGCTAAAGTGTTTGCTTCTCGTTTGGAGAAGGTAATTCACAGTCTGATCAAGGAGGACCAAACTGGTTTCATCAAGGGGCGCAATGCATCTGACAATATGCGTCGACTCCTTCATATTCTTGACTTTGCGGACTCCCACCCAACACCTTGTGCGGTCTTTTCACTTGATGCAGAAAAAGCCTTTGACAGGCTAGAGTGGAATTATATGTGGGCGGTTCTGCAATGTTTCGGCTTCGGTGAACACTTCGTTTCTATGATTAAGACATTATACCACTCACCTGCAGCATCAGTCATAACTGGTAATATTATTTCCCCCTCATTCCCTTTACAGCGGGGAACGAGGCAGGGGTGTCCACTTTCCCCCTTATTGTTTTGTCTATCTCTCGAACCCTTAGCACAAGCCATCAGGAAATCTGAAGTATCGATTAAGATTCATGACCATAATCATTGTATTTCATTATACGCTGATGATATTATTCTATATTTAGACCACTTTGATGTTTCAGTCTCTAGTGTAATTAAGGAATTTGATAATTTTAGTAGCCTATCAGGATATAAAATAAATTGGAGCAAATCTGCTCTAATGCCAATTAACGATGTTAAGGTTAATTTTTCCATTCCCTCATTTATCCCTATTAAGGAATCTTTCATCTATTTGGGCATTACCATATATAAAAACATTCATAAGATTGCCAGAGACAATTTTAATAACATTTTAGTTAAGGTCAAAAATGACATTCAAAGACGTGCGGTGATATGTATGATAACCAGGGCCTCTGTTCATTTCAGGCATTGATAGCCAAATTTTGTCTACCAGCATCTGCATATTTTGTTTTTCTTCAATTAGGTTCTGCTCTCAAAGCGTATGGCGTTCCTTGGTCTTCTTCCATTTCCTCTCATCCTATGCGGGGCTGGATTGCACCATCTGCTGGTCGGCCATCTGTTTCCTTAATATATAATAAAATTATTGATTGTATTACAAAACCTCTTTCTATTAAAACTATTTGGAATAGGGAATTATCTGATCTTAATTTATCTGTCAACTGGGAGAGAGTGTGGTCTAATCTCAGCTTAACATCTAAAAATCTGGCTCATCATCTTATTCACTTCAAAGTCATTCATAGAGCATACATAACTCCTTACAAAAGATTTAAAATGAAACTGCAGTCAAATTTGAACTGCCATATATGTAACACTACATCATCGGGCACTTTTCTGCATATGTTTTGGGAATGTCCTGTCATCATCAGTCTATGGACACATGTAAACCTGGTTTTGTCATCATTACTGAGAATTGATTGGTCTGTTAACCCAAGTTCATGTCTTCTTAATGATGATTCTGGTCTCTGTATTAGTTCAATGCAAAAGAGAATGTTGTTTGCTGGTTTTACAGCTGTGAAGAAGACAATAATTCAGAACTGGTTTACACCACACATGTGTAGAGAGGCATATTGGATCCGTAGCCTCCTGCAAATTGTCTCATGTGAATGTACAACGGCGCGAGTCGGTGGGGCCAGGCCTTCAACCATTGAGGCTTGGCAGTGTTTTTTACTGAATATACGTGATTATATAAAGGAGTGACTTTTGTGTTCTTGTTGTCCTTCCCTCTCTCCCTCCCTTTTGATTGAACCTTGAGATGTTGAGTATGTGTCTGCTGTTTTGTTTTGTTTTATTTTGGATATTATGTTGTTGTTTGTAAAAAAAAAATGAAAATAAAAAATTGTTGATAACAAAAAAAAAAGAATTAGGGCTGCAACAAACTATTATTTTGATAATCAATTAATCTAACGATTATTAGACCGATTAATCGACTAATCGTCAATTATTTCACTGATTAATCAGTAGACTTTTATTAAATATTCAGCTTTTGCAATTAGTTAAAATGTTGAGATGTGCATATTCTAACAAATATATAACGGTAATCACTTCAGCTTTTGAAAGTCATTATGTAATTACAATTATTATACAATTAGTTTATGCAAATATATATACAACCCCAAATCAGAAAAAGTTGGGACAGTATGGAAAACGCAAATAAAAAAAAGTAGTGATTTCTAAATTTACTTTGACTTGTATTTCATTGCAGACAATATGAACACAGAATATTTCATGTTTTGTCTGGTCAACTTCATGTAATTTGTAAATATACATCCTTTCCTGTCATTCAGACCTGCAACACATTCCAAAAAAAGTTGGGACAGTAAAGCATTTACCACTTTGTAATGTTGCCATTCCTTTTCACAACACTTAAAAGACGTTTAGGGACTGAAGACACCAAGTGATGAAGTGTTTCAGGTGTAATTTTGTCCCATTCTTCCTGCAAACAAGTCTTAAGGTGGGCAACAGTACGGGGTCTTCGTTGTCGCATTTTGCGCTTCAAAATGCGCCACACATTCTCTATTGGAGACAGGTCGGGACTGCAGGCAGGCCAGTCAAGTACCCATACCCTCTTCCTCCGCAGCCAGGACTTTGTAATGTGTGCAGAATGTGGTTTTGCATTGTCTTGTTGAAATATGCATGGACGTCCCTGGAAAAGATGTCTTCTTGAAGGTAGCATATTGTGCTCCAAAATCTCTATGTACTTTTCAGCATTAATGGTGCCATCACAGAAGTGCAAGTTACCTTTGCAAAGGGCACTGACACAACCCTATACCATGACAGACCCTGGCTTTTGGACTTGTTGCTGGGAACAGTCTGGATGATCCAGGAAGATGTGCCAATCTCCTCTCTGATATTACTGATCTTCTCTGAAAAGGAGGAAGCAAACTCATTGCATTTGCTCTCAGAGAGCATTTCACTGGGAATCTGACTTGGGGGGTTATAGATGAATGACGATTCTTGATGCAGTGCCACCTGAGGGATCGGAGATCACGGTTGTTCAGCTTAGGCTTGCACCCTTGTCCTTTACGCACTGAAATTCCTCCAGATTCCTTGAATCTTTTAATTATGTTATGCACTGTTGAAGGTGAAATATCCAAATCTCTTCCCATCTTTCTTTGAGGAACATTGTTTTTAAACATTTCAATAATTTTCTCACGTATTTGTTGGCAAACTGGCGATCCTCAGCCCATCTTTGCTCCTAAAGGACTAGACCTTTCTTAGATGCTGCTTTTGTACCAAATCATAATTACAATCACCTGTTGACATCAACTGTTTCAAATCAGATCATTATTTAACCAATTTACCTCATTACTAGCCCTAAATTGCTCCTGTCCCAACTTTTTTTGGAATGTGTTGCAGGTCTGAATGACAGGAAAGGATGTACATTTACAAATGACATGAAGTTGACCAGACAAAACATGAAAGATTTTGTGTTCATATTGTCTGCAATGAAATACAAGTCAAAGTAACTTTAGAAATCACTACTTTCTTTTTTTATTTGCGTTTTCCATACTATCCCAACTTTTTCTGACATACATACATACATACATACATACATACTTGGCACACAACATAGATGACTGAAAGAGAAACGCTCTCATTCACCATGTAATTAGCGATATGAAAAAGTAACTGAATAACACATCATTCTGCCTTACATCTCCTTTTGTAAGTCATATGGATAAGAAACAAAATAAAGCTAAGTGACAAGACATTTTATTTTTGGATCATATAAATAATCTCTCTTAAAATACCTTATGGGTTATCATAAACAGTCCAGAGCTATCACTTTATTGATCCCCCCCCACTAATACAAATGTTTTAATCACTAGCTAGCTCCACACTGGAGAGCTGCTTTATAACAGAAAATCAAGTTGTAATTCTAACTGAAAGCGACACTGACTCTGGTTCTTCATGTTTAATACCATAAAGCTGTTTGAAAGGCTATTGCATAAAGCACTATAGAAATAAACATGATGTGACCGGACTTTTCTGCAGAGCTCGTGCAAACATCCACATCGCTGTAATTAGATGTGTTTTTAACTGCTGCTTGAACAGTTTTTGTTGTGTTCATTTCATTATTGAGAGGACAGCACACAGCATATATTTACATATTCATTCAAACGCCGCTCAGCAGCTTCCAGTGTTGCTAATTAAAACTAATTTTCAGGGGAAGTTGCTAAAGGAAGGTCGATTTGTTGCTTTTTTTTTTAAGGTCGATTTGTTGCAGAAAGTTGCTAAATGACACTGTGATGTCATTGCGTAATTACGATGCAAAAATGTGTCACTACATCAAATCTCAGCAAAAAAATAAATTGAATGTGTTTGTAAAATAATATAAATGTGATTTGTTTGTAAAATAATATAAATGCCTAATATAATATTAAAAATATAAATAACTGTATTTTTAAATACAACATTGAATTATTGAACACTTACACAGTTTTGAACCATTAGTATTATTATTATTATTATTATTTTTGCTAGTGAACTTAGAAAACTACACATTCTGAACAGTTATAGTTTTAAGCAGTGTATTAGTAGTTAGTATTTTTTTACCTGCATTTTAAATTACCCATTGTATTTTGTGTTTCCGGGTTACAACAGGTAATGGATAACACAATGTCCTGAACAATTACCAGTACCTTTTCCCTTTTTCTTACAGTGTACTAACTGATCAACAGTCACAGGTACAAGCTAAGGTGTATCATAAATGAACAATTATTCAATTATTGTTATCAAATTGAACAATTGCAAATAGCAGCTAACTTAATTCTTGTGATGCGTGTACTGCTATGCATCTTTGGTTTACTCATTTTGTGTAATTTAGATGGAAAATGTGTGCCTCTTTATCTTTTGAGTCATTTATCAAAAGTTGCTAAAATATTGCCAAATAAATGTTAAAAATAGCTAAATTTGTTGCTAGGTGCTTTTGGAAGAAAAAGGTGCTAGGGTAGTGCGAAAAGTTGCTAAATTTAGCAACAAATTTGCTAAGTTGGCAACACTGGCAGCTTCAGGATTGGCTGAGTTTTCTCTAAAGCGCTGTGTGTGTCTGCTTCTCTTGAATTGCATCCAGGAGAGCTGAACTACAGTCTTGCGCTACAGCGCCACACTGCTCAAACCACAGTATTGCAGGCTCTTACGTTATATCAATGAGATCATACGACTACTCGACAACAAAAATATCTGTCGACATTTTTTTTTATTTTTTATTGTCGACGTTGTCGATAATGTCGACTAATCGTTGCAGCCCTAGTCAGAATGCATCACTCTATAGTTAACACTGAAACACAACAGAGCCTCTAATATAAACACACTCAGCTTATGCAGAAATCATATTTCACAGTAATTTACCAGAGATTTTCTCACCTCAGCTGTGAGATGTGTTTCAGACACTGAAGGAAACTCATCACTTCTCTCTCTTCCTCTGAACATCTTCTCAGCTCTACTGTTTTCTTCTCTGTCTGGAGCTTCAGCACTTCCAGGAGGACGGAGATCTTTCTCTGTGAGAGATCTATGATCCAGACATCAGGTGACTGGAAAACTGACTGTAATGCTGGAAGATAACTCCTGCCTGTTTGAGTCTCATAGTTCTTCACATGAGAGCAGAGATCCAGCAGGAAATCACTCTGATTATAATGAGAAGGGAAGGTTTTGTAGCTGCACACAGATGACAGCTGAGAGGAGAATCTTGTTCCTGTATCTTTGTCAGTTTCTACTGCAGCAACACAGAGATTCAGCAGAAATCTGACTGAACACATCCTTTCTTCTTTATTATAAATGTCCCCAAACCTGATAATATACAATCAAGAACCAAACACTTCATTAATTTGAGACAACTCACATCACATAATACACTACTTCACATCAGACACAAATACATAATTCAACAAGACCCAGGGATATAGTTTGATAATGTTTTAGCTGAAATGCAGAGCAATGAGATGATATTGGAGTAAAGTCTGTGGGTATGAAGGAGGAAGATAGGGATTTTCTTGGAATTTAATAAATCGTTTGACCCGACCTGTTTTTGTGTCTGTGTGTGTGTGTGTGTGTGTGTGTGTGTGTGTGTGTGTGTGTGTGTGTGTGTGTGTGTGTGTGTGTATATGCATGCATGTTTAGTCATTGTTCCAGAGCCGGCCCAAGGCATAAGCGAACTAAGCGGCTGCTTAGAGCCCCGTGGCCACCAGAGGGCCCCCAAGTAGCCTATATGAAATTACAGTTTATTTTATTTTATTTTAATTCGTGAAATGTCAATGGACAGTGGTAATTATACAAAAGCGCAATATTAAATAATGAAATAATCTATACATATAATTGTATTATTCCCATAGCAGGTGTCATGCAGGCACAATAATGAGCATGTTGATAATATGCGCTGGACGCTGCCGTGTGGATCTGTCGGATTAATAACAATGTAAATTCACCTATTTCTCCCGAAATACATGAAAGTAAGTGGCCAGTTAGCTGGGAGAAAAACATAGTAAACTTTATAGTAACCTACACAATGTGTATTTGATAGGAATAAAACGTGTTAATTGAAAGGAATATCATTGCCGCTTTCTATAGAAATCAGTGTGTAGCCTATTTAACAAACTAAATGTATTTTTACTTAATTGAAGTGTATTTACATGTCTGTATTTAAATGTCTTATTAGGTTGAAAACACTGAACAGTTGTGAAATATGAAAAGCACTGAGCGCGTCTTTCTTTTTTCTGAGCTGGTCTGTCTCTGGCTCAGCGCCAGCCAAAGCGCGGTGAGTCAAAGGGTTAAAATCCATGGTGTTTTGGGGATGAAGGGGGGACAAATCCAACATGGGGGTTTCGTGGCACAAATCAGGGGTGCGTTTCTCAAAACCATCGTTAGCTAACAATGATCGTTATTTCCATTGAACTCTATTGGTAACGACAGAACTTGCGACCAGCTGCTTTTGGGAAACGCACCCCTGATCAGATCAGACCCCCCCAACCCTCCAGTTAATCATAGCCTAGGTAGGGTATCTTCTTGTTTAAGGGAAGTTCGTGTTTGAACATCAAAAAATCAGCAAATAGACATCTTATATTATAATATAACATTTTACTTAGTTTTAGATTAAAGTTTTTGTCTTCTGTTTAAAATAACTTTCCTGAATAATAATAAAAAAAAAAAACATACATACACATATATATATATATATATATATAGTAATAAAAATAAGCTTCTGTTGCATAAACTGATAACAGTTTAACATTATTTACCTTAGCCTACATTTTGGGTCTTTGCTATTATATTCCAATATCATTATGCCTCAATTAGCTAGATATAGATTAAGAGTTATTATTTTATATGTAAAGATGCTCTCTGCTGTGTTTAATATTTATTATAAAAAGTATGACTAGTGTAGTGTTTCCTGACTTAATTGATATCAAGTTTCCTAATCGATCCTCTAGTAGCAAGGAAAAACGTACAAACAAAATAGAAATTGATTTTAACAGTCTTATAGCTCAAGGACTCCAGCGTGACCGAGACAAGGAGGCCAAGAAGCAGGAGAAGAAGGAACGCAGGAGGCGGGCCCAGAAGGCAGCTGGAGGACCAAAAGATCTTCTTTAAATTGAGAGCAATTCTGAAGCTGATGAGGAAACAAGAAATAATGTTTAAAAGAATAACAAAGTTGATGAGAGAGATTATTGACTTGCATGATTTTTCTGCTGATTTACAAATGTTAACAGATGATCTAGGTGCAATGGATCTTCAGACTGTTACAGAGATATAAATGCTGTAATGATGTTAAAAGTATGTGCTGTGTATTACAAGAGCACAATTATGTATTACTGTGTTTATTTTTGCTTGCTATGTAAAAGGGACGGTTGGACGAAAGGAGATGCATTTTGCAAAATTGTGTTTGCAGAATGGAGCTTCTAGCTAAGACCGAGATGTGTAAGGTGGATGGAGGTGTGAGGTTGTGGTCAAGACACCTACATTCAATAATTAGTATGTGCTAAGTAAGATGCATTTTTGATGATCTAAAATAGCTATAGGCAAGCTTGTTATTGTGAAGATGTTTTTTCCCTGTTTGAACTTTTGACATTGAGCTGCCCCGGCAACAGCGACATTTCATGTTTGTGTAACCTGATAGGAGGGTTCTGTTTGTTAGATGATGTACAAGGTTATAAAAGGAAGATGAAACGGAAGTGCGAGGCCGTCAATCCATGGTGAAGACTATACGCTTATTATTTTCTTGTTATATTTGCTTATGAGTTATTGTTTTTAAATAAAACGAAACCAATTGTTGGTGATTTGTTAAACCTTTAAATCCAGTCTCTGAGTAATTAATTATTAAATAACCAGTTATCAGAACCTGAATAAAATCTTATTTCGAGCTTCAAGTGCACCGGACTTGACTGAGCCAGGACGGACACCGGGAGAGACGGGTTGAGAGTTCCAACAGCATCCATTCATTCAAGAGGTAATTATGAATCTGGTGATTGCATATTACTTGTGAATATTATGGTTGTAAACCGAGAATATCCATCTTACTTTCGGTATAAAAATACTACACTAGTAATAAAAGTACAAGTTCGATTAATATTTATGTTGTTAAAATAACATTCTGTTCTGTAAATGCATTGCCTGCTGGTTTATTTAGCTATTCAGCACACCACATTAAGTATGCCACTTAATACTTTAACACTACAATGTTAAAGTGCAAATTAACACCCGACCACTCTTAGTAAGTTTGCAACCGTTACAATTAAACATCACAGAAGGGTAAAAACATGCCAGGCAGACAATAGTATGATGTAAGCAACACAGCTACATCAAACACAGCTGATAATGGGTGTGTTAGATGTCTAGTGTGTGAATAATCAAGCTTTGACAATAACCAGTCATATTGGCGGCACAGAGGGCCCCCAAATAAAATTCTGCTTAGGGCCCCATAAAGGCTTGGGCCGGCCCTGCATTGTTCAGTCTGTATTTCACACAGAGCATGATGAGAAACAGTTTAGTCTGCTCTGAAACAATCACAGAACACAAGAGAGCTCGTGTCTTGAAGCAAAGTACACACTGAAACTAATAATTCACTGAAATCTGGACAGGAGTCACTATTTTCTCCAGCATCTCTGATGATTTAATCTGACTGCTTGAATGCATTCACTGACTGGATCCTTGACTATAAACTGTCCAGGAGTTTATCAGTTTAAAATGATCTGATCACAGAAGAGCAGAAACATGATGATGTCTCTTGCTGAAAAACATGCTTCTTTTTGCTTTTATTTCCACGATAATACATTGAATGAAATTATTAATCATTACTTTATTTTGATGGTCAGAATGCATCACTCTATAGTTAACACTGAAACACAACACAGCCTCTAATATAAACACACTCAGCTTATGCAGAAATCATATTTCACAGTAATTTACCAGAGATTTTCTCACCTCAGCTGTGAGATGTGTTTCAGACACTGAAGGAAACTCATCACTTCTCTCTCTTCCTCTGAACATCTTCTCAGCTCTACTGTTTTCTTCTCTGTCTGGAGCTTCAGCACTTCCAGGAGGACGGAGATCTTTCTCTGTGAGAGATCTATGATCCAGACATCAGGTGACTGGAAAACTGACTGTAATGCTGGAAGATAACTCCTGCCTGTTTGAGTCTCATAGTTCTTCACATGAGAGTAAAGATCCAGCAGGAAATCACTCTGATTATAATGAGACGGGAAGGTTTTGTAGCTGCACACAGATGACAGCTGAGAGGAGAATCTTGTTCCTGTATCTTTGTCAGTTTCTTCTGCAGCAACACAGAGATTCAGCAGCAATCTGACTGAACACATCCTTTCTTCTTTATCATCACTAATGTACCAGAACCTGATAATATACAATCAAGAACCAAACACTTCATTAATTTGAGACAACTCACATCACATAATACACTACTTCACATCAGACACAAATACATAATTCAACAAGACCCAGGGATATAGTTTGATAATGTTTAATATCGCTGCATGAATGAATGAATGGCGGAGAAGCGCGGTTTCGGTTAACACACACACACACACACACTGAAGCGCAGGACGCTCGCGGTGATCTCAGCCGTCTCTCTAAATGAGGACATAAATACATGAAGAACATCTCCAGAACTGCTCTGAGAGTCACTTCATGAGCATTTGACCGTTTCATTGGAGTAAAACTAGCGTCGCACAGAACTGTAAAGGACGGTATTCACGGCAACCCGTCAAAATAAAAGTTCGGTTTAACCTCCAGTACTGCTACTAATACTACAATTATTAAAACTTTATTTTGTTAAGTAATGATCAAACTAAATTTCTTCCATGTTTTAATTTTAATAGTAAATCCCCTTTGTTTGTCTAAATAAATAAAGTTTGATTTTCAATAATTTAAAGATAAATAAAATGAATGTTTTATGCCTTCATTTGATAACTAGTGAAAAGGAGGTAGCAGAGTGCTTAGGTAGCTAGCTTGAAGCCCGTGGGGCTGTCGGTAAGAACAGGTCCAGTCTAGTCAAACCAGGTATAGGAAAGTTTATTGTACATCCAAGAAGGTTTGTGCATCTAGATGTGCGTGTGGTTTCTATAAAGGAAATTGATATACAGAGTTTTAGTTTACCAATAAACAGTGCTAAATAAGGTACAACAAGGCAACCACAATGTTACATCAACCGCACATTAAATAACTAGGGCACATGCCTAAACAGGAACTAGAACAAGCATGAAAATAAACATTTAGGCCAAACTTAAATCATACAAAATATTTAAGCATCAAATAAAGGCACTTACATGGTCAATTACGCATACGCAGGAAAAACACAGAAAGAAGTAAAACTCAGTCCTCTGCACGGTATAAACACATGCAACGAAAAGGGCAAGCTGTGGACACAGGTGCAGCTAATATAGTCTGTGAGATCGTTCTAATTGGCTTGAGATTGGGTGGGTGGAGCTTGTATGGAGCGAAATTTGTGCCAATATTCATCAAACAAATCCAGCATTTTGCAAATAAACAATCTGCTTTGCAAAGAAAAACTCGACTTTCAAACAAACGCAAACTGATTTGCAAATACAAAACTGTATTTGAGAGAAAATACAGAGGTATGGACAAATATGTATTGTGTGTTACAACTGTGAGACTCATTTGCCTTTTTATGACCAAATGTGACTTGATTTTCTCACAAATGCGTGCAGGCAGATTTTCTCACATGTGTTCAAACAGATTTTCTCACAAATGCGTGCAGGCAGATTTTTCTCACATCAAACAGATTTTCTCACAAATGCAATCCAAACAGCAGATGGCGCTGTTGGTCACTTTACGCAAAACATGTTTACCTTTTCAAGGAATACAGCAGACCAACATGAGTGGGGAACAGGTGAGTTTCTGTCTTACTATTTCTATAATTAACCATTTAGCCCAGGTGTTTTCACAAAGCTTCCCCACTACAATGTTAGTGAAATTCACAGTAAGTGCTGTAAAGTTGTTAACATGATTGATTAGTTCAAAAATCATTAGTGACATTGCTAAACATTTAAGTAGGTAGTCTCTCTCTATAAAAACTGATCCATTCTCTGTACCTCTTATCCTCTGTTGGATCGCAGGATATAGAATATATAGGCTACATACTGTATGTTGATACAATTGTTTAACATTCAAAACAATGCAGGGGTATAACAATATATTGTGTCACAATATATAGTAATTTTAAAATGCAAATGTATTATGGATAGTGACAATATTGTGTACCAAAAACGAAAGCTTAGACAATTTAATTTAGTATCAGATATAGTAATATCACCCAAGAGGTCATTAATTATTAACAAAAAAAAAATTTGAAAACCATTGAAATCACATTATTTAGTGCAATATCTAAAACTTTTAAATGTTATAACACTGTGCAATCATTTGTGTCTAAAATAATTATGTATTTTTTTAGCTAAGCAAAATTATGAATATTTATCTTCTGGTGTCACTCTTGTCCTGTGAATTGGGGAGAAGGATCAAGTTCACGCTGATATAATACTAAATTCAGCGTTTTAATAAACAGTGGTTTACCAGTATTTCAGAATGAGTTTAACAATGGAATGATTAGAAAATAATCTTTGGGGTCGAAGACCGTGGGCTTTGTCATGTTTTCATGATGACCACGAAAATAACAAAAAATACAGATATGAGTATTGCATAGTTTTAAACTGCAAAGGTTCTACTTTTATTTGTGTATTCTTAATAATAACAGAACAATGTGCTTTTGTAAAATAAAGAAAACATACAGGGTGCGTTTCTCCTGTAATGTGATCCCGCCTCACACTGAGCACTCTGTTCACATGTTAATGATCTGAGATCAGCCAGATAAATATGTAGATGCCCCTGAAAATGGCATCAAAATGTCAAGCTTCATCATAGAATTTAGCCTACTTTCTTTTTCTGCGCGTTGGATGATGGCACGCTACATGGGTGAAGACATACTCTGGACAGTGAGGACTCTTTTCGGAGTGACTCAGATGACGAACGTTTGCATTTTGAAGAGTCACTAATATAAATCCTGACAGTAGCCTTTTATTCTTAACTTCTTGAGTTAAAATGTTCCTCTGCTATATATAAAAAGCTACATATTTTGAGTTGGACTTTTCCAAACAAGCTATTGTCAGACTAAAATCTGCCAGTATTCAGAGTAAAATTTTGGTTGAAATATGAAATATCTCCTGACAGGCCACTTTTAGTTTTAAATATTGTACAAGGTGTGTATATAAACTAATGTATGCTATATATAAACATAAATATGATAAATTATGATATCCCTTATGAAAATTAAAGTTGGTTTTACTATAGTAAAAGTGTGGTAACCATGTTTTTTTTTTTTTTTTGCAGGTCACCATTTCTGTAATGACAGCTTTTCTGCAAATACCATGGTATTTATTTAGTAAAACCATGGTTAATTTTGGAAAGGGATATCGATGTTTAGATTATATTTCGGTACATTTATATAGCTGAATCACAATAAAGCTCACCTGAACTTAAACTAGTTTGATTATAGTAGCCTATTTGTATAATTACTTTAGCCTACTCCTTTCAGTAGGTTGTCTGTGTAGTTTTATACTTGTTTAAACTTTTACTGCAGAGGCAGCCTACAACATTTCTCTCCACTGTAGGCTATGTCTCAACATATATAGCAGAATGACAATAAAGCTTACTTGACCTAACGTAAAAATAAAATTCATTTTTTTGAATGTTGAACAATTGTATCATCATATGTAGCCTATATATTCTATATCCTGCGATCCAACAGAGGATAAGAGGTACAGAGAATGGATCAGTTTTTATAGAGAGAGACTACCTACTTAAATGTTTAGCAATGTCACTAATGATTTTTGAACTAATCAATCATGTTAACAACTTTACAGCACTTACTGTGAATTTCACTAACATTGTAGTGGGGAAGCTTTGTGAAAACACCTAGGCTAAATGGTTAATTATAGAAATAGTAAGACAGAAACTCACCTGTTCCCCACTCATGTTGGTCTGCTGTATTCCTTGAAAAGGTAAACAGGTGTTTTGCGTAAAGTGACCAACAGCGCCATCTGCTGTTTGGATTGCATTTGTGAGAAAATCTGTTTGAACACATGTGAGAAAATCTGCCTGCACGCATTTGTGAGAAAATCAAGTCACATTTGGTCATAAAAAGGCAAATGAGTCTCACAGTTGTAACACACAATACATATTTGTCCATACCTCTGCATTTTCTCTCAAATACAGTTTTGTATTTGCAAATCAGTTTGCGTTTGTTTGAAAGTCGAGTTTTTCTTTGCAAAGCAGATTGTTTATTTGCAAAATGCTGGATTTGTTTGATGAATATTGGCACAAATTTCGCTCCATAAGCTTGGGGCTAACAGGGAACTGAACAGGCTAAGAAGGGTGTGGCACTGCTTTGAGGGTGCAGCTTAGGGACACAAAAACTTCTCAACAACTAGACATAACACAGAATTTCTCAGGAAAAAGAAAACATTTCATACGGCTATTTTAAGAATAAATTAAGTTGTTTTTATGTTTATATTTATTTTATGTTCAAATAATTAGACATGCTTCAACACAGAATTTGGTAACAATAAACATATGGTGAAAGAAAATAAAACATTTCATAGAGCCATAAACATGTAATTTTTGTTAAACTTTTAATAAACTAATGTAAAGTTGTATAAGTTTCATGATTTTAATTAATTAGACATGCTTTTTATTAATAAAATGTAATCTTAAAAATGTTCCAGAAAAATTTAAAAGGAAAAAAATGGAAATTGGAAAAAAATAAAACTGAATTTGGGAAGAAATAAATCAGATTTCATAGGGCCCTATATTTCACACGATTATGATAGTAAGAAGAGTTCATGTAAGGTTGTAAGAAAATGTTTTGTTTTCTAGAAAGACACTTTACGTGGATAAATGTATATTGGATCAAAGTGATATGGACCAGGAGACTATAAGCAGTGGATAAAGATGTTCAATTTCACAAAGTGTTTAACAACCTAATGTTTATGTTCACCTACTACAAAAGGCCTTTTAGTATATTTGTTGTATTTGTTGTTGTATTTAATTTGATTTTGTAAAATGCAACTTTATAATTGTCATTTGTTTTTAAATCATATAATTATTATAACACCTAAAATACATCGTGGGTAAAAAGTGTTTGTTTCAGCCAGTTAAAGGGTGGGTATATTGTGTGCACATGATCAGGATGGTGCCACCTCCGCCTCATTTTGAGCCAGGAAAAACCCTGTCACCCTGCACAAAAACTAAGCTTGCATTTCATCCACAAATGAGATCAGATGTCCCTTACTTTGCCTCACTGAAGGTGGCAACCCTAATGTAAATATTCCGCCATTTTCTGTTTAAAAGTAGTTTTCCACACTATTCAGATCAAAAAGAAGGTTGAAAGACACAAAACTTATTTTGGCAATCAAAAGTATGTAAGTTCAGGTACCTCAGCTGTGAGATGTGTTTCAGATACTGAAGGAAACTCATCACTTCTCTCTCTTCCTCTGAACATCTTCTCAGATATACTGGTTTCTTCTCTGTCTGGAGCTTCAGCACTTCCAGGAGGACGGAGATCTTTCTCTGTGAGAGATCTATGATCCAGACATCAGGTGACTGGAAAACTGACTGTAATGCTGGAAGATAACTCCTGCCTGTTTGAGTCTCATAGTTCTTCACATGAGAGTAAAGATCCAGCAGGAAATCACTCTGATTATCATCATAATAATGAGAAGGGAAGGTTTTGTAGCTGCACACAGATGACAGCTGAGAGGAGAATCTTGTTCCTGTATCTTTGTCAGTTTCTTCTGCAGCAACACAGAGATTCAGCAGAAATCTGACTGAACACATCCTTTCTTCTTCATCATCAATGCCCCCAAACCTGATAATATACAATCAAGAACCAAACACTTCATTAATTTGAGACTCACATCACATAATACACTTCACATCAGGCACAAATACATAATTCAACAAGACCCAGGGATATAGTTTGATAATGTTTTAGCTGAAATGCAGAGCAATGAGATGATATTTGAGTGAAGTCTGTGGGTGTGAAGGAGGAAGATGGGGATTTTCTTGGAGTTTATATTTATAAACATAATTTAATAAATCTTTGACCCAACCTGTGTTTGTGTGTATGTGTATGTGTATGTGTATGTATATATATATGTATATGTATATGTATATGTATATATATATATATATATATATATATATATATATATATATATATATATATATTTTACAGGTGTGGTCAAATTATTTATTAAATGATTACATGTTGATTGGATATGAGCAGTAAGGTCCGGTTGAACGAGGATGTCAGTAAGCAACGTACATGACACACATGACGATAATCAAGTGACGGCGCAGAGCAAATGGAGTTAAACCTCCCACTTCTGGTAGTTTTACAGAGATTTCTTATCCCGTGTGAATTGGCCATTAATATTACAGATGTCCTGAGGTATAAAAATGACATTAATACATCTACTCTTGTAAAACGAATCCCTTCTGAATAGGTCTTATGAGAACAGGTAAGTCCATACTATAACAACAGCTACACAGAGGAACATTATCATTAGAATTACTTTCAGAATGATATTTAGTCGTTGTTCAGTCTGTATTTCACACAGAGCATGATGAGAAACAGTTTAGTCTGCTCTGAAACAATCACAGAACACAAGAGAGCTCGTGTCTTGAAGCAAAGTACACACTGAAACTAATAATTCACTGAAATCTGGACAGGAGTCACTATTTTCTCCAGCATCTCTGATGATTTAATCTGACTGCTTGAATGCATTCACTGACTGGATCCCTGACTATAAACTAGGGCTGAACGATTTTTGAAAATAATCGAATTGCAATTTTTTTTTACCAATATTGCGATTGCGATTTAATATGCGATTATTTTTTAAAGCTCTTTATATTCTGTATTATTCAACAAAGACAAGCAATAAATCAATTGTATAGTATGCAGTGTTGGGCACGTTACTTTAAAAAAGTAATTAGTTATATTACTAGTTACTTCTCACAAATAGTAACCGAGTTACTAGTAACTATTGTTACTTTTTTTTTTTTTTTTTTTTTTTTTTTTTTTTAAATATATGTCAAATAACTTGGATGTCTCCAATATTAAATGTTAAATGAATGAAATGGACACTAAATAGATAACATTGCACACTAATCTACACTATTTTAATGTTTCTGTGGGACAATGTGAGAGACACCTATCAAATTCAATTGATTATTGTAAATATTATCAACCCTCTATGGACACCTTGGCAATATAATCTCCACTGGCTTGTATTTTTTTTTTAGTTTCCTCACCAGACTAATATTAATTATCTGATATACTAATATATATATAGCTTATGTTTGTAAAATGGCACAGTTTTTTTTTTAATATCTCACTTCGCATCAGTCAGTCAAACATTATAATATAATATTATGATAATTTAGCATTAAATTTGAGCATTATATGATGATAGAACTTTAGTAATTAGAATAACTATGTATAAATGCATATTTGTCATGTTGACTGAACTTAGGACTGGTGGCGGTGCTTAAGATATTGTTTGTCATTTAGTGTTTCTGTAAAAAAAGGAAAAAGAAAACTACAAATAATACTGATAAGATAACAAAACTACTACGAATTCTACTACTAATAACAATATAAAACGCACTAAGGATTAATGAGCTGCTGGGTTCATGAATATTAATCAGGTTGTCTGCATTCGCTCGAATTGATTTGCTGAAATCAAAACAGGGATGATAATAGGTGAGCGCCAGCCAATGAGATTGCCGTTTACGCATTAGCTCCACCCACTAGCGGAGAACCCGGCAGTTCTTAAAAGCTGAAGAATTCCAAAGGAACTCCGTTATTTTGACACGAAAACACAACAAAGAATATCGTTTACATGTAGCGCGTCAATTCTGCATGTTATGAAAGACCCGCGGACACGAAAACAACCCTCGGCAATCTGCGGACTTGGCAACATAGAGTGCCAACTTGATGCTTCCTCTGAAGACTGCTTAGATGTGTTTGACTTGAAGCAGCGCTGCTGGACCGATCACTGTGTGTGTCATCAAAGTACTGTGAGAGCTATAAGAGAGCGTCTCCTTATGCTTTATCTCGCCGTATTTTGATGTCATACGATCGATCTTCAAGTCGAACACACGTGACACACTCTCGCGTGTCACGTGACAGAGTGTAATCGCAGCCTCTGCGGTTGACAAATCGCGTTTTTTCATATCGCGATATTATCGCAAATGCAATTAAACGTTCAGCCCTAGTCACAACACTAATAAATACACCCATAATTTGTGCTCAAACATCTACAGATATGATGAGTATTCACACCCACAGCCAGCTGTATCTCACCCTGAACAAAAACTGCTCTTAGATTTAGTCACTGACACACAAATGAGATCAGATGTAGTGAATGATCAGAATGCATCACTCTATAGTTAACACTGAAACACAACACAGCCTCTAATATAAACACACTCAGCTTATGCAGAAATCATATTTCACAGTAATTTACCAGAGATTTTCTCACCTCAGCTGTGAGATGTGTTTCAGACACTGAAGGAAACTCATCACTTCTCTCTCTTCCTCTGAGCATCTTCTCAGATCTACTGTTTTCTTCTCTGTCTGGAGCTTCAGCACTTCCAGGAGGATGGAGATCTTTCTCTGTGAGAGATCTATGATCCAGACATCAGGTGACTGGAAAACTGACTGTAATGCTGGAAGATAACTCCTGCCTGTTTGAGTCTCATAGTTCTTCACATGAGAGCAGAGATCCAGCAGAAAATCACTCTGAACATCATATTTATCATCATCATCATCATCTTTATGAAAAGGGAAGGTTTTGTAGCTGCACACAGATGACAGCTGAGAGGAGAATCTTGTTCCTGTATCTTTGTCAGTTTCTTCTGCAGCAACACAGAGATTCAGCAGAAATCTGACTGAACACATCCTTTCTTCTTTATTAAAGTACCAGAACCTGATAATATACAATCAAGAACCAAACACTTCATTAATTTGAGACAACTCACATCACATAATACACTACTTCACATCAGACACAAATACATAATTCAACAAGACCCAGGGATATAGTTTGATAATGTTTTAGCTGAAATGCAGAGCAATGGGATGATATTTGAGTGAAGTCTGTGGGTATGAAGGAGGAAGATGGGGATTTTCTTGGATGTGCCCAGTCTTAAGATTAAAGGATTAGTTCACTTTTAAATTAAAATTTCCTGATAATTTACTCACCCCCATGTCATCCAAGATGTTTATGTATTTCTTTCTTCAGTCGAAAATAAATTAAGGTTTTTGATGAAAACATTCCAGGATTTATATCAATATAGTTAGTTTCAATGGAGTCCAAACGGTTGAAGGTCAACATTACAGTTTCAGTGCAGCTTCAAAGAGTATAAACCATACCAGACGATGAATAAGGGTCTTATCTAGCCAAACCATCGGTCATTTAAAACATTTAATAAAAATGTATATGCTTTATAAACACAAATGCTGGCCTGTTCTGCGATGCGCGTTCGTGACGTCACGTACGTTGAAAAGCTCACGCTTGACGTAGGCTCCATCTCATCTTCTCCTCCAAGTTCAAAATAGTCCGACATCGTTGTTTTATCTTGTAAACTCGTTAAGTTGTAACTCCCTCTTTTTGTAAACGGTGTTTGACTTAGTATTTACACGTTCAACTTGTAAACACTGACTCGGTGCTTCCGCCTACGTCAAGCGTGACCTTTTCAACGTCATTACCGCGCATCGCAGAACAGGCGAGCATTTGTGTTTATAAAGCATATACATTTTTATTAAATGTTTTAAATGACCGATGGTTTGGCTAGATAAGACCCTTATTCATCGTCTGGTATGGTTTATACTCTTTGAAGCTGCACTGAAACTGTAGTTTTGACCTTCAACCGTTTGGACTCCATTGAAACTAACTATGTTGATATAAATCCTGGAATATTTTCATCAAAAACCTTAATTTCTTTTCGACTGAAGAAAGAAATACATAAACATCTTGGATGACATGGGGCTGAGTAAATTATCAGGAAATTTTAATTTAAAAGTGAACTAATCCTTTAAGTCTTAATAATAATTTTCATTCTATGAGAAAAGGTAAGTCCATACTATAGCTATAACAACAGCAACACAGAGGAACAATATCATTACAATTACTTTCAGAATATATTTTTATAGAAGCTGATGAACAATAAAAGCACTGACAGCCAATCAGAATCAATCTGACTTTAAAGAGCTTGAGCAGTTAAAGTAGCAGATGACAAAACTGCAGCACATGATTATGAATGACAATAAACGGGAATTGAGTTGCAGTGGACCGGCAAAATCACAAGCTTGAATGAATTTGGTCAACTGCAATTTAATTATATAAATGAAGACAGACTATTCATTAGTGATCGACCGATATTGATTTTTTAGAACCGATACCGATAATTTGTTTGTTTATGTGCCCGATAACCGATATGCAGAACCGATATTTATTTACTGTTATACTTGTGTTTTTGACACAATGATTACAACACCACTGAACTGAACAAACCATTTTATTTATAACAATCACTCCCTCCTTGCATAGAAAACAAAACAAATCTTATTTATACACCAATAAATAGAGGGGTCTGAGAGTACAAAAAATAAAAAGTGCTCTGTTACCTAAACAGTTTTTGTTTAAAAATAAAATCTTCGATGAGGTAAAAAAAAAAAAACAGGTAAAATAAATAAAGCACAAAAGTAATTCTCACCAATTAAAAAATAAATAAAACTTGTGGCGGCAGGTGACGTCACGTTAATTAGCATATTCATGACATCATTGTGTCAAGTTTGCATTCAGACGAGTTTTGGCACTTAAGATCTGTTCTAAATGTCACATACTGTAATTAATACAACAACGCCAATAAAGCTGTTCACATTATACTTTCTGTGGTCACACATAAAACAAGTATAAATAGTAAACAGGAACCATTAATTTTACATGTTAACCAGGAATCACTCTCACTATACTCCTTAAATCCTGATTTATAATCGCAACATCGTCTGATAAAATCAATATACATCTAACTTACACTAAAAAGCGACTATATGCGGTGGTTTTGGCTGTATTACTGTTCTGTCTCATTCAGCGCACTGTCTGCGTCTGAGTAACAAGCTATGCGCATATTCAGACGAATTATGTTCATATTTAAAAGTCCAAACAGTCAGTAAGCGACAGGTGCTTGGAAATGCTGTTTTGTAAATGATTTACTGACGATTTTGCTGCGTTACGGCCAAATGAATGCACTGCTTCACTGCCGCTCACTGCACAGAATAGACGCAGAGAGAGTCGACACTGCGCCGGGAGAGTCAGATCTCGCACTCGCGGGGCAGTAACGTTACTGGAGACAAATTCCAATTGAACGATAGCTAAGGTCTTTTCAAAAAAAGTCGCTAGGTTTGTCAGTATGTACCTGTTGTGGGAAAAAAGCCGCCAAAAGGGTCTGAAAGTTGCTAAATACTGAAAGTCGCGCTCTTGTGTGTGAGATGCGGGAGCTGATGGCAGCGGGCGGTGGATATTGTTGCAGCCCGCCACAAATAAAGAGAGAGAGCTTGTCTGTGGGAGTGTCTACAGTTCTTGAGCACACAGAACGAGCAGTGAAACGCGTCAGGCGCGGGGAGATTTTCAACTAGTTAATCGATCGCGGATGGTTTCATTATCTCGGGTGGATATAAAAAAAAAAAAAAAAAAAAAAAAAAGTGTAAGATAATAATAGTAATAAAAACAAAAATGTGTCACCAAATATACTTGGGCGGCCGTTAATTACCTGGGCGGCCCGCCCAGGTAAAGTCTATGTGTGGGAAACACTGGAGTTGTGTTTACTAGGATGTTTATTAGGGAATTGATGGTTATATAGTAAATGTTTATATAATTACGGTGTTTTAATCGTGAATATTTTTAAAAGTTACATGCGGTGGCCGTGCTGTAGCATTTCCTGAGCATCAACCCACTGAGTGAACAGCAATATGAAGCGGCTTCACGAGACTAATGATGAGCAAATATACAACAGAGAGAGAATTTAATTCAGCGCTTTTACTTCCAACTTGCGCTCATTCATGGCTGTATTATTTAATTCATGCAAAGTTACGTCTTTATTGGGACAGGACTTGACGGATTATCTTACGTGACTCGTCTATTTCTTAGAGCCAAGCTGCATAAACTACATATCAAGCATATGTATCACATCTAATTTGTGCATTAATGGCTGTTATGTTAAATAAAATGTACTAATTACAGCAAAGCAAGTAATACTTTACCTGTGCACGCCGTTGTCTCGTCTCCCCTCAGATGCGCTGTAATGGCGATCATGCGTGCAATTCTTAAAACACCCACAAGATGGCGGCGTTTATCGGAAAATCCGATATTACAAAACCGATATCCGATTATGGTAAAATGTTTACATATCGGGAAAAATATCGGTAAATCGATATCGGTCGATCTCTACTATTCATAAGATGTAAATTGGGTGAAAGTGATGCATTAGAAGAATAGAAATACATACTATGTGTGTCTTACTTTCTTTTGTGCAGTAACTGCATCCTTGAATAACAGGCATATCTCTATTACATAATCCTTATACACCTGACAAAACTTAGTGCTCATCAGGACTAACTGGATGTTGGCTTAATTAAATGACAGAGAATGTAAGTATAATTAATCACATTGATGACTGACACACACCATCATGACTAGTTGTTAACAGTTAACTGTTATCATCAGATACATCATTTAGCACATGTACTTCGGTAGCATCTGATGGTTGAATCTACAAAGATGCTCCATAAATACAGCCATAATTTGCGCTCAAACATCTACAGATATGATGAGTATTCACACCCACAGCCAGCTGTATCTCACCCTGAACAAAAACTGCTCTTAGATTTAGTCACTGACACACAAATGAGATCAGATGTAGTGAATGATCAGAATGCATCACTCTATAGTTAACACTGAAACACAACACAGCCTCTAATATAAACACACTCAGCTTATGCAGAAATCATATTTCACAGTAATTTACCAGAGATTTTCTCACCTCAGCTGTGAGATGTGTTTCAGACACTGAAGGAAACTCATCACTTCTCTCTCTTCCTCTGAACATCTTCTCAGATCTACTGTTTTCTTCTCTGTCTGGAGCTTCAGCACTTCCAGGAGGACGGAGATCTTTCTCTGTGAGAGATCTATGATCCATTCATCACGGTGACTGGAAAACTGACTGTAATGCTGAAAGATAACTCCTGCCTGTTTGAGTCTCATAGTTCTTCATATGAGAGCAAAGATCCAGCAGGAAATCAATGTCAGTCCATCGATAATCAGAAGAGCTGCTGCAGACTGATGCTAACAGTTTCAGCATCTGCTCTCCTGTCTGTGTCTCAATCTCTGCTGCTTTAATGAAGAGACTCAGAAGAAATCTGCTTACATCACTTTTACTCTGATTAGAGAATCTGTAACACAATGGAAATGAGAATAAACAGACATTCACAGAACTTATTACAGCTATGATGTGATTAAATAATGCAAAATAATAAACAGTGTTTTGTTTCTGGCTTTCAGCTCACATTAAACACTTTTTTAAATTAGACATTAAATACCAATAATGAATTTACAGTCTTGATAACTGAACAAACCTTAAATAATGTTATCAGATTCAACACAGACTTACACTGAACACAAGTCTTGTTATTGAAGGGACAGTAAAAGATGAAGTTTCACGAGACCCAGCAAAGCAGAAGTGCTACATTTGAATGAGGTAATTAAATTATACTTCATTTTCATCTAAAATGGGATAAACTGACACAATCAGTTCTTAATATTCAATATATCCACGTAAATCACGTAAAAAAATGTTTCAATTGTACTCCGTTTTAAATAGTCACATATCTTTTCATAAATTTATTCCTCACAGAATCAGAATTAGCTTTATTCTGGTTGTAATATAGCATTTTTCATATATGTGCATACGTCGAATTGTGTTGCGAATTTTAAAAAATATATATTCATTGCAAAGACAATCACATCTATGACACATACTGGCCATTAAAAACAAATTCATCACAAAAGCAAACATTAGCACAATTGTATAAAACTACAGTATGTATACCAAGAGGTATAAAATTAATCTTGTATTTTACATAATATTGTGATTAAATAATAATATGATATAGTAAACATAATATAATGTACATCATAATATAATGTCATTATATATAATGTAATATAATGTGTTTCTGTGGCTCAGTGGTAGAGCATTGCGTTAGCGGCTCAAAAGGTTGTGGGTTCAATTCCCAGGGAACACACATACTGATAAAAAAAAAAAAATGTATAGCCTGAATGCACTGTAAGTCACTTTGGATAAAAGCGTCTGCTAAATGCATAAATGTAAATGTAAATGTAAAAATGACTGAAACACTGCACACTGATGGATTTCGACCTTCAGTCTTCCTCAGAGTGTCATCAGTGTGCATCATTTTTACATTACATTAAGTCATTTAGCAGATGCTTTTATCCAAAGCGAATTACAAATGAGGACAATAGAAGCAATCAAAATCAACAAAAGAGCAATAATATGCAAGAGCTATAACAAGTCTCAGTTAGCTTAACTCAGTACATATAGCAAGTTTTTTTTTAATTACATTAAAAAAAAAGATAGAATAGAAAAAAAAAGAGCAAGCTATTTTTTGTTAATTGTATAATAAATACAAAGAAAATAGAAAGAAAAAATAGAACATACAAAGAATAGAGAAGCTAGTGAGCTAGTTTTAAGAATAGAATTAGAATAGAGAGATTTTTTTTTTTAAGAATAGAATTAGAATAGAGAGTGCTAGAGTTAGAGGGTCGAATAAAGACGGAAGAATTAGAATAGAGAGCGCTAGAGTTAGAGGGTCGAATAAAGACGGAAGAATTAGAATAGAGAGCGCTAGAGTTAGAGGGTGGAATAAAGACGGAAGAATTAGAATAGAGAGCGCTAGAGTTAGAGGGTGGAATAAAGACGGAAGAATTAGAATAGAGAGCGCTAGAGTTAGAGGGTGGAATAAAGACGGAAGAATTAGAATAGAGAGCGCTAGAGTTAGAGGGTGGAATAAAGACGGAAGAATTAGAATAGAGAGCGCTAGAGTTAGAGGGTGGAATAAAGACGGAAGAATTAGAATAGAGAGCGCTAGAGTTAGAGGGTGGAATAAAGACGGAAGAATTAGAATAGAGAGCGCTAGAGTTAGAGGGTGGAATAAAGACGGAAGAATTAGAATAGAGAGCGCTTAGAGTTAGAGGGTGGAATAAAGACGGAAGAATTAGAATAGAGAGCGCTAGAGTTAGAGGGTGGAATAAAGACGAAGAATTAGAATAGAGAGCGCTAGAGTTAGAGGGTAGAGAGCGCTAGAGTTAGAGGGTGGAATAAAGACGGAAGAATTAGAATAGAGAGCGCTAGAGTTAGAGGGTGGAATAAAGACGGAAGAATTAGAATAGAGAGCGCTAGAGTTAGAGGGTGGAATAAAGACGGAAGAATTAGAATAGAGAGCGCTAGAGTTAGAGGGTGGAATAAAGACGGAAGAATTAGAATAGAGAGCGCTAGAGTTAGAGGGTCGAATAAAGACGGAAGAATTAGAATAGAGAGCGCTAGAGTTAGAGGGTCTAAAGAGTTAGAATAGAGAGCGCTAGAGTTAGAGGGTAATAAAGACGGAAGAATTAGAATAGAGAGCGCTAGAGTTAGAGGGTGGAATAAAGACGGAAGAATTAGAATAGAGAGCGCTAGAGTTAGAGGGTGGAATAAAGACGGAAGAATTAGAATAGAGAGCGCTAGAGTTAGAAATAAAGAGGAAGAATTAGAATAGAGAGCGCTAGAGTTAGAGGGTGAATAAAGACGGAAGAATTAGAATAGAGAGCGCTAGAGTTAGAGGGTGGAATAAAGACGGAAGAATTAGAATAGAGAGCGCTAGAGTTAGAGGGTGGAATAAAGACGGAAGAATTAGAATAGAGAGCGCTAGAGTTAGAGGGTCGAATAAAGACGGAAGAATTAGAATAGAGAGCGCTAGAGTTAGAGGGTAATAAAGACGAAGAATTAGAATAGAGAGCGCTAGAGTTAGAGGGTGGAATAAAGACGAAGAATAGAATAGAGAGCGCTAGAGTTAGAGGGTGGAATAGAATAGAGAGCGCTAGAGTTAGAGGGTGGAATAAAGACGGAAGAATAGAATAGAGAGCGCTAGAGTTAGAGGGTGAATAAAGACGGAAGAATTAGAATAGAGAGCGCTAGAGTTAGAGGGTAATGACGGAATAGAATAGAGAGCGCTAGAGTTAGAGGGTGGAATAATTAGAATAGAGAGCGCTAGAGTTAGAGGGTGGAATAAAGACGGAAGAATTAGAATAGAGAGCGCTAGAGTTAGAGGGTGGACGGAAGAATTAGAATAGAGAGCGCTAGAGTTAGAGGGTCGAATAAAGACGGAAGAATTAGAATAGAGAGCGCTAGAGTTAGAGGGTGGAATAAAGACGGAATTAGAATAGAGAGCGCTAGAGTTAGAGGGTAGAGAGCGCTAGAGTTAGAGGGTGGAATAAAGACGGAAGAATTAGAATAGAGAGCGCTAGAGTTAGAGGGTGGAATAGAAGACGCTAGAGTTAGAATTAGAATAGAGAGCGCTAGAGTTAGAGGGTGGAATAAAGACGGAAGAATTAGAATAGAGAGCGCTAGAGTTAGAGGGTGGACTAGAATAGAGAGCGCTAGAGTTAGAGGGTGGAATTAGAATAGAGAGCGCTAGAGTTAGAGGGTGGAATAAAGACGGAAGAATTAGAATAGAGAGCGCTAGAGTTAGAGGGTGGAATAAAGACGGAAGAATTAGAATAGAGAGCGCTAGAGTTAGAGGGTCGAATAGAATAGACGCTAGAGTTAGAGGGTTAGAATAGAGAGCGCTAGAGTTAGAGGGTGGAATAAAGACGGAAGAATTAGAATAGAGAGCGCTAGAGTTAGAGGGTGGAATAAAGACGGAAGAATTAGAATAGAGAGCGCTAGAGTTAGAGGGTGAATAAAGACGTTAGAATAGAGAGCGCTAGAGTTAGATAAAGACGGAAGAATTAGAATAGAGAGCGCTAGAGTTAGAGGGTCAATAAAGACGGAAGAATTAGAATAGAGAGCGCTAGAGTTAGAGGGTCGGAAGAATAGAATAGAGAGCGGAAGAGATTTAGAATAGAGAGCGCTAGAGTTAGAGGGTCAACCGCTAGAGTTAGAGGGTCAAGAATTTAGAATAGAGAGCGCTAGAGTTAGAGGGTGGAATAAAGACCGCTAGAGTTAGACTCGCTAGAGTTAGAGGGTCGAATAAAGACTTAGAATAGAGAGCGCTAGAGTTAGAGGGTGGAATAAAGACTGATAACCGATTCTTGAAGATGGCTAAGGACTCAGCTGCTCTGATTTTTTATGCATTTTTAATGCTTCTATTGTAATGGCCATAAATGGAATAAAGGCTTTTTAACTTTTTTTGGACCAGAAGTGCCTTGGATTACTTTCTTGTAAATGTTGCTTCAAACCCAACCAAAGAGCACCTTCTGAGATAACTTCAAGACGTCTCCTACGATCTGTATTTATTTACACTTCAGTCCAAGTTAAAAATAATAATAAACCTCTATGAACTGCTACATTGTGAATGTACAGAGCTGTATGAACCACTGCAAGCTGTAAAGTAAACAGGGAATTTGTTTTTGAACTCAATAGTTTTGTGAGAGAACGCAACTATCTTTGTGGGGGACGCAATAGTTTTCCAAGTGAATGCAAATATCTTTACAAGAGAATGCAAAAGTTATACGAGCGAATACAAAGTTTCTCGGGGGAACATAAAAGTTATAAAACTTTCTTTTGTGCAGTAACTGCATCCTTGAATAACAGGCATATCTCTATTACATAATCCTTATACACCTGACAAACTTAGTGCTCATCAGGACTAACTGGATGTTGGCTTAATTAAATGATAGAGAATGTAAGTATAATTAATCACATTGATGACTGACACACACCATCATGACTAGTGTTAACAGTTAACTGTTATCATCAGATACATCATTTAGCACATGTACTTTGGTATGATTTAATTTGCCAGAGATTTTCTCACCTCAGCTGTGAGATGTGTTTCAGACACTGAAGGAAACTCTTCACTTCTCTCTTTCTTTTTGACAATCCTATCAGCTTCACTGTTTTCTTCTCTGTCTGGAGCTTCAGCACTTCCAGGAGGACGGAGATCTTTCTCTGTGAGAGATCTATGATCCAGACATCAGGTGACTGGAAAACTGACTGTAATGCTGGAAGATAACTCCTGCCTGTTTGAGTCTCATAGTTCTTCACATGAGAGCAGAGATCCAGCAGGAAAGCACTCTGATTATCATCATCTTTATTAAAAGGGAAGGTTTTGTAGCTGCACACAGATGACAGCTGAGAGGAGAATCTTGTTCCTGTATCTTTGTCAGTTTCTTCTGCAGCAACACAGAGATTCAGCAGAAATCTGACTGAACACATCCTTTCTTCTTTATCATCAATGCCCCCAAACCTGATAATATACAATCAAGAACCAAACACTTCATTAATTTGAGACAACTCACATCACATAATACACTACTTCACATCAGACACAAATACATAATTCAACAAGACCCAGGGATATAGTTTGATAATGTTTTAGCTGAAATGCAGAGCAATGAGATGATATTTGAGTGAAGTCTGTGGGTATGAAGGAGGAAGATGGGGGTTTTCTTGGAATTTAATTTAAACAGAATTTAATTTAATAAATCGTTTGACCCGACCTGTGTGTGTGTGTGTGTGTGTGTGTGTGTGTATATATATATATATATAATTACAGGTGCAGACGAACGATTTATTAATTAAATGATTACATTTTGATCGGGTATAAGCAGTTAGGTCCGGTTGAACGAGGATGTCAGTAAGCAACGTACATGACGCATATGGACTTACCTGTTCTCATAAGCCCTATTCAGAAGGGATTCGTTTTACAAGAGTAGATGGATTAATGTAAATTTTTATACCTCAGGACATCTGTAATAGCAGGGTTTCTGCAGGATTTTTAAGCTCAAATTTAAGACTTTTTAAGACCTTTTTTAAGACCTCCACAAATAAAATTAATACCATATGAGTGGGTCGGGGCAATGTCTATAGTACCATATTAAACTGTAAAATGACTGTCAAAAGCATAATTTACAATTCATATACAAGTTTTCACAAAAACTATACGTTTTATAAAACATAAACTTTACATTTCAGCCTTTAAACCACTTTTAAGAAAATGGATAAGTCAAAAGTATTAATTATATTGATTTTAGCAGTTATTATCAATAAATTATTATATAAATTAAATAACATGAATTAGGGGTGTGTGAAATTGACAAAACAATATATCTTGATATTTTCTGGGATTTTATCGATAACGATAGTTAGACGATATTTTGCTGAGTGTTATTGAGTTATTGTGCTGATATCTAAAAGATTACCGTTGACAGCTGACTCCTGAATTTTTTTGATATTCTTCATATTCTGTGTGGTCAGTTCACAGCAGTGATAGAAAAAAAAATTTTCAACAAGTTTTATGGCCATGTTTACCTTTAAGCCATTTTTTACTAAAAGTGTGCATCATCTTTTGAGTCAAATTCTTGCATTTGGGCTGTTACCAAGCAGATGAAATCAGTATCAACAAAATGCATCTTTGCAATGCATATGAAGTGGCATTTAGATGTATTTACACACTGTTTAATGCAGCTCGGAAGGACACAGAATGCTAACCTGCAGTTACAAATACATAAATAATGTTTTGATATTTGAAACATAAAACGGTGAAAACTGATGTTTGAAATTATTTTTAAAAAATGAAGATACTTTAAATGTGAAATTAAAACGGCCAATAGGTGGCAGTAAGTCACTGTTAATAAGTGAGTCATTGCGACTGAACCGAATCATTTAAACGGTTGATTCATTCAGGAACGAATCACTGTCATGTTGCTCTAAGACGCAAAACAGTGCTGTGACTGTGTTTGGAATTATTTTTGTTGGAGAAATGGAGCAAAAGCAGGAAATATGGTGTCTAAAACGTAAGTCTCTTAATATTAACTTATTGTTTATTGAACTGTTGCATAAAATCAAAATCACACTTGTAATCATGCTGACTTTTGGAGAAAAGATGGCACTCTTCGAGTTATTATTAACTGTATATGAAATTATATACCGTAAATATAGGCTATACATTTTCTGCCACCATATCTTAAATTATGTGATCATTCTAAATGTATTTTAATAGACTGAATCGTGCAGTGAAACTCGTACGCGCGCTAGTTTAACCTGTTAACTGATCTCTGCCAGCAGGTGTCGCGTTTGGCTGAAATATAAGTTTTCCCGGCAAAGACAGAACTGAAGCAGCGCAGCACCGGACTTTAAACTGCAGCGCTCATGTTTATTTAATGAAATCATAGCCTTTTGAAGTTTAATCGTCACATTCAGCCATATCGCAATTCTGGTCTTTCCGTCTCCAAATTTAAGACCTCTTGAAATCATAATTAAGACTTTCTTGTACAATTTAAGACTTTTTAAGGCCTTAAATTTGATACAACTAAATTTAAGACTTTTTAAGACTTTTTAAGACCCCGCGGACACCCTGAATAGTAATGGCCAATTCACACAGGATAAGAAATATCTGTAAAACTACCAGAAGTGGGAGGAGTAACTCGATTTGCTCTGCGCCGTCACTTGATTATCGTCATGTGATAACAACAGCAACACAGAGGAACATTATCATTAGAATTACTTTCAGAATGATGTTTAGTCGTTGTTCAGTCTGTATTTCACACAGAGCATGATGAGAAACAGTTTAGTCTGCTCTGAAACAATCACAGAACACAAGAGAGCTCGTGTCTTGAAGCAAAGTACACACTGAAACTAATAATTCACTGAAATCTGGACACGAGTCACTATTTTCTCCAGCATCTCTGATGATTTAATCTGACTGCTTGAATGCATTCGCTGACTGGATCCTTGACTATAAACTGTCCAGGAGTTTATCAGTTTAAAATGATCTGATCACAGAAGAGCAGAAACATGATGATGTCTCTTGATGAAAAACATGCTTCTTTTTGCTTTTATTTCCACGATAATACATTGAATGAAATTATTAATCATTACTTTATTTTGATGGTCAGAATGCATCACTCTATAGTTAACACTGAAACACAACACAGCCTCTAATATAAACACACTCAGCTTATGCAGAAATCATATTTCACAGTAATTTACCAGAGATTTTCTCACCTCAGCTGTGAGATGTGTTTCAGACACTGAAGGAAACTCATCACTTCTCTCTCTTCCTCTGAACATCTGATCAGCTCTACTGTTTTCTTCTCTGTCTGGAGCTTCAGCACTTCCAGGAGGACGGAGATCTTTCTCTGTGAGAGATCTATGATCCATTCATCAGGTGACTGGAAAACTGACTGTAATGCTGGAAGATAACTCCTGCCTGTTTGAGTCTCATAGTCCTTCACATGTGAGCAGAGATCCAGAAGAGCATTGCAGTTTTCTCGGGTCGTGTCGTTCACTCATGTCAATAAGTTTGCAGTCGCACTGAGATGATTTATGGAAGAATTCTACAAAGAATGTGATTTGCTTCAGCGGATCTTCACAAGTCCTTAACCTGTAACAAAGAAATCAAACATAAGAGCATGTACTGATTGACTGTATTATTTTATTTTTTGTTTGTTTGTTTTTTTAGGATTATGCTCAAAAGACAATGCTAAGATATTTCTAGGGGATATGGATGCTAATTGCAGCCATCTGTTTAACAGGGTAACTCAGATATAAGTCTTGAAAATGTTAATCAAATATGCCCCTCTCAACAATAATATTGTGGTCAAACAAACAAAATGCATTTGAATAATTACAGAACCATATCAAATCACTCAAAAGTCAGACAATTATTTTTGATATACTGTATCTTGTTGCTATAATGTGTTGCTACCCATTTCACACTTTTAGATTTGTCACACATGCTGTGACTGATTATCTTGCCATGACTCCAAGATCCATGACACCCATTCTGTTAGGGTGGCAAGGGCCTAATGGTTAGAGAGTCGGACTCGTAATCCAAAGGTTGCGGGTTCGAGTCTCAGGTCCGGCAGGAATTGTAGGTGGGGGGGAGTGAATGTACAGCACTCTCTCCACCCTCAATACCACGACTGAGGTGCCCTTGAGCAAGGCACCAAACCCCACCAAACAAAAAAATTTTTGCGTTCCGGTATTTGTTTTTAAAGATCCGGCATTAACAAGTGCGGATCGTGACAGTGCGTGTGTGCATATACAAGACAGAGCGATTGCGGGTTTATGCAGATGTATTTGGAGCATGATTTGTAGATTATGTATTGGTCCTCAACATATTATTGACCAATACGCTTTCTTAAGTTCAAATCAAAATCGCTCTCGTTGATTGGTGCTACTGCTGAACCCACTCTCTTCAAAAGTTCTGCTGCTCACAACAATAATTTGTTTTGTGAGCAGCGGGAACATTTGGAGAGAGTGTAATAATACCAGAAATACCAGAAATAAGACCAAATAAAGTGAAATATTATAATGTAAAAATTATAAACACTATAATCATAGCCTATAGTCCCCCTCACTCCAAAACAAATCATTTTAATGTAGCGGTATGCAGAACAGATCAAGAATGAAAAAAACTAAAGCGAAACTGAAAGTACCGTTGGGCTCACGTACCTCTCTCATTCGGCACAAATCCAATGTTTCCATATTCGCAATGTATTTCAATGTTAAACTATTATTTATAATGTAGAGTATAGGCTTCATGCGCGTTCACATATTGACGGAAAAGATCATTCTCTTCACATGCGCAAAAATGGGCTTGGCATAACAGCAGTAGACCTACTACGGACTCTTTAAATTGATATGTTTGGCTAACTGTATTTTATTTTGATAATGAACAGACTGTGATGGCAAGTTTGAATTTCTAGAATATGTGTGTGTGTGTGTGTGTGTGTGTGTGTGTGTGTGTGTGTGTGTGTGTGTGTGTGTGCGCGTGAGGCACCGGCGCGATCAAACAGCTGACATAGGCTATTAAATACTCTATTTTTGGTCATACAGATAAGAGTAAGACAACCTGCAAAGTGTAAAAAAAATTAAAATAATAATAATAAAAACTAACACTAGCTTCTCTATTCTTTATGTATTCTATTTATTTTCTTTTTATTTATTATACAATTAACAAAAGCAAAAAAGGCCTCAAACATTAGCTTGCTCTATTCTTTTTCTATTCTATCCGTTTTCTTTTTATTATATAATTAAAAAAAAGCATTGCTACGTGTACTGCATTAAGCTAACTGAGACTTGTTATAGCACTTGCATATCATTGCTCTTTTGTTGATTTTGATTGCTTCCATTGTCCTCATTTGTAAGTCGCTTTGGATAAAAATGTCTGCTAAATGACCAAATGTAAATGTTTACTTTTATTTTTGCACACTCGCAATAAAAATAACATTTATGTTTTTGTAATTAAGGGGCGGTACAATGCTGTTTCATGCATTCAGAGTTGTTTACACTGGTAAAGAGTTGGATTCTCATGCTAAGCATGGACAAAGTTTTAAAAAAAATTTTTGGACGTATAACAGTATTTCTGTGCCAAAAATCTCACTTCCGGATTCGTACAAGTTTCGGAGGGTTTTTTTCGATCTTTGTTCTTGATGACGTAAATGACGGTGGAACTCCTTATATGGTCATTTCTCCCGGAAGAACACGCCCCTGCACGCATCGACCGGAGCGAGAGCAGCCAATCAACACGCTTCAATCGGCAGCGCTGCACGGGACTCGCTCGGGAAGAATGTCTCTAAAGAAGTGTGTTTTTGGTTGTGAGGGAAAGATAACCTTGTTCAGCTTCCCAAAACAACCCACCGTTACGTGAACAGTGGATATAGTTTGTTTTTCCGGGGCAGCAATGGAGTTTCTCAAGTGTTTTGTTGACGAACGTTTTATAAACAAGGCCCAATTCGACGCTGGATTTGCACATCGTTTAATACTGAAAGATGGAGCGGTCCCAGCTATAAAAGATCCCGGTCATGATTCAGAACTGCAGATGGTGAGTGAAACGGCATCAAATGTCTCTGTTTTATTGGCGATCGGAGCAAGTGCTCGTCACTCTTTAGCTCCGCCCACGACACGCCTTCACTCTTTAGCTCCGCCCACAACACGCCTTCACTCTTTAGCTCCGCCCACAACACGCCTTCACTCTTTAGCTCCGCCCACGACACGCCTCCAGGAGCTCGGCTTTTTTCAGAGAGAATTGTAAATCTGTATCTTTCTTTTATAAATATGATAAAACTAAAGACTTTTTGGAGATATGAAAGATGCAGTACTACTCTATAGGTACTCAAGATTAACATGAGCTTGGGTGAAACTGTGTGCGTTAGGTCCCTTTAAGCAAACAAACAGGATGCGCGTTCTGTCATCTCGGTTCTCGTTTCCTTTTCGTGAACTTGTTTGAGGATCGCCGCGCCTCACATCTTCTGTTTTATATCTGTTAATTATTTATGTCAGATATATTTCGCATATTTATACCTTTTCTATAGATTAAATTTGCATTTTATTTTTATGGAAACAAATTTTGTAATTTTTAATGTAACTTAGGCAAGGCCTATACATTTCCTTAAATCATCAAAACTGTATAGTTAGGTCCATGCAGAAACTTGTGAACGATGCTCTTATAGTTGTGCCATCACCGTTAGTGACGTCATTGAATGATCCGGGAAAACTGAAGTTGTATTGTCAGTGTTGGTCACGGCACCTTTTAACTGCTGATTTGGATCCGGCAATGTTTCATTTACAAATTAAGCACTGAGATCACCATACTTGGCCGTATGTCACGTCACCTGTCACTATGCTTTGTGTCTTGCTTCAGAAAGAATTTCCATTAGATTTAGAACAAATAGACTAACTTTGCAAAATGCTAACTTATTTATACATAGGGTACACAGCATATTAGTTACTAAGCTAAATGCAACAGTTCAAGATGAGAGAGACAGGCTGACCACTGAACACACATGGGAGTAAATAGAGGCTTATTTGAGATGAGCAAAATGCACAGAACCAGTTACAGCGAGATGCATGCATGCACTACACAGACACATTTTTAGGACACCTTTGACTTGATCTTTTAAAAAGGGGCATAATAGGTCCCCTTTAAAACACTACAGCTAGATTAGTTAACCGTCCTGATTTCTAGTACCTGATGTTTGGAGAGCAGCTGAGCATCATGTTCATTCCTACATCAGTCACGTTACAGTCCTCCAGATTCAGATAAACCTCTTTATCTCTGGATTGACCGATCACGTAAGACAAAGCACAACACTGATGAGGATCTAGATCCACTTCTAGATCAAGCTGATGGTTCATCTTCTCCAGGAACATTAAGCAGGCTTTAGGAGACTGGAGCTCATACAAGCATTGACACACATAGAGAAGATCAACGTCTTCACTCTCGCTCTGAGGTTGAAGAAAAGTGTCCAAAAACTTCTCAATGAACCAGTCAGATGTTTTCTTTATCTGATCCTCTGGGAAGAGACACTTGATGAGTTTGGTGTTGTGTTCACTCAGAAGTCCACATAAGAAAGGAAGAACATGTCTCATGTGTTTATGCTCCTCAGTCTGACAGAGCTGTAGGACGTCCTCAACTTCATCTGGATGTCCAAGAAGCCACAAAGCTGAGAAGAATTCCTGCATTGTGTTGTGGAGAAACGCACAGTTTGTCTTTGCAGATGTTGGTGAGTCTGTTGTTGTGATCATTTTCAGAAAAGCATGACTAATGTCTGTCTCATCACTGTTAATATCTGAAAGGTTCAGGCACTTCTGCTTAGTTGCATTGAAAGCATTTTCCATCAATGCATGAATCTGATCTTTCTTCTCTTGCAGGTAGTTATCTGTTTGCTTATTTTGTTTATTCCCATGTTTCTTCGCAGCAAGACAGAAAATGTGGATGTACATCTCTGTGACTGTGTGTGTATGATTGCATACGGTGTCATTTTTAAACTTAATCAAGTCTACGATCATGAATGCATACAATGGAACATGACTAAGACTGAACAGCTCCTGATTCTTCAAAATAACTTCTAGAAGAACAGGATCATGATCCAACATGTTCTGATAGTAAGTTCTAATAGACTCTTCACTGAATCCTTGGACATACACTTTCCGTGTCGGCCAGTCAGATAAAAGTGGATCATCTTCCACCTCTGATCTGCATGTGATCACAATCTTGGCATCAGGCAGGAGATCGTGGTCCATGATCCTCCATAAGATTACATTTTCTTCCAAATCCGTCACACCATCAAACACAATGACAACATTCTCAGAGTTCTCCTCAATATCTTGAATTATGCCTTTTCTGTCTTTATTCATTGGTTTTGAATACACATCAAACAAAAGAGCTTCCAAGCTGGCAACACTATTGTGGGCCAAAACACTTTCATCAAAGTAAAACATGTAGTCTATCTGTCTGTCTTCCTTCTGTGCCCAAAGACGCAGCATTTCCTGGACAACTGTAGTCTTTCCTACTCCAGGTTTGCCAATGATGAGGATGCTCTTGTCCTGCAATCTCAGGAGACTCTCAGGTGACAGAGCTTGTTCCTCGTTAGGAATGAAAGATCTCAGCTTCTTGGGCCGTAGCTTTTTGCATTTTTTGCTTTTCAATTTTATTTTGCATAGTGTTTTAATGACAGAGTCAGTCTTTAAAACAAGAGGTATAAAGGAGTCTCCTTGTGCCTTGTCATGCAAATATTTACAGAAAAATTTCCTTTGGTTCTTCAGGATACTTTTTGCTTTCATCTTGAGCTGTGTCTGGTAGATTTGACAGGGCTTTGTACCTAAAATAGCAACAAAAGTATAACATAAATATACTGAAATATTTTCATCGTTAATTTCACCTAAATGTTCTTTCATTTCTGTACTCACCAAATGAACAGTTGTGCTCTGCGTCTTCATCTCTGAAGGGAGAACAGCTGATCCAGGGGTGTAAACCAGGATCTAATGTCCTCTTCTTAGTGACATCCAGAATCTTCAGTAATTCATAACTGGCATCTTCACCTTTGTTAATGACCCAATCCAATATACATCTGGCTTTATCGAACTCTGTCTTCTCAGCTTTGAGAGCATCGACCTCATAGTCATTGAAAACCCTCTTCTGATAAAGATTCTCAACGATCAGAGGAAGGTTTTTCATGCCAGTCACCAGTTTTTTCCTGTTGTTTCCGAGGTACTCTTTAGCAGATTGCTGTGCAGAAGCCATGCTGCAGGGATTTCAAACCTGAAGGAAAAGACATACGTTTAAGCACATTCACATCATACATTTAAATTATATTTATTATTTCACACTTAATATTTTACACTATTTTCAGATGTGAACAAAAGACTCCCTAAATCCATCATACAGGGGTAGGTACACAAAATAAAGATTATGAATATAAATAAAACTGCATAGTCTGCCCTGGTGGAGGTGGTGGTGGTGGGGGGTCAAAGAGTTTGTAATGGTTTTACTGGTTAAAATGGAAATGGTCTTGGTTTAATAGAAACTGTAATGGTCACTGCAGGTCTCTATTGGGAATTTTTAGCCTTTTTTTGGTGGCTTGTTAAAACCACTTTAATTATGGAGGACCAAACCTGCAGAAATTAAAAATAAAGAAAGAAAGAAATAACAGGAAAATAAAGAAAAATAAATGGGTTGATAAAAACAAATATAGTTCATTTGAAATAAAACGTAATCCTGAATTTATTTGTATCACCCTTTTCATTTATTTATTATTTTCTGTCTTTATTTGTAATTTATTATTTACTTATTTCATTTGTTTATATTTATTAATTAGCTTATTTTTAAATGTATTTATTCATGCATTTATGTATTTTTTTTATATTTATTTATTCCCACATGTATTTATTCATTTATTTATTTTTTTACTATATTTGTTTTTATCAAGTCATTTATTTTCCAGTTATTTATTTTTATTTCTTTATGCAGGTTTGGTCCTCCATACTTAGTAGAGTATGTCCCACAGGATTTAAAAGTTGATGGTGTGATAATGTTTGTAATAGTAACGTTAGTGGAAACCATCAGAATTTCTGTGAACATAATAATAAAGTGTTTTTATTATTATTATTTATTTAATTGTATCAACTCATACTCACACCACAGGTAAATCCAAGCTGACGGTTTTTGGTCTTCAGATTTCATTCACAGACTTTGAAGCCGGATTTATTTATTTTTTAACCCGGATGAAACCCAGTTACATCCGGGTTTCCCGTGAAACACTGAATGCAACCAAAACGAAACTAAAGCTGAATCGCAATTTGTCTCAAGATGTTCATAACTGCAGTTAAAGTTTGTGAAAGATAGAGTAATTCGTGTTTCAAAATTAATTCGTTTCACATCATTCCTAAAAGGATAAAGGAGACGATCGGGTTGAGCTCGTCGCAATTACACACGAGAAATATCTTAATACACATACAATGTAGAAATACATTTCAGAACACGTGCAAATAAATGTAACTATAGTCATGAATAAAACACACGATGAATGATCCACACACTATTAACGATGAACTTGAGGAAACACGCTAGTGGAGTTGAATAAGTTGGAAAGATATACACAGATTCGACTTTTCTGGATCAATAACTCGCGAGCAAAACGTGTTTACTACACAAATGACGCCTCTTTTCATCCGCAGTGATGTCGAAAACGAGCTACAAGCGTGTTTTCCTCAAAGCAAGCCTTCCTCCGCTCTGTACAAAACACACTGATCTCAATGCGCTGGCGTCTGAATGCTCCTCCTTCTTCTTCTTCCTTCTTCTTCTTCTTCTTCTTCTAATGATGCTTTATGGCGGATGGCAAACCAACTTGTGGTGTATTTACCGCCACCAACTGGACTGGAGTGTGAAGCACCAATAAGTACTAACAATAATTAAAAAAATAATAATAATTAGTAAATTATAATTCTAAATTCTCCTGATAAGTCCTATTTCTTTAATATATTTTATAATAGCACCATATATTTTACCTTGTTCTGCATGCTTTCTCAAAAGACTTTTGATATAGACACCTATATTTCTTACTTCCTTAATGACTTTAAACCTTTCTTTTTCATATTTTTTACAATTTATTAAAACATGCTCTATAGTTTCAGCCTGATTACAATAAATACATTGACCTGTTTCATGTTTTCCTATATTAAAAACAGATTGATTTAAACTAGAATGCCGTATTCGGATGCGAGAAATAATTGTATCTTCTTCCCTATTCCTAAATACACTTCTTCCATTTCCTACTGTCTTCTTCTTCTTCTTCTTGTAGAGTTTATTGGCGGTGGGCAAGCCAACTTTTGGTGCATTACCTCCATCAACTGAACTGGAGTGTGGAGTGACAATGGCTTAGAAAAACAACAAATCTTAAATTCTCGTGGAAATTCCCGTCTATTAAATAACTTATTATCATTCTTCTGAATTTTCTATGACCTAATTTTAGTTCTAATGACATTTTAATTACACTTTCTGATTGTATCTTTGTTTCCAGCATCTGTCTCTCTTTACTATATGCTCTACGCTGTAATAAAATATGCTCAACTGTTTCAATTTCGCCACAAAAAACACATAATCCAGAAGAATTGTACAAATCTTGTACAATAAACAGTCAACTCAATATGATGACTCCGACTCCCTGACGAGAGTTCTGCAGCGGTCAATAACTATTAACCAGCATTCAGTGGGGCAATCCCCAACAGGAAGCCAATATAAAGACCCGAGGACTGGTGTGATACGCTCAGATTTTCTAATTCTGGTCAGAAGAAATATTTTGCATATAAATAATTATAAATTTCATAAGACTTCTACAGAACACAAAAATGTGGCTTTTATATGCTAGTGCAACTCCATAGATTTGACAGAGGTTTTCCTGGGATTTTAATGCTTTTCATCTGATGTCACTCTGAGACCTGACTGACTGATGGCTGAGAATGAAGTTTGTAATGAAATGTGTTCATCAAGTCTTACCTCCCTCAAACTCATCATCTCTCCTTTCTGCTTCTCTGCGTCTGCTTCGTACAAATGTTTTTTTTTGATGTCCATCTACAGGAGCCAACAATGTTTTAGTCAAAATAAGATAATCACATTATTTAGAAACATACTTTAGTTTCGTCCAGTACTTGAAGTGGAAATACAAACCTGCCTGTACTCCCGATGCGAGGGAAATCGCGTTCAGGGGCTGGAGGGATCCCCCTCGGTGGAAATTGGGAGGGCACAGAAAAACTCATGGTACTCTAATTTAAAGTGCTGCTACAGCGCACAGGTGCGTGCCAGCCCACTTCGAGCACTGGTTTCATCATTTTTTTCACCTCAACTGCGTGAAAGGCTGTGTGTTGCAGCTGTAGTTAAACACACAGACGCGTGCAGGCATGGATTTCTGCACACATGAGTCAGTTTGTTTTCGGTTAAACTGCGTTGCTTTTACGAGCGTTGATTTGGTAGTTGCGCACAAATTAATTTCTTTATTCCGGGATTATCAATCTAAATTATTACTCTGACAAATAAAGTAAATTGTTAAAACTTAAACTTGAGATTTATACTGGGGCACATCAGATTTATATTGGGGCACATGCCCCAGTAAAAGGGGTCTAGCGACGCCCCTGGTTACGCCCCCAACATTTGCATATACCCGCCCATGTTCTAGACCAGCCGAACCTAAACAGCCAAATTATCAGAAGTTCTGCAGGTATTGTGAAGAAACAAGTGAGGACAACAACGAAAATGGCAGATCATGGAAATAGATGTTATGTTGCAGACTGTGCAGGGGGTGTGAAGTGCAGGGATGGGTTGGTGTCTGTATTCAGAAAGGCACGGAAAGCAAATAACACGTTCTAATAAAATAACGCGAGCCACTAAAGGAACATGGTTAGCTCCTTGCTAGCTGTAGCCTGTTACATTACAGTACATAAGATTTCACTTACCACATAAACAGAGTAAGGAGAGATGGCTGAGGATGATGGCAAATGATTTATAGATCCTGAGCACCACTGACAAGCATCTGATCTTGTAAAATGTGTGGTAAGTACTGCCGCTCCATAGTATAAATCTCGAATCTCGAAAGTGAAAGTGAAACTAAAAAGCGATCGTGCATTTGAAAGCCGTTTCAATGCCCAGCATATTAATAGCGGCTCCCTGATGCCCGCATTTTATTTAAAGTATAATTAACCAATGATATAACTGCGAGAGAAAGTATTGAAATATTTTCTTCCCTGTGTTTCTTTCCTGCTGTGATCTACTGAAATCTGAGCAGCACTGTGAAACAGCCAATCAGAGCAGAGCTCAACATTGAGCCGCACTGTGAAACAGCCAATCAGAGCAGAGCTCATTATTATTCATGACCCTTCCAAATAAGGTAGTAACAGACCATTTCATTCTGGGGAGAAGTCCTAGGGTTGTAAATGCACATGTAAAACCGTTTCTGGAGATTTTTTGCCCTTACCTAAGCCACATACCTTCTATGTAGATATCAGAGAACAATTTAAAATATTGTATCAATGCATTCTATGGCACCTTTAAGAAAATAAGGGACAGAATTAGGCACGCTCCAGATATTTGTACTATACCATAATGCTATGTCTGCCTGCAGTTAAAAAGTTCTCAGAAATATTGCTTAACCTATTTATGTACAATTAGGCTATTCTAAAAAAAAAATTTACATCATACAAAAAATGTCATCAGCCTTAGTAAATTGTACAAATATAGAATTGTGACTTCACAAGTGTAGTAATTTAGGAGGTGAAAATACTGTGAAATTACAAATGGCATGACATTTGAAAGCATAACAACTGAAAGTCTATGAAACTTCAGTCAATAAAGCATTAAACAATGGCACTTGAAGTTTTGAACTAAAATAATATTGCAACCATATAGCCTTTGAATGAATGAAAATGCATATTTTTCAATTAAAGAAAACTTAGAGAGTGTGGGCTTAAATAATGAGGTCCAAGTTTAAGAATACACTAGAAGGTTTTTTCTCTCTCTCTCACTATTTAACAGCATTAACGTGCAATGAAAGACGTCTTCCCTCAGGTAGATTGAATGTTTTCCTGCCTTGCTGGATGCTCATGATCAATACGTTGTTTGCATTCGTCCAAACTGATCAAAAATTAAAATCAAAAAGCGGACGGTGAAGGGAATTGCCATTAGAGCGAGTCCCGCTCGCTGTGAAGCGGGAGCAGCAGAGGAGTCCTCTTGGTATTAAAGCCTTTCCTTAAACAGCTACTTCACGAATAAAATGATTTGCGCCACAAGAATGATTAATTATCAATTGAGAATTTATTATTGACATGGTCTAGTGAAAATAGTGATATGGACTGCAAGAAAATAATAAATAAAAAGACTGGCTGTGTGAGTGCAGGCAGTCTAGGGACAGCATCCATATTTATTATTATTATTATTATTATTTAGTCATTTAGCAGACTAATTTAGACATATTTCAACCCAATGGCATGACCACAACGGCCCTCGCGGCCAAAAAAGCTGACCGGCCCACTGGGAATCCTCCCGGTGCTCCCGATTAGCCAATCCGGGCCTGCATTATATTGCAAAAACCAAAGAAAACATGCCTAACTTACAGAGTGCAGGAATACATTAATGTTACGTGATGAAGATTAGTCTAGTGCGCGTGCGCATTTATAGTGCGTTTTTTCACTGCATTATTCAGTCTTTAAAATGCATTTAGAATGATCAATTATGATATGGGGGCAGAAAATGTCATTTATGTCATTTTATAATCAGTATTACGCAAAGAGTGCCGTTTTCCCTCCAAAAAGCAGCATGATTACAAATATGATATTGATTTTATACATCAATAAAAAGTTAATATTAAAGGGACTTGCGTTTTAGACAGTATTGCCTGTTTTTACCATTTTGTACACATTGTCATGTTAATTATAATTCAAATACATTTTGTTTTATTAACTACAATATCATTGCTATTTGTCTAAGAGGGGCACTTTTGAATAATTTTGAAAAACGGCAGGGGCTCGAGCCCCCAAAGCCCCCCCCCCCCCCTTCTGCACGTGCCTGCTGTGCTCACAAACGCTGCTTTATCAGCATTACAGGCGAGATCAGGTGAAAATGAGACCAATCAGCGCAGATTAGCGTCAAAGGAGGGGTTTGGAACAATTAATCATTGAGCGAATTGTTTGGGAGTCCTTGAGCAAATAAGGTAAAATATGCATATTATAAGTCAATGAAAGTGTTTTTTGACCTTGCATGCATGTTAGCCTGTTGTTGGGGACTCCCAGAACCAAAATATGAACCTTTCATTACCCATAATAGGGGCACTATAAAGAAGGTGATGGAATAAATTAATTAAAAGTGAAGTATTTAGATTTTTAAATGACACAGGACTAGTGAACAGAAAGATAAGAAAAAGAAGGGGGGAAATGGTTACTTGTGTTATTATTATTATTATTTTTTTGTGAATCATATTTCAATCCAGTAGGTGGCGGTCTTTCAGTTGGTTTTCCACCCGCCAGTTAAACAGCAGCAGAAGAAGAATTCTTCACTGGGAGACTCCCTTGTGTTGATAACGAAAGCAAACTCGACAGGAATTAAAGAAATAAGAAAACTAACATAAACATCACATTAAGGTAAGTTTATTATCAGCTTCTGATATAAATTCGTATTATTGTAGATTTTCGCGTCTCTAATCCGATTTTTAAACATTAACACCATGGCGTTGTGACGCATGTAGAAGTGGATGAAGCTGCACAAGTTCATCCTCGAGATTATAATGATATCGAGCTCTAGATTCAGCTTTAGTTGAGATTAATTTACGGATTCTTTACAATCGGAAATGTAGGCTGCCAGAGTTTCTCAGACGATCAGCTTTAGTGAGAGTTTGATTCTGACACACAGCCAGAGCTTGCTTTGTTTGTTTGTTTGTTTGTTTGTTTGTTTGTTTTGTTCTCAGCACTTGCGTCTGACGTTTAGGTTTCGGGTTTGAACGGATCTGCAGGAATGAGAATATAAAGTGATGTTAAAGGAGTTATTAAGAGAGATAAGCCACGAATAGGATCATTTAAAATAATCATTTACAACCCTGTAAAGTTTAAATGTTGGAGGATTTCGATATAAGTCAAGAGGAGACTGGTTTTCCTTTGCTAGAGTAAGTAAACTTTGCTCCTGTGAGCAAACATTGGTTTTCGCGAGCCTCTGAACAGGGATTCATGCTTTTCTCATGCTGCTGAATTGAAATATGTTCAGTAAGACACAAGAGCATCAGTGAGCTCAGATACTGATGATGCTCATGAGGATCACTCTTCATCTCAAAGGGAAGATCTTCTTCACTACAGTCAGTAAACCATCACTTTATGGATTCATAAGAAAAGAATCCTCCACAAACCGCTGCTGAGTCTGAAGCTCCACATTCTTTTGAATGTCTTTGTTTGTGTCGCATTAAGATTTGTTGTCACTCATATTACTGGAATCACAATATTATGTGTCATTTGTTCTCTTGTGTTTCCATATGCAGGTGTGAAGTCAGTTTCTCATTATGGAGAGCAGTGAGAGATGTTCATCTCTTGATCACAGCTGGGTGTCTCTGAAGAGTGACAGATCCATGAATAAGCCTCCTTTATTTAGTAATGATCCAGTGACCTCTGACCCCAGGTGAGATATAATCCAGAAAGATGAAAGATTATTAAGTGAAAGAAAGTGAGTGACATGTGGCCAAGTATGGTAAGCCATACTCAAAATTTGTGCTCTGCATTTCACCCATCCAAGAACACACTCTCTCTCTCTCTCTCTCTCTCTCTCAACACACTCTCTCTCTCTCTCTCTCTCTCTCTCTCTCTCTCACACACACACACTGTGAATATGGGGTTAGATCTCTGCCATAATTCTGCGTCCGAAAGATCATATTTTAAACGTGTAAAGGTGCATTTTGCATGTGCGTGAACGGAGTTTTGTGGAGAAAATGTTCGTCTCCCAAAAAAGAAAGTATTTCAGGGCACAAAAATTAATTTTGCATTTAAAATACGTTTTTGGATGTGTGCTGCCTTGAAAACCAATCACTACATTCCCTGCATTACTGACGACAGCGGAAGAGGAAAAATACAGTGCATGCATAATTATACAAGTTGACATTCTGATCATATTTTACCAATTCCAAACCACATCAATCTTAGGGTGCTTTCACACTTGGTTCATTGCCTGGTCCGATTCCAGAGTTCGTTGCTCCCCCCTCCCCCTGCCCCCGCTGGACTGCGTTCATTTTATTTTATTTGGGTCCGAACTGCCTGGTCCGAGTTCGTTTGCGTCAAAGCCAGCAACTGTTTACCCCTTTGCTTAGTAACGACGGCGTGGGAGCGCGGCAAAATGCACGATTGCTCTCAGCACTTTTATATATTTACGTTTTTGAACCATTAATTTTGTTAACAAAGCTTCAGTGCATATATTTACGCATTTATCTCTGAACCATTAATTTTGTTAACAAATGCTCTAAAGAACGCTGAAGCCGAGCAGAGATGAGACATCATCCTCTGCTTGCACGCGTTAACGCTCGTCAGGAAAGTGAGTGAAACAGAGATGAGACACATTTTTATCAAATAATGCGTTGCAGCGGTTCACTTCCGTGATTTGGTAGGAAAGTGAGTGAAACACATCAGCAGCAAAACGTACCAGACACTTGATTTGGTACCGAACTTTTTTAAGCACTCGGGTCCGGTTCACGGGTGCGCACCCGAGGTAGAGTTAAACAGCGTTCACATCATCCAAACGAACCGAACCCCCAGACCACCCTAACCTGCGCACCAAAAGTAGAAGACAGCGTTGAAAGCACCCTTCTACAATTAATTTTGACCAAAAGTTTTATCATTTAGAACTTATACAGAAAATGGTCTCTTTTCCATCTCCCCTAGAGTTAAACTATGAGTTTTAACTTGGCAATCCATTCAGCCGATCTCCGGGTTGGCGGTACACTTTTAGATAGCATGTTTGGCTGATTTTCTCCGTTAATCTCAACTTGAAAAATGACAAAGAGTTTAGATGTTTTTCATTTAAAACTTTTTTGACTCTTCTGTCTCTTTTCCATCTCCCCTAGAGGTAAACATCGTGCAAATCGGAAAATGTGTAAAGTTGTGATTTTCAGGCCGATATGGCTTAGGAACATTGAATCATTCCAGATTTACTATGAGTGCAGCAGGCGCAGTTTAGCACCACATCGCAAATGGAGATATTTGTGAGAGACTGACTGTGTAATATCTAGGCCGATGCACCCATGGCTACGGCATGATTCTCATTCCAGCGTAATTGCTTTCAGAGAAAGAAAATAAAGCTTTACTGACTTGAATCCAGAAAATAAGAGCAGGCGCAGTAAAGATATATAGAAGAGGCCACAGAACCTTCAAGGGAGTGCAAGAATGGAGATATTTGTGAGAGACAAAATCACACCTGTGCATGTATGACTAGTTTCTCCTATTCTTGGCGCTTTTGAAAATATAAATACATTTCAGCAATACTTTTTCCCTGCTGTCATTCAGTTTTATTACACACAATTTAATTTCTGAATCTTATTTGTATGTATGGATTACTTTGGTTGTTATCAACATTTGTGAAAATATGTCAGCAGCAACTTTATACTGAACCTTCAACTCTCACACTGAGACTCTGTGGACCTGTGAAGATTGAATATACTGCAACTATTGTAGTAAAATCTAATAATTGATGTTAGACATTATTTAGCCTGCCAGAGTGAAGATTTACTCGATTGTAGATGGTTTTTATAATAAATGAAACGGACAGAACTAAATTTTTCTGTTTTCTCATCTCATGAGATGGAGAGTATCTCCTGATCACAGCTGGGTGTCTCTGAAGAGTGACGGATCTGAAAAAGCCTCCTTTATTTAGTAATGATCAATGACCTCTGACCCCAGGTGAGATTTTTTAAGGTCAATTCACGCTGCACCAATAAACACTGACCAGCGTGAACAATCACCGGATTACATTACATTATTTCTCAGATGCTCCACGGATCTGACATGCCGATTCATCACAGCTTCAAGAGTGACAGAGAAAACACACACTGAGCAACAGCAGCAGATTAGACAGGAGTTGATCCCAATGACCTCTGACCCCAGGTGAGATATAATCCAGTGTTAAGGTCAATTCACGCTGCACCAATAAACACTGTGAACTCACCGGATTACAACATTATTTCTCAGATGCTCCAGGGGGCCAGATTTACTATCAGTTTGCACCACCGCAAACCCTTTTGTCCCAGATTGTCTTTATTAAAGGCATGCAGTGGGAAATTGGCATTATGTGAACCTTATTAAACGCATTTGTTTTCCCTTTCGCATTTATGAGAGGAGAGTATTAAAATGAATCTGCAACACAATTTACTAAGATTCTCATCAATAATTATTTAACACCCCCCAAAAAGTGCAGGCGCTTTTTGTAGATTGCAGTATTAATAAATGTTGCATTGTGTTCTTTAAGATTGTCAGCGCCGCACATGGCAGCCTCGGTTTGTTGTTCCTTGGTACTTGTACTATTCTTGTTTGTTTGTCCTGTCTTAAGCAACTTTTTTCTGATCAGCTTTACAAGAAACAAACTTCTGGACATCAGAAATAGCACAACAAATAAGTTTTGCCGATGTTTGAGCATTCAGATGTTTCACTGGATATTTTATTCAGAGGAGCTGCGATTCTATACAAGCGCTCCAGGCGACGCAAATGAGGGGAGCGCGCTGGTGCACTCATGAAACTTCACTGCCAGCATTCATCTGGCGAATCTCCGCTCCCTAGCAAATAAATCAGACGAACTCCTTACGAAAACGAGAGGTTGTGGATTGTTTTTCTATCAATGAAAGCTGGTGTACAGACGTAACCGTTTTAAAGATGTGCTGGCCAAACTTGGAAGCTGTAAGCCTTTTTATTCACCGCAGGAGTTCTTGTTTATTCTGGTGAGTTTGTACATTCCTACTGATGTACGAGTGAGCGTAGCGCTAGAACTGTTGGCCGATCAGATCACACACACAGAGCAGCATTATCCAGACTCTTTCATTATCATTCTCGGTGAAGATAATCTCACCCGCGAACTGCCTAAATACAGACCGCGCATCACATACCCTACTAAGGACAGCAGTATACTGGACCATTGCTACACTGTTTTAAAGGATGCATACCACTCTGTCCCCCGAGCAGCTCTGGGACTCTCTGATCACTGTTTGGTTCATCTTCTACCGGCCTGCAGGCAGAAACTTAAATCTGCTTAGCCTGTAGTAAAAACTGTAAAGAGATGGACTAATGAAGCAGAGTGGGATTTACAAGCCTGCTTCGACCTCACTAAAAGCACTGTGGCTGCTGTAGAGTCATTTAAGTTCCTGGGAACCACCATCTCTCAGGACCTGAAGTGGGACATTCACATGGCCCAGCAGTGGTTGTATTTCCTTCGCCAGCTGAAAAAGTTCAACCTGCCACTGGCGCATATGACACAGTTTACTCTGCTGTTATTGAGTCAGTCCTGTGCTCCTCTATAACTGTATGGTTTGGGTCAGCCAGCAAATCGGATATAAGAAGACTGCAACGGACTGTTAGGACAGCAGAAAGGATCATTGGTGTGCACCTGCCCAGCCTTCAGGACTTGTACTACTCCAGAGTGAAGAAATGGGCAGGTAACATCATCACAGACCCCTCTCACCCTGGACACGACCTGTTTGCGCTTCTCCCTTCAGGCAGACGCTACAGATCTCTGTGCACTAGAACATCTAGGCATAAAAACATTTTTTTTCCCCCATGCCATCTCCAGCTTGAACAGCTAACACAAGAATCATTACCTGTGTTCTGTAATTCATTTCTGTAATTCATCCTTCATCTCTAATTTATTGCCTCTTTCTCAAGTATTATGTAAATACATATACATATCTCTGTTATAAAGCTGTATAGAATAAATAATGCACAAATCTGTACATAAATCTACTGTTCCAGATTCATACACATTATTATTTGATGTTAAGTCTTACTATTTAAATGGTTTCTGTTCTCATGTCAGATATGTAGGCCTATGTATGCATGTATGTACCAAGAGCACCTTAAAAAAACACAAAAAAAACACATTCCTTGTGTGTCTGCGTGTAACCGGTTCTACTTCGCCCCGCTCCGAGCGGGATTCGAAACCACAATCTCCTGCACGGGAGGCGGGCGCTCTACCGAGGAGGCTAAAGGCCATGGCCGCTAGCACGCCTCTTATTGAGATCAGGGGAGTGAGGTTTACACGCAACAGCTCTTACTGGCCTACGACAGTTACACTCACCCCCCTAAACCTCACTCCCGTCCGGTCACTGGCACCACATGTAACCGGTTCTACTTCGCCACGCTCCGAGCGGGATTCGAACCGACGATCTTCCGCACGGGAGGCGGGCGCTCTACCGAGGAGGCTAAAGGCCACGGCCGCTAGCGTCTGTCGCTACAGTACTGCCGACAGTTACATGCGCACACATGGCAAATAAAGCTAATTCGATTCTGATTCTAAATCATACACAGAATTTTCCTCTCATATCAGCGCTTGTATAGAATTGTGCTCTAATGCTAATTTGCCCTTTTCATTAAATCTGGCCCTGAATGATGTTTCAGATCAGTCTTGCATCTTTCCCATAGCAGCTGTTTTCCATTTGTGTTTTGTCCATAGAAAAGTGTTATTCACTACTATAAAGCGATGTGACTGACGGATGCTTTCTGCGCAGTGTTCAGACACGACTAATCCATAATCACACTCACTGACGATTATTTTCATTATTGATTTTATCAGTTATTGTTGCAGCCCTGCTTACAATAAATGAAACAGCAGACAGAACTATAGGAAGAATGATTTCTGTGTGTTTATCAGGATCTTCGGGAGGAGGAAGAGGAAGAGATCTTCATCTGCAGATCCCAGCTGTGTGTCTCTGAAGAGTTACAGATTCATGCTTGATCCTCTTAATTTCAGTAATGATCCGGTGACCTCTGACCCCAGGTGAGGATAAAAATGTAGTGATGGTTGAACTGCTTTATGGGAGTTAAAAACACACTTAATGCACACAGACAGGAGTTGACACAATAAACACACATGCACTTACATTAAAAAACTTTAGAAGTGCAATGGAAATGTACATATAGTGCTGCTGGAAAGTTTGTGAACCCTTTAGAATTTTCTATAATTCTGCATAAATATGACCCAAAACATAATCAGATTTTTGTAAAAAAAAAAAAAAAAAAAAAAGTCCTGAAAGTAGACCGAGAGAACCCAATCAAACAAATGACACAAAAATATTTTCTTTGTCATTTGTTTATTCAGGAAAATTATCCAATATTACATATCTGTGAGTGGCAAAAGTATGTGAATCTCTTGGATTAGCAGTTAGAGTCCATCTGTACAGAGGTGTTTTCAGTCAGTGCAATGACAATCAAATGTCAGTACGTGACCCGTTTTATTCAAAGAACAGGGATCTATCAAAGTCTGATCATGTTTGTGGAAGTGAATCATGTCACGAGCAAAGGAGATTACTGAGGACCTCGGAAAAAGAGTTGATGTTGCTCATCAGGCTAGAAAAGGTTGCAAAACCATCTTTAAAGAGCTTGGACTCCACAAATACACAGTCAGACAGATAGTGTACAAATGGAGGAAATTCAAGACCACTGTTACCTTCCCGAGAAGTGGTCGACCAACAAAGATCACTCCAAAGCAGAACGTGTAATAATCTGCGAGGTTGCAAAAGTTCCCAGGGTAACAAAGCAACTAAAGGCCTTTCTCACATTGGCTAATGTTAATGTTCATGAACCCACCATCAGGAGAAGACTGAGCAACCATGATGTGCATGACAGAGTTGCAAGAAGAAAGCCACTGTTCTCCAAAAAGAAAATTGCTTGCTAAAGATCATGTGGACAAGCCAGAGGACTATTGGAGAAAGGTTTAATGGATGGATGAACCCAAAAATAGAACATATTGGTTTAAATGAGAAGCTATTATGTTCAGAGAAAAGAACACACTGCATTCCAGCGTAAGAATCTTATCCCATCTGTGAAACATGGTGGTGGTAATGTCATGGCTCGGGCCCGTTTTGCTGCATCTTGGCCAGGACAGCCTGCCATCATTGATGGAACAATAAATTCTGAATTATACCAGCAAATTCTAAAGGAAAACGTCAGGACATCCGTTTAAGAACAGAGTCTCAAGAGAACGTGGGTCATGGAGCAAGACAACAACTCCAAGCACACAAGTCATTCTACCAAAGTATGGTTAAAGAAGAACAAAGTTAATGTTTTGGAATGGCTAAGTCAAAGTTCAGACCTTAATCCAACTGAAATGTTGTGGAAGGACCTGAGCAAGCAGTTCATGGGAGGAAACCCTCACAGAGTTGAAGTGGTTCTGCACTAAGGAATGGGCTAAAACTCCTACATGTTATTGTGCAGGACTGATCAGCATTTACAAGAAACTTTACCTTCAGTTACTGCAGCAAAAGGGGGTCACACCTGAAAGCAAAGATTCACATACTTTTGCAATGCACAGATATGTAACACTGGATCATTTTTCTCAATAAATAAATGACAAAGAAAATATTTGTCTCTCACTTGTTTGATTCGGTTCTCTTTGTCTACTTTCAGGACTTATATGGAAATCTGGTGATGTTTTGGGTCATATTTATGCAGAAATATAGAAAATTCTTAAGGGCTCACAAACTTTCAAGCAGTACTGTATATATGAAATGTCATGACAATATCTAATAATGTTTTTCTTTAATAGATATAACAAGATATTTACAAGCAAAATTAATTTATTAGAATACAAAAAGCACACACATTTTTTAAATAGTTCTGTATTAAACTATTTAATAATGATGTAATTATTTATATGCCTACTTTAAATACAGTGTGTAACCATAAACACCATTATTAACCAGGAAAAAGCTAAGCAAAAAAACTGTATCCATAATGTGGGGCTTTTAATTATAAACAAACCGAAATACAGCTGACGCTTATTTTGAAATGCCTGCTGGCTGCTCATTCAAAAAGATGAGGGAGATAAAATATGCATCTTACAACCATCTAACATGTTACAGCATCTACACCATAAAGTAAAGTCTAATAATTCATCAGCAGTCAATCGCAAGCAATAATCTGGCATAAATATGCTCTATTCACTGAATGTGAACTGCTGTGAAACCACAAGACTGACATCTCTATCGATGTAGATTTTAATTTATACATCCTTTGTTTAATCTGTTCTTCTTGTGATATTTCAGCAGAGCAGATGGAGAGCGAAGCATCTCTGGAGGAGCCTCTGTCTTCTGTCTAAACAACACGAGTGTTACAGCGTCTCTGAATAAACATGATCAACCAGTGAATGATGAACTACAGAGAGTCAAAGACCAGCTCAAAACCAGCATGAAGAACAAGTATGAGAGATTATTTGAGGGACTGAAACTCCAGGAGAATGAAAGCCTCCTGAACAGCATCTACACACAGCTCTACATCATAGAGGGAGAGAGTGAAGGAGTGAATGAAGAACATGAGGTTTTACAGATGGAGAAAACAGCCAGAACACAACACTCACAAGACACTCCAATCTACTGCAATGACATCTTTAAAGCCTCAGCTGAACCAGCATGTGAGGAGAAAGACCAGATCAAGACTGTTCTTACTAAAGGCATCGCTGGAATCGGAAAAACCGTCTCTGTGCAGAAGTTCATTCTGGACTGGGCCGAGGGAAAAGACCATCAGGAGGTAGATTTCATGTTTGTGCTTCCATTTCGAGAGCTGAACTTGATCCGAGATCATCAGTACAGTCTTCACAGACTTCTGCTGGACTTTCATCCTGAACTTTCATCCTGAACTTCAAGATCTGGACTCAAAGATTTATGAGGAGTGTAAAGTTGTGTTCATCTTTGATGGTCTGGATGAAAGCAGAATCACACTGAGGTTTTCAGACGCTCAGAAAGTTTGTGATGTGACTGAGACTTCATCAGTGGGTGTGTTGATGACAAAGCTCATGAAAGGAGAGCTGCTTCCCTCTGCTCTCATCTGGATCACCTCCAGACCAGCAGCAGCCAATCAGATCCCCTCCAAATACATCAACCGTCTGACAGAAATTCAGGGATTCAATGAGCCTCAGAAGGAGGAATATTTCAGGAAGAGAATCAGTGACCAGCATCAAGCCAGCAGAATCATCTCACACATCAGAAGAGCAAGAAGCCTCCACATCATGTGCCACATCCCCGTCTTCTGCTGGATCTCATCCACTGTGCTTCAGAAGCTCCTGGAAGAAGATCTGAGTGCAGAAATCCCTCAAACTCTGACTGAAATGTACATCCACTTCCTGCTGATTCAGATCAACATGAGGAACCAGAAGTATGAAGAGAGAGATCCAGAGAAACTCCTGCAGTCCAACAGAGAAGTGATTGTGAAACTTGCTGAAGTGGCTTTCAAACAGCTGATGAAGGGCAATGTGATGTTCTATGAGGAGGACCTGATTGAGAGCGGCATAGACGTCACTGACGCCTCAGTGTATTCTGGGATTTGCACTGAGATCTTTAAGCAGGAATCTGTGATTCATCAGAGGAAAGTCTACAGCTTCATTCATCTGAGCGTTCAGGAGTTTCTTGCTGCTTTCTATGTGTTTTACTGCTATTTAACAAAGAACAAGAAGCCACTGGAGATTTTTCTGCATGAATTCAGATCTTACAGATGTAAAGTCTCTCTGTATGATCTACTAACATCAGCAGTATTTAAAGCATTCCAGAGTAAGAATGGACGTCTGGATCTGTTCCTGCGGTTCCTGCTGGGCGTCTCACTGGAGTCCAATCAGAGACTCTTACAGGATCTACTGACACACACAGAGAACAGCTCAGAGAGCATCAGGAGAACCACACAGTACATTAAAGAGATGATCAAAGATGCACTTGATATTTATCGTCTCTCAGCTGGTCAATCCATCAATCTGTTGCTCTGTCTGCTGGAAGTGAAAGATCAGACTCTGTCCGGAGAGATTCAGGAGTTTGTGAAATCAGACAAACACTCAGAGAATAAACTCTCTCCTGCTCAATGCTCAACAATCTCCTACATGCTTCAGATGTCAGAGGAGCCGCTGGATGAGCTGGACCTCAAGAATTACAACACATCAGATGAGGGCAGAAGAAGACTGATACCAGCTGTGATCAACTGCAGAAAAGCTCTGTGAGTGTTTAATCATTAAAGTAAATAGTTAAACACAACCCAGTCACATGAGAAACTCGTTCATTAAATCAGCAGCAGGTGGAGCAAAGGGACGGTCGACACCATTGATCAGTAAAGCTGCAATTTTAGACATTTTCACTTGTGAATGAAGATAAAATAATGAAATAAATTACTGGAAATATTAATAGCAATAATAATATAGCACTATCACATTTAATCTTCACTTATTATTCATCAAAAATGCGTAATGTTCCAGCTGTTTGACTGCTGTTACAGTGAACTATTACAGTGACGGCAGTGCTTGAAGTGTGCTTACTTTTTACTGTTCAGCACTAGCCAGTATTTTAGATTAGTATAGATTTAAAGAGGTCTGCATTATGCCATAAAATAAATAAAACTATAGAAAAGGTGGATTACTGTGAATGGGAATATTCTGAGTGATATAGGTCTACTTTTCTAACACTGTAGTAACACTACTCTGTCAGCTTTATGATCACATTAATGTCACAAAAGTTTAAAACTTTCAACAGGTCACTCATGTACATGAATTATTCAACACAATACAACCTAAGTTTTGTCATTTAATGAGATGTTATATATACATTTACATGTTAGCATTTTGTGAAAATGACTTTTGCAAACTCAAGATGTGACACATTTCTGCAAATGACTACAGAGAACAAGCCCTGATTCACAACATTAGTTTCCAAACACAGAAATAAGCTGCAGTTTAGCTTTGCATCATCCAAAACTGATGGATTATAGTCACAATAAGCTACAGAATATGTGGAAGACTGAATCTATACTGGACTAATAGTGACAGTAAAGATGTTAATAATATGATCGTGCTTTGATTTATAATTCAGAATGTCATTGTTGCTACTACAGTGAAAATTTTAATTTTTTTTTATTTAAATAATAATCATTTTTATGTGGGGTTGGGTTTTCAGAAAAGTGTTTTCCACATTAAAGTGCAGAAAACTGGCAACCCTCTTTACATGTCTGTATTGTTTTGTTATTTCTTAAATTTTATTTAATCTCTTCTAGACTTTCTGGCTGTGATCTCTCAGATCAGCATTGTGAAATTGTGTCATCAGCTCTACAATCCTCAAACTCTGTCCTAAGAGAGCTGGATCTGAGTAACAATCACCTGCAGGACTCGGGTGTAAAGTTTATTTCTGATGGACTGAAGATTCCAAACTGTCAGCTGCAGATACTGAGGTATTAACAACATATAAGAGATAATTTACAGTCAACTGATCGCAATGTGTGTCTGTAGATGATCTGACTGTTGATGTGTGTGTTCTGCTCTCTTTCAGTCTTGCTGGCTGTAATCTCACTGTTCAGTGTTGTGAGAGTTTGTCATCAGCTCTACAGTCCTCAAACTCTGTCCTGAGAGAGCTGGATCTGAGTAACAATGACCTGCAGGACTCTGGTGTAAAGTTTATTTCTGATGGACTGAAGAGTCCAAACTGTCGGCTGCAGATACTGAGGTATTTAAGAACATGTCTGTTGATGATCTGACTGTGTGTCTGTAGATGATCTGACTGTGTCTGTGATTATCTGACTGTGTGTGTGAGTGTGTCTTTAGATGATCTGACTGTGTGTGTCTGTAGATGATCTGTCTGTGTGTGTCTGTAGATGATCTGACTGTGTGTCTGTAGATGATCTGACTGTGTGTGTCTGTAGATGATCTGACTGTGTGTGTCTGTAGATGATCTGTCTGTGTGTGTCTGTAGATGATCTGACTGTGTGTATGTAGATGATTGACTGTGTGTCTGTTGATGATCTGACTGTGTATGTAGATGATTGACTGTGTGTGTCTGTAGATGATCTGACTGTGTGTGTCTGTAGATGATCTGACTGTGTGTCTGTAGATGATCTGTCTGTGTGTCTGTAGATGATCTGACTGTGTGTGTCTGTAGATGATCTGACTGTGTGTCTGTAGATGATCTGACTGTGTGTCTGTAGATGATCTGACTGTGTGTCTGTAGATGATCTGACTGTGTGTCTGTAGATTATCTGACTGTGTCTGTAGATGATCTGACTGTGTCTGTAGATGATCTGACTGTGTAGATGATCTGACTGTGTAGATGATCTGACTGTGTATGTAGATGATTGACTGTGTGTGTCTGTAGATGACTGATGACTGTGACTGTGTGTGTCTGTAGATGATCTGTCTGTGTGTGTCTGTAGATGATCTGACTGTGTGTCTGTAGATTATCTGTCTGTGTCTGTAGATGATCTGACTATGTCTGTAGATGATCTGACTGTGTGTCTGTAGATGATCTGACTGTGTGTGTCTGTAGATGATCTGTCTGTGTGTCTGTAGATTATCTGACTGTGTGTGAGTGTGTCTTTAGATGATCTGACTGTGTGTCTGTAGATGATCTGACTGTGTGTGTCTGTAGATGATCTGACTGTGTGTCTGTAGATGATCTGACTGTGTGTCTGTAGATGATCTGTCTGTGTGTGTCTGTAGATGATCTGACTGTGTGTATGTAGATGATTGACTGTGTGTCTGTTGATGATCTGACTGTGTGTGTCTGTAGATGATCTGACTGTGTGTCTGTAGATGATCTGACTGTGTCTGTAGATGATCTGACTGTGTGTCTGTAGATGATCTGACTGTGTGTCTGTAGATGATCTGTCTGTGTGTCTGTAGATGATCTGTCTGTGTGTGTCTGTAGATGATCTGACTGTGTCTGTAGATGATCTGACTGTGTCTGTAGATGATCTGACTGTGTATGTAGATGATTGACTGTGTGTGTCTGTAGATGATCTGTCTGTGTGTCTGTAGATGATCTGACTGTGTGTGTCTGTAGATGATCTGACTGTGTGTGTCTGTAGATGATCTGTCTGTGTGTGTCTGTAGATGATCTGATTGTTTGTCTGTAGATGATCTGTCTGTGTGTCTGTAGATGATCTGACTGTGTCTGTAGATGATCTGACTGTGTAGATGATCTGTCTGTGTGTGTCTGTAGATGATCTGATTGTTTGTCTGTAGATGATCTGACTGTGTGTCTGTAGATGATCTGACTGTGTGTCTGTAGATGATCTGTCTGTGTGTGTCTGTAGATGATCTGACTGTGTCTGTAGATGATCTGACTGTGTAGATGATCTGACTGTGTCTGTAGATGATCTGACTGTGTCTGTAGATGATCTGACTGTGTATGTAGACGATTGACTGTGTGTCTGTAGATGATCTGTCTGTGTGTCTGTAGATGATCTGACTGTGTGTGTCTGTAGATGATCTGACTGTGTGTGTCTGTAGATGATCTGTCTGTGTGTGTCTGTAGATGATCTGATTGTTTGTCTGTAGATGATCTGTCTGTGTGTCTGTAGATGATCTGACTGTGTCTGTTGATGATCTGACTGTGTGTATGTCTGTAGATGATCTGACTGTGTGTCTGTAGATGATCTGACTGTGTGTCTGTAGATGATCTGACTGTGTGTCTGTAGATGATCTGACTGTGTGTCTGTAGATGATCTGACTGTGTCTGTAGATGGTCTGACTGTGTGTCTGTAGATGATCTGTCTGTGTGTCTGTAGATGATCTGACTGTGTGTGTGTGTCTGTTGATGATCTGACTGTGTCTGTAGATGATCTGACTGTGTCTGTTGATGATCTGACTGTGTCTGTTGATGATCTGACTGTGTCTAGATGATCTGTCTGTGTGTGTCTGTAGATGATCTAACTGTGTGTGTCTGTAGGTTGTCTGGCTGTATGGTGACAGAGGAAGGCTGTGGTTATTTGTCTTCAGCTCTGAGTTCAAACCCCTCACACCTGAGAGAGCTGGATCTGAGCTACAATCACCCAGGACAATCAGGAGTCCAGCTGCTCAACCACAAACTGGAGGATCCAAACTATAAACTGCAGATACTCAAGTATTTCAAACACTAATACTGACATACTGAACTTGTGTGTGAATGATGCAGATCTACATTGTGTGTTTGTGTGTTTATAGTGTGGATCATGGAGGAGAGATCATGATGACAGCAGGACTACGAAAGTGTAGGTCTACACACACACACACATACATACACACACACAGATTGTTGTTTGACTGTATCACTGATCTCATCTCATAGACTTTCATTGTTTCTCTATTAGATTAATAAGGTCTATAAGGTCTTTTTTAAAGGGTTAGTTCACCCAAAAATGAAAATTCTGTCATTAATTACTCACCCTCATGTCGTTCCAAACCCGTAAGACCTTTGTTCATCTTCGGAACACAAATTAAGATATTTTTGATAAAATCTGAGAGCTCTCAGACCCTCCATAGACAGCAATGCAACTGCAATGTTCCCAGGTCCAGAAACGTAGCAAAGACATCCGTAAAATAGTCCATGTGAAATCAGTCGTTCAACCGTAATTTTACGAAGCAACGAGAATACTTTTGTGCGTAAAGAAAACAATAATGTAATAACATAATCTATTAAACAATTCTTCTCCCCGAGTTACCGTCTTCTGCCATTTTGGAGAGTACCCCAGAACATAATCAATGTAATCAGTGTTGTTTACGTTCAGCAGACACTATCATAACTGTTTAGGTGAGCGTTAGCTAGCGATGCCATCTCCTAAACCAGATCATAATGGTATTCTTGATAATTGATATCTTCATAGTCATGAATACATTTTTTAAACACATAATATATTAAAGGCATTTGTATTTCTAAACTCTACAGCTGTGCAATAAAATTCACTTTTAAGATTCACTTTTCATTCATGAAGACGACATATATTTAGATTACCTCTTCTGTTGCACTGTATATATAAATTATGAATTATGAAAATGAAGTATTTTTAGCTTACCTTGAAAAAAGCTTGGAGAACCATCCTCAAACTTAATCCTGAACTTGACAAAACAATAATCTTTATTTAAAATATGTTTCAAGTTTTCAACATATTCTAAGTCTTAAAGGGATAGTTCACCCAAAAATGAAAATTGTCATTTACTCACCCTCAAGTAGTTCCAAACCTGTATGAATGTCTTTATTCTTCCGAACACAAAGGAAGATATTTTGAAGAAAGTTTGTAACCAGGCTGTTTTGGGGCACCATTGACTTCCATAGTAGGAAAAAAAATACTATGGAAGTCAATGGTTCCCCAGAACTGCTCTGTTTCCCACATTCTTCAGAATATCTTCCTTTGTGTTCAGCAGAACAAGGACATTCATACAGGTTTGGAACTACTTGAGGGTGAGTAAATGATGACCGAATTTTCATTTTTGGGTGAACTATCCCTTCAATATGTTTTCCTTCTGTTAACTTTTTTTCTTAAACTTTTTCTTTAACTGATTAGCATTAAATCATTTCAGATGTTTGCTAAAATAGTTGGATGTGGTTCAGTCCTGCCTAGAAAATTTTCCACCAGCCTCCACTGATGTATTTTAATATATAAGAAATTATGACATTTTTGTTCAGTCCTGCAAGCTGTCATGTGACTCCTGTCAGCTTTAACAACAAAAAACACATTTCCAGCTGGGCACTAGTAATGCTTTGTTAAAAAAAAAAAGGCACAAATAGTCAGGATATTGGGTCATCTGAGCCAAAGGCTTAAAAAAAAAAATATTTAGTTGATCCCAATTAGATACGAATATTAAAAGATAAGATCAGATGTTTTATCAAGCTATTATTATTTGGGGGTTCAGAGTTTTCCTCTTGAAGTCTGGACCATTTTTATATTTTGCTTAAAACAAACATAATCAAAACAGTCTCATCATGAGCAGAAAACAAAGTTAACTAGTAATTTCAAACTTTATATTGTCTTTCCTTGCCATTTACAAATAATTTCCCCAATTTTATGTTTATTTTTAAATGCTCTTAACATACCGATTAATAATGCTCAACGTAGATGATAAAAAATGTCCTGTCACAAACCTGGTTTGGTCAGAAATAACTATATTTGCAGCATTGTTGTTTTCTGCAGCATTTTAGCAAAAGTATCGATTTTGCGGCTCACTGTGTTTCTGCTTGTTTTTAAAATAACCACGTCTTTCAACACTCTTAACTCTTTCCCCACCAGCATTTTTGTAAAAAGTTGCCAGCCACCACTAGCATCTTTGCTGATTTTCACTCAAATTTCATGGCCCCCAGAAGGATTTTAAATGCACGACGTGGAGGCAAAGAACCACCCGACGCGAGGCGATCTCTCACTCTCACTCTCACTCTCTCACTCTCTCTCTGTCTCTGTGTGTGTGTGTGTGTGTGTGTGTGTGTGTGTGTGTGTGTGTGTGTGTGCAAGCGAGTGATGTGTGTTGGTTAGTGTGCATCAATTAAAGCAGCTCATTAATATGGGACGGTGATTAAACTGACTTGGAACTAGCTGTGCATTAAATGGTTTTACTGCATACCTGCCAGCCAATCAGAATCCAGTATACAGACAGACCATGAAATAAATCAAAATAAAGAACAGACCCTCTTCTTAAAAAAAAAAAAAATCTGTTCTAAAATGCATTCTAGCTTCAAGCATTTAAAAAAAAAAATTAACACATTAATGGTTTCATAAAAAAAGCAACATTTAATGGGAGTGTTTTTAAAGTGCATGAACTCAAGCTAGACTGAGCTTGTGATGATGTTCTTTGGTACGATGTTTCTATTAATTTGTTATCATGTTAAATACAAATTCAGTCATATTAAAAACATTAGGCTGCTTTTAGCCTTACGCTGGAGTTGGATCCCTTTCCGGCAATGAAACTAAGTAAATAAATAAATTAGCACAATAATATCATGTATCAGCGATCTCACAGGTTGACGATAGGACGATATGAAAATTGAGCATATCGCCCAACACTAGTGTGCGGTGGAGTTTGTCGTAACACTCGCACGTACATGTATGTGCATAAATACACTGTATATACAGTCTGTCTGCACAACTGAAGAACTTTACACTTACTGAACTGACTTGAGCTCTAGAATCACACTATTGTTAGAGCTGCTTTACAGCACAATCTCAATCTGTTACTGCTGCTTTGAAACAATCTGTATTATATAAAGTGCTATAAAAATAAGACTTGCATGATAAACCCTCAACCGCTGCTTTACACAACACTAGTCTGCACCGTTTTAGGCCTGACAGGGTTTTTCACAGAGTTGTGTTTGGGCTCCAGAAGTCTAGGACCAGCACTGCTAGTGAGATCTGAATCACTAGTCGCTCTTCAACAGCTTTCACTATATTAGTGAACACATTTGTGACAGTTTGGACTTTAGCTGTAAACACACACAGACATCTTCACTGTTGTGTTGTTCTTAATGTTTCTCTCTTCTTGTGTTCAGATGCCTGTGATCTCACACTGGATCCAAACACAGCAAACACTGAACTCATTCTGTCTGATCAGAACAGGAAGATCACACGTGTGTCTGAGGATCAGCCGTATCCAGATCATCCAGAGAGATTTGATAAGGATCCTCAGGTTCTGTGTGTTGAGAGTCTGACTGGACGCCATTACTGGGAGACTGAATGGAAGAGACGCGCCGAAATATCAGTGTCATATACAGGAATCAGCAGGAAAGGAGGGAGTGACTGTGAGTTTGGATTCAGTGACAAATCCTGGAGTCTGAACTGCTCTGATAATGAATTCTCTGTCTGTCACAATAAGAACAGCACTGATATACCTGCTGTCTGTTCATCCTCTAATAGAGTAGGAGTGTATGTGGACGTGTCGACCGGCTCTCTGTCCTTCTACAGCGTCTCTGACACACACACACTCACACACTTACACACACTCAACACTACATTCACTGAACCCCTCTGTGCTGGATTCAGAGTTGATGCTGGTTCCTCAGTGTCTCTGTGTCATATTAAACGATAGAGAGACTCTCTGTAAATCCTCTTTCTGATGTTCACATGCACACAAGCTCATCAAATCTCACATCATTACATTTGTATTCATTCATTAATTAGTTTTTCATTGTCATCTAGAAGTTATAAATGTAGATCAGACACACATACTGTTTCTGAATCTTTAATTAACAGAGTAATAAGATTGCTTTAATATTTATATTGTATACATTTGTGATTCATTTAATGAAGTGGTTTCTGAATCTCCGATGTGAACTGATGACCGTATGAATAATCATGAATGTGCTGCGTCTGTGAATCCAAGGACTTTGTGCCGATCTGCATCGAGTTTTCATTTAACACTGTTTTGCAAAATAAGATAATCATTTAATATTAGTGACTGATTTAGATTTAAAATATGGAAATGCAACAGGACTATTTGGTCCATTTATTTGTTCTGCAGGCAGTATATATTACATCTGTTGCCCAGTTAAAAATAACCTGCAGATAAATGCTTTATGGTTTTATGGTAGCTTAACCTAGGCCTATATGTTGTGTTTATCTCGGAATTACTTATTAGAAATTACTTTATTTGTTGAGTCTATTGTAACACAATCACAGTAATAATCTGTGATGTCTGGAGGGGATATTTGCTTTTAATGACACTTCAGGTTATATTAAACGATCTGAATATGAGAAGTATGTTATATTGGTAAGAAACATGGTTAAAGTATTAAAATGATAACATATACATCAATAAATCATAAGAAGCATGTTTGAATAAAGAGAGAGAAAAAAATCACCTTTCTTTGGCCTGATATCACTTTCAGCTATTACTACTCGAGTAAAACACTTTGGTTTACTTTTATTCTTTCAGTTGTGACAGTGCCGCCCTCTGCTGCCTCTTAACTAATAATGTAATATTTCTATGTAATTGTCACATTTTATTTTAATGTATACCTTCTTCAGAAAAACATGGCATATTTGTTTTCAGTACAGGCTTTAATTTAATAATTCGTGATTTGTTGAAAACAATAGTATTTTTATTTTGTTTTTAAAGTATTTGGAACTGAAATATTATTTAAAAGACGAGGTTCTTTGCATTTTCACTTCTTTAAAATAATGTTTAAAAAATGTTTGTTGTAAGTAAACAATAATAACATAACGCAACAATTGATTTAAATCATTTTTTCAGCACTGAATCATGTATAACGTCATCAATGTGTCGTGTGCAGAGATTGAGAGCGCTGTGGGGGTGTTCTGTATGTGATTCAGTCTGTTATAATGAATCAAACACTCAATGCTGACTGTGAGCAGAGCTGGAATTCAGAGGTGAGTGTGTTTCTGTCCATTATTCACTCACACACATACTGGTATCTCTATCATTATGGGCTCATTTCATAGGCATAATGGTTTTTTCTACTGTACAAACTTTTTTATCCCCTTACCCTAACCTAACTTCTTACAGAAAACCTTTGACATTTTCAAAACACTTCATTCTGTGTGATTTATAAGCTTGTTTCATCATGGGGACCAAAAACTGTCCCCAAAAGGTCAAAATTTACTGGTATTTCTATACTTGTGGGGCCCTTTGGTCCTCGTAATGTAGAAACACACACACATTACTTCATCCTCTTTTGCTTAGAATTGAGCAGGATGGGTGTCTGATACCAGATCCATCAAAATCACACAAACTGATTGATCCTGCGACGTCTGTCTCATCCGATTGTCACGTCTCACTGTGTGAATCTGAATCATGAGATCATCTGTGATTCTGCTGATGGAGTAAATCAACTCAATCTCTCAACATTCATCTGTTTAATATTTAGCCCTTCATGAACATTAGAAATGATGCTCTAATACTTATTTCCTTTATTTCAGTCTCATTTCAGTCATGTGACCGCATTCAGAGGTGAGAGAAACAGTGAAACACATCAGTGTGTCCTGATTGAGATCAAACTCTGTGTTGAACTGAATCTTCTGTGAATCTTCAAGTGAATCATGATGATTGTGAATGTGTTTTTCAGCGAGGAATCAAACTCAGGTGAGTTTCAGCTGATAAACATCTAATAAAACACTGCAGACCTGATTCACACTCAATCCACTTTCACTCTTTTCTCTCATATTGACTCATATTTATCATCACTGTGTGTTTTTAAAGATGATCTGAATCAAGTGACTCTCCAGCACTCGGGTAAAACACTAGAGTTTAACTAATTATATCAATCTGTTATTCTTTAATGTTTTATGTGTTTATTCTTGCTTCATTTTATATTAATCAATAATGCTAGTAAAATACTCTGAAATAGAAATAAAGAAAAAGAATAATGTCTTATGATGATCCATTAAGATTATGAAACTTAAACCCCTGTTTTTTATTATTATTATTGATCAGATGACTGCATATTTCTTCATCTCTTGTATAGATCGGTCGCTGTGGATTTTGGCTGTTTTTGTTGTTATTGTCGTCCTTATCATCATCTTGATCTGTTTCTTGTGGCAGAAAAAGAAACTCAGGTGAGACGTGAGTGTTTAATTTATCAGAAAGACTCTAGTCACTAAATTATGATTTATATGATTGTTAGAAACAAAGACTAACATCATAAGAGAATTTAGTTTTTTTTGATTTGATCTCTTTAACAGAATATTATGCTTCTGATATAAAGTCATATTTAATGATGTAATCAGTGGCCTAAGCTGTAAAATCTCTCTCAATAAAGAGAAAATACTTTGATGAATATAGTAGTATTTAATAATAAGTTTCAATCTGTTGTCAGATGCTTTCCAAACGTCTTTCAGCATAACGATTCAGAAATCAAAGCAAGAGAGAAAGAAAGACCTGAACTGAGTTTGAGTGAATCACATCAACATTCACATTTCATCTGAGACTCTGTGAATCTTCTGTTGAATCTGAATCTGATTCTCTCAGGGATCCTGAACCTGGTGTCCAAGTGAAGCTCAGATCAGATGAATCTGATTCACTGAATCAATCTGTGTTGAGATGCTCAGAATGAGTCAAAACTCCCTTCATCATGTACAGTGACACGAGTGTAAATATGAAACGTGATGGGATGATCCTGATCGTCATCTGGACATGGAGCTGTTTAACTGCTCAGATTCAGATGTTCAGTCTTCAAGCTGATCTCAAAGAATCATAAGAATCCAGCTGATCTTGTGTTCAGATCAGTGCAACATCTCAACCCTCCTCAAGTCTCATTGTTTCAGCTCATTCACACAGTTTTAAAGTATTTATTAATGGTTTCACTGTGAGAATTTAGCTTTTAATTAATCATTATCATTTATTGATAATGGTTCCGTATTCTGTGTAAATATAATGCAGCTGCTGATGTAATAAAAAATAAAAACTGTGCAAAAGATGTGATTTTTTTAACCATTATTGTTCTTAAATATCATAAATGGTGTAAGGTTGAAAGGTTGGGAAGGATGTTTAATGTGTTTTCAGCAGGATTCCAGATGTTGGTTCACAGATCTTCTGCTCCAAAACCCAGTGATCTGCCTGTATAGTCAGCATTGTAGAAAATATATAGGGTGAACAGAGCTAGTGATTCTTGCGAGGAAAAAACAACAGTAAAATCTTTGATAATTCTAACTAAAAAAGGTTAAATTATAAGATATTTTATTGGTATAACTTTATTTCCAAAGCATATGAAATCATAGACAGAGGAACACTGTGCCAGTAACTGTAATAACACAGGTTTCACTGAAGCACATGCCTGACAATAACAACACCAGCATTTGATCTGTTTCTGGCCATTTCTGACACTGTGGATGTTGTTTGATGGATGTTGTTGATGTTCCGTTTGGTGGCGCCAAATATCCATTATTGGATTATTATTAGTAATAGAATGAATAGTTTATTGACCAAACTCTGGTATTTTTTCTTTGCTCCTATCTGCTGTTCTTGTGCTCTATAACGTGTGTTTCTCGTGTTCAGTGAGCTGTGGCTGTAAACACAGTTTACACAAGTTAAATCACTTGAAACCGAAAGTGAAAGTAAAGCTAAGCAGCAGCTCGACGCCTGGTGAGACTATTCCCTGCACATCTGTGTTCTACGCTGAAATGCCTTTGTGGAGGAAAGAACACACACACACACACACTAAGTGCAACGATACATACCTGAGTTCCGGTTTCCTGCCATAAAACTCCTTAACTCAGGAGACCCATAAAACCAGGAGAAATTTGAGAAGAACATCTTGAATGTGGGTTAAAACAGGACTTCACTTGTTTCTTATCACTTAACCATCATTTAACCAGGATGGAACGAGGACCACTAGGTCTGGACTTGGTCTGGGATGATCCTTAAAGCAGTAACTCAATGATGGTATCAAGAACAAAGACTGTTTTATGGAAAAGTCAGAGTGTTGAGATTTTACAGATACAGCCCAAAGTGACTTTCCTGACCTCCCGTTTCTCTCACATTCCAAACTGAAACACCCTTCAATATCTCTTTTTGGACAAGGAACACCCGAAATGTTATTGACTTTGCTAAAAGGACTCAAAACTTTTATAAAGTGTTCCAAAAGACAATTAATACCTGTTGGTGTTATCAAAAGCAATATATACAATATATTTGTAACAAAGTTGTTTGGTCGGGAGAAGGAGAGCGGGAACCGGCGAACATTTAAAATACTTTAATACAAATAAACAAACATTAAATGTAAAGCGGCAGCCCTCACGGACGACTGCCGCGCACAAAACACAAATTAAAATCCAGGCCTGGTCCTCTCTCGTCTTCCTCTGTCGTCACTCCTCCTTTTATCCTTCCGGTAGCTCTCCGTGGGACTCGAACCGGTGAGTGGCGCAGGTGTCGCTCATTACCATGAACTCCACGGTGCCTCGCTCGTTCCCACGGCTCTCGGCCCCGCCCCACTCGTAACATACCCCCATCGCCCCCTCGCAGGCGGGGGGAGGGTACCTCGAGACTGCGCTCTACTCCCCCCCATCCCCCTCTAGGGGGCCCGTCAGGGCGGCCGCGGCGTACCTGGGGGTAAGGACAGACGAGGCGAGAGAAAAGGAGACGGAAGAAGGATGAGGTGAGACAGAGACGAGAGGAGGGGGGAGAGAGGAAAGAAAAAAAAAAATCTCCTACGGTTCCCGGACATGCTGCCGCTCGGTCCTCAACCAGCTGAGAGGCTCTCACTCGCGGTGCCATGCGATGGTACTGGACATCTTTGGTGGACGGCCTAACGCTCCTCCGCCTCCTGGCGGACGGCGATGGCTCCTACGGTCGAGGGTAGCCGGCAGCGAGTCCCCCGTTCCCTGCTCCTCCCCAGACATGGCGGATGGCAGCAGGCTCGGCCTCCTGGCGAACGGCGCCGAACTCCTCCGCTCCCTCTTGGACGGCAGCCACCCCTCCTCGACCCAGGAGCACGGCAGCGAGCCTTCCGTCCCACCTGATCTTCTATCGTTCCAGCACCACGCCTCGGGCAGCCACTGACGGTCTCCGCTTCTCCGTGCTGCCCGACCTCCTCAGCACCGCGATCCCCTCAGCAGCGAGGGCTTTCTTCTGACAGCATGTCCCTCCTTCCTCCCGGGTTTCGGCACCAATGTAACAAAGTTCGTAGGTCGGGAAGAAGGAGGCGGGAACCGGCGAACATTCAAAATACTTTAATACAAAAAAACAAAAATAAAAGTAAAGCGGCAGCCCCTCACGGACGACTGCGCGCACAAAACACAAATTAAAATCCAGGCCTGGTCCTCTCTCGTCTTCCTCTGTCGTCACTCCTCCTTTTATCCTTCCGGAGCTCCTCCGTGGGACTCGAGACCGGTGAGTGGCGCAGGTGTCGCTCATTACCATGAACTCCACCGGCCTCGCTCCGTTCCCACGGCTCTCGGCCCCGCCCCACTCGTCACAATATTTTACAAAATATATCAATGTGTATTTTATGTCAAGTATATGCATGATGTGTTATTTCTAATCTTTAAATAGAACCCTTTTTTTGGTTAGTTTTAACATGAAAGCTATTAATGTATGTCAAATACCTTATATTGGGTTTCATATTAACGGTCAGGACAAATGCAAGAATTTGGTGTGCATGGGAAGTTAATATTGAGTATAATAATGTGTGATTAGAACGTGTTAAAAGATATTTTCTTCATGTGACAAAATAACTAAGCAGGATAAATTTACTGCATGGAAAATGAGCCGTGTAGGTGGAGCTCCGTCTAAAAGGACAATCTAATTGGTGGAAGCCTCTGGGGGTTGAACGGAAGGCCTCTGGTTAATACCCTCTGACACAGACTGCTTGCTCGCTCTCTCTGCTCTCTGCTTGAAAATTCGCGCTTCTTGGAAACTTGGAGCTACTCCAAAAAAAGCTTGCAGCCTTGGCCTTAACATCTGCCGAGTTTGAACATTGAACCAACATCTAGTCAAATCTCTGAAGAAACCCTCGAAAGCCTGAAGCTACGCGAAAAGAACTTCGAGCATCAAACAACACCGAGCAACCAGCCAAACCAACAGAAGGGCATCCCCAAGAGTGACGTCACGCAACGACGACAGGCGGAATTCCCTCGAGCAGGAAACGAAACGACAGATCAGCGATCATTTCAATTAAAGCAAGTAATCAAACAACCTCTAAAGTGTCTGAATCGTGTCGTATCTATCTCTAAAGTAAGGATAATAGTTCTCCTCTTGATGATCGACACGGGTAAAATCGTGTGGAAATTGCAGAACAGTGCTATATTTTAATCATTCTCAATTGCAACAATTCATTGCCTATGTTTGTGTATGTATGTATTTTGTTTTATGTTATTTAGCTTAGTTCATGTATTTTAGTAAGATAGCAAATAAACTCTTGTTTGATTTATAGAGAAGTGCCCTGTGTTCTGTTGTGAAAGATTCAAATCAAACTTTGCTCAGATTACGTTACCTAAGCTCATAACTGTCAATATGTTTATTTAAATAATTCTGTATTATTATATCGTGCCACCGAGAATAAACAGAATTGATCAGATATACTGAAATCTAACAACTCGCTGGACGATTGTTAAAATAAGGTTATAAGTTGGACGTATTGATTAATACCAATTGCATCATATTCAATATTCAATATCGTAAGATTCCCTAAAGCTAAAATGTAAAGCTTAAACCAAAGAGCGGTAAATTAAACAATGTAAAAAGGATAAAATCTTTATCAACGCACATGTTTCTTTTTAGCTATTATAAATCACTATAAATATTGAGATTATGTTTTGAATGCATTTTTTTCTAGAAACCATCTTCATGGGCTCAGTGTGATCCGTTTCAGTAAAGATGGTGACAAGACCTGAAACACTTCCTGGTAAGACGAAACTGTGTTACACCGTTTAAGTGATGAGAAACAGTTTAATTGGTTCAGATTGTCTTAGTGTTAATTGGTAATTAAAATTGAGATAATGCTCTTAAAGTGTCATTTGGTCCCTCTGAATATTATTATAGGCCTAAACTATTCAGCTCTACTGCAATGAGCTGAGAAATATATTAAGTATATTTTTACTGACTGATGTTGAGACATTTTTAGTCCTGTTGAAGTAGATAAATGTTTTATTGTGCTTTTTATCTTGTGGAATGACCCTTGACTTTGGTTTATTTTACATTAATACAAATTTTCCTGATTCATTCAGCGATGACAGCGATCAGCTCCAGTCCAGTGATCCGGATTGTCCTGATGGGCAGAAACGCTTCTGTGAAAAGCTCTTCTGGAAACACTTTACTGGGAGAAAATGGATTTATAATGACTCTGAAGTTTGTGAGGAGAAAATACAAGTTGATGATGACAACTAGGTGAACGTGACTGATTCTTCAAAATGTGCATAATATAGGCCTACTCGTCTCCGGGACCGAAGAAGAAACTCAGAAGTGCCCCTCCCACTTTGAAAAACCTGCTGATCTCCAACGAGTGGCGGAGGAACAGCAAATCACACGAGTGAACTGGACCGGAATTCAAAATAATGGTCTAGCAGAGGCTGCCGCGGGCGCATGCGCGCAAGTCCTCGAGACCGTAGTGTGCCGCATTTCACATTTTGGAGTCAGAGTTGGTGTGCGCTACTTTATCACAGACAATTACGTCACGGAAGTGTACTCGCCGCTCTTATAAATGGCTCGTGCAACAGGACTCCTGCAGTTACATTGACCTGGGGAGGAGGCGATTTAAGGTATGGAATACATTTTCAAAATATCTTTAATTATGGCTGATCGTGAAGCGGCTTTTGTAGATTAAGGATTTTATGTTTTAGGATGGACTATTATGAATACGGTCGCTGTACTTTTTAACATGTTAACCAGCACCCCCCATATTGGGAATCACAGCTGAAGATGACTTACTAACTTAAAATGGTAACAGCTCCTGACTTCAGTGTGCCACACACACAATTTTGGTGTCTTTGGAAAGAAGACCCTTTGGGCTTTACTATCCATCATCCAGAGTTGATAATTCTCAAAAATATAAAAAGTTATAGACACTGAAGTGCCTTGATAAAAATTGTACCACACTGAATTTTTTTTTATTTCATATAAAAATACATAAAATCAGTCCTGAAGCAATCCAGAAAAGTAATGGGTTGAAAGTCACATGTCTCATGAGTTTATATTTCAAATCTGAAGAAGATACCATGAAAAATGAGATTCATGCATCCATTTACATTAGTAATCACATGCTGACGATCATTCATACAGATGCTAATCATACAGATGGACGCCCAATATTGTCAATAATCACATTATAATGGCCTTTTATATAGACTGCATTCACACTGATATCTGTGAACAGTCAGTAATTACATGCTGATTATCAGCCATACAGATGTTATTCATACAGATACAGGCAATACCCCACAAAACACGCAAACATATATGAAAAAAAAAAAAAAGGTTTATTTGTGCAAAAAAGGCGATCGCTAAGTTACGCCCCCATCAGATGACAGGTGCATCACAGCGTGCGTCACGCGCCGTCGCGAGGGAGCGACAGAATTCAAATAAACAATCTTCCGTGTATCTTTGACTTTTTTTTTTTTGGATGATCTCATTCTGTTTGGGACATTGCCTGCTACAAAATCATGCTGTTTTTTTTACCACCAAGACGCTGTTTTTGAGCGTAATTTGTTCCATAACAGACACAAACAATAACTCTCCCTCAAGAGATGAGACGTAAACAAATGAATAACGATCCAAATTACAACGTTGTTGTTTCTTTGGACTAAAAGTTCTCGATGGAATGTTGTTCAGTGGACCCTTATCTCTGAAACTAAACCGGGATTTACAGCAGTGGATACATTTGAGAGTCGTTATCAGGATGAATCTGGTATGTACTGCGGTTTTTTTATACATGTTTTGATGTGTACTGCTTACACAAATTTAGCAAATACATTCATTACAAGCTTTCTATCGAAAAACAGCGATCTGTCGTCGATGCGTGAGGCTTAGACCTTCAAAATGATTATATAGTTTGTCAAGATTCATTTTGTCCTGTTTTACTTTATCTGTTTGAAAACAATGACGTGTGCAAACAAAGAGCTTTCAGTGCGCCGGCGTCCTGGTGCATGTTAACAGGTATACTATTTTTTTTCACTAGGGATGCCTGCCTAAACTTATTATCTTTCATCTTTCTCTCAATTTTCTGCTTATAATTGTGTTTACACCTAATAATAATTTGCTTAATTTCATTACTTTAACCTGTGCTCTATCGACTGTCTGAAAAGCTTGCTTTTTCTTATTCAATGCAGCTTTTAATTCCCGTTTATCCATGGCTTATCATTTGGATACATTTTAATACATTTTGTTTTAATGACATTAGCCACACAAAAATGTATATAATCTGTCACCACATCATTTAACTCATTTAAATCCTCAGTAGTATCCATAAAGACATGCCATGCTGTACAATCAAAACATCCTCTAAGACAGTCCACAGATTCCTCATTCTATATCTGGATGGTTCTCAGCTCAGGCGTGCTGGTTTTAAGCTGCTGTTTATAAAGAGGAACCAAATGTATCACATTGTGGTCTGAATCACCCAAGAGTGGTTTTGAGTACCCCTTATATCCATTCTTAATATTTCCAAACCACAAGTCAAGCACCCTTTCTCCTCTAGTGGGGTAAGAAGTATACTGATAAATATTAGGCAGTACATGCACTATAGTACAAAATCCCCCGATACAAATTTAGGAGCATCTGTTGCAATGTTTTCCAACCGATCAACAACATCGTATATAATATTTTCCACAGCCCTGAAGTTCGCCCGTGGATGAATATAGACGATAGTAATAAACAGTTGTCCAAACTCCCTAGGGAGGTAAAAGGGTCTAAATGACGAGGACAGAAGTTCAATATCTTCAGAACAGTAAGACTCCCGCAATGTGTAGTTCTTACACCATCTCTCATTTATGTGAATGCACACACCTCCTCCAACTTTCTTCCCATTTACCTGTGGATCACGATCAGTTCTCACAGGATCACTGAAACCCGCAACCCGAAGTCAAGAGTTGTCAATCGTATCTTAAGCCATGTTTCTGTAAAACACAGCAAACAACTGTCTCTATACTCAGTGAAACACCTCAGAC